>CM035806.1:128541678-128979178 GCA_020466095.1 Chlorops oryzae | reverse complement strand
AAGCTATTCGAGTGACTCGGTTGTCGTACTGAAGTGATAATTCTTGTATTAAAAGTGGTAATTGAAAAAATGTCATTTACATATGTATTCGTATATTGAGGGGCTTCGCAAGAACTCTAAATTATTACTAATAAATGAAGAAATGCAGCACAAAAAATCCCCGAATTTTCAGCTACAGTGAAGCAATCGGACCCTTTGCAAAAGTGGTATCGACGCTTTTATATTCTGCCTTTGGTAAAGCCCACTCATATTGAAGAAATGTTTATGTGGTTGAAAGCTGAGACACAAGAAAACTCCAATTTGAAGAGGCAAACTGTAAAAAATTTCATCGAGTATTTTGAAAAGCAATGGTGAAGAAAGGTAACTTTTAAATTTTGCGACACTTTTTGAGAAAAATTTTTCATGTTTGAAATGGCGCAGCAGGGGAAATATGTTTTGCAACATGCGCCGCTATTTTCTCTTATTTTAAATGTTCATGGATTTATGTTTCAGATTACACCAATTGGTTTCAGTGTGTATAAGGAACGACTAAGAACAACCAGTGCTTTAGAAGGCTTTAATTCGCAACTTAACTCAAAGCTCACAAAACATGGTCGCCTTTATAAATTTTTGGACAATATTCGAAATGTGGATTTTTCAATGTCTATTACCTTGAAAAGTATTTCTGAAGGTGTAATAGACGACTTAACACCATGCAGGCGAAAGCAACAATTGAAATGCAGTAAAATCGAAGAACTTTCTAGACAACTAGATGACGAAAGAATTACATTACAGCACTTTTTTAATCAAATTGAAAACAAACAAAAAATTTTTCCTGCAACCAGTCGAAAAAAATAAATTTAACGACGAAGATTCATCAAGTGTGTGCGATAATCCTGATGAATTCGACAGTCAAATCAGTTTCACTCAAACCAATGTAATTCTGCATTGCATCCTTTGCTTTGATAACCCTCTAGATATTGCATTATTGCCATGCTGCCATTTCAAGCTATGCACAAAATGTTAAGTATATAAAAATAACAGAAAATTCGACCCAAGCAAAATGTCCTATTTTATGTCCTTATCGTAGACAAGTTGTACAAAATACAACACAAATATTTCAATAATTAAGTTGCCAATTCAATATGTAAATTAACAAGAATTCAATTGCCTTAAAAACGGATTTTTTCACAATTTTTTCTTATTTAAAATATAAAAAAGAATTTACTTCTGTTCAATAAAGTCGATTTTTTACTTTTCTCCAAAGAGAAACAAAGTCAATGGGCTTTATTTCGCTTTGGCAAAGAGAAATAAGGTCAATTGACTTTATTTCTCTTTCAAATGCGAAATAACGTCAATTGACGTTATTTCCACTGACTTTATTGCCTGTCACCATCGTGGATGCCCAATCTATATGGCAATAAAAAAAAAGACCAACCCAAGCGGAAAATTCACCAAGAAGTTCCGAACTTCTTGGCGAGCCAGCAAGGGCCAGCATCAGCTGCCCTTCATCCCAAAGCATTTTCATATGCTGACGCAGTAAAGTCTAACACTGCGACCCAACCTCAAGCATCTCTTGCGACAGCAGCACATCATGGGCGTAGCCAGGGGGGGGGCAGGTAGGGGCAAATGCCCCAACCTAAGCCAAATGTCCTCGAAAAATTCTGCGTTTTTTAAGAAAAAATTAATCTTTGTCCTCGAGGAGATTTGGAGAAAATGCTGAAACAACGAGGACTTTTCAAAGAGTATTCTCGTAAAAAACGAGGACAATTTAGGAAAAAAGCGGAAAAAAAGGAGTATCAATGAAAATTTTTATAAAAAATGAGGACAATTCGCAAAATTGCAGAAAAACGCACAGAGCGAAAAATGTCCCCTAAATTTAAGAGGATTTCCATCTTAAATTGCATGTCGACCAAGGAGAGTGACAGGGGGAAAAGAGTGAAGAAATATTTAGTAGAAAGTCATCTTAATTTTAGCTTACAAATCATCTTAATTTTATTGAAAAGGAAATCTAGTAAAAATAAGGGGGAAACTTCTTATTCTCTCTTCTTCTTCTTCTCTTTTTTATGTCATAAAAAGTGCAAATGAGAGGCAAAACTGCTTGTTTCTAACCGATTATCATCGTAAAATTATTCAGTTGCAAAACTTCTAGTTTTTATGGGGTGTCATCTTAATTTTATTGAAAAGAAATTCCCTCTTATTTTTACTAGAAATCATCTTAATTTAATTGAGAAGATATTCCTCTTGTTTTTACTAGAAATCATCTTAATTTTATTGAGACGGAGTTCCCCGTTTTTTTTAAATGGGGTAGTCATCGTAATTTCATTGAAAATCTAGAAAAAACAAGTGAGAGTGGTACTGTGGGGCAAGCTTGACCGTACAGTACCCTACTAGTTTTCAAGCTTATTACTGCATAAATACGCGTGGCAATGCACTTTATATAGTTATTAGAAGAAACAAGTAAAGAAATTTACATCGGCTAAGCCGATTACACACATACCTTTTCCTCAGCCTAAAATATGTTAAAACATTACCCTTCTTCTGTTGCAGTCGGGCAAAAAAAAAAAAAATGTGTGTATTGGGTAAATTCTTGTGTTGTCCAGTCAATATCAAATTTTTGCAAATTTCGCGGATGTTAATCATTGTCAAAATGTTACCGTAAGAGGGCATTAAGTCTAGCTGAAAAATACTCAATTCAAAATAGTGAAGATCAAATTTTTGCGAATTTCGAATTGTGGTTATGTTTAAAATTTAACCATAAGTGACGACTTTATTTGACGGCAAATACACAATCAGAAGCAAAAAAAAAAAAAAAAAAAAACAGTTTTATATACAGATATGGGAATAAGAGAAAAAGGGTTTTTTCTAATGTGTGTGATGAGCCAAAGCTTAAGTCTACATAGTAGCTATACCCACACCAAATTTCAATAGGCTGGGATGTATATATATTAAATATAATATAATATTAAAATCCCGAGAATCGTATTTACGGAGATAATGTGGAATTAATGAAAAATTTATTATTTATTTTCCTTTTGTAAAATAATTTTTTTTTTTACTATATTTTTTTGAATGTTTCATTTTCAAGTAAAAAAAATTTTTTTAGTGAAAAGTTCTTTACGCACGTTCTTTTTTCTTTAAAAAAAATGTGATTTCATATTTGTCGGACGAAAAAATGACACCTTGCTATTTATAAAACGCGAAATCAATGGTAAAAATTTATAAAATCGATTTGATTCATTTCATATACTAACGATATTTCTCTACTTTCAGAAACCAAAAAATGATACTTTTAAAGTATCTCTCAATATTATATTGTTAATAAATGTGTCCTACTTTTTTTTCAAAAAAATTTCCTCGTTTTTTCATTGATTTTTGAGAAATTGTCCTCGGAAAAAGACCTAAAAAAATTCCTGGCTACGCCCATGCAGCACATCCTGGTAGTACTCCTATGACTATTTCGTACGCTGACGCTGTCAGGTCGAACACTGCAGTACACCCTCAAGGTGCCATATCAAATCTGGAATCAATGATCTCGAATTTGACGAACTGCATGATGCAGTTCACTTCAACTGTGCAATCAATGCTGCAAGAGATGATGCGGGCACAGCGATGCCAGATGGCGGGATTTTCCCCGTTTTGCGGGATTTTTCGACCTGAAAGGGATGGCGGGGAAAATTGGCTTGAAAACGGGGAAAACCGCTGAAATCCAAAAAACTACTTGGCATTACCTAAATCAACATCTGTCAAAAGAAACAATCAATATCTGTCTCGCTTTTTACAACCCATATTATATTGTGATTAAGTGCCTGGTCAGACGTATCAAAAACATTTCAACTTATCCCATTTGAATGCATGAGAAAGACAGAGAACGCAGATTGTTCCGAAGCATTCAACAAATGATCGTCCTTATTCTTCGCACGTCTTTCTCTAGTTCCTCAATTACTTATTTGTTTGAACGCCTAACGCGGCAATAAGCTTGCTACTATCATTACTATTCGTGCGCAGGAGCAAGCAACTTCCATGTTTGCTATTAAATTAAAATATTTACGCTAGTTATTGAAAATCGGGGAAACAGCGGGGAAAATAAAAATTAAAAAGGGGAAAACCATTGCGCTTGGAGCAAAAAAACGGGATTTTACTTCGCAAAAACCTGGCAACGCTGTGCGGGCACAAAGCCAATTGCAAAGAAATTAGTGTCCTAAAAATTTGTCATTGGAATGCTAACGGCATTCGACAACACAAGCTTGAAATTCAAAAATTTCTTGAATTACATTCAATTGACGTAATGCTCGTCAGTGAAACCCACCTCACAAGCAAAAATAATATTAATATTAAAAATTATACGTTTTATGGCACTCATCACCCAGATGGAAAAGCACACGGCGGCACCGGTATACTGATAAGAACACGAATAAAACACAATTCGATGGATGAATTTTCCCAAAATTACTTGCAAGCAACCTCCATTTCACTGCAATATGATAACAGCATTGTCGCCTTAAGTGCAGTATACTGCCCTCCCAGGTACTCAGTTACTGAAACTCAATTCATGGAGTACTTCAAAACCCTCGGAAACAAATTCATAGCAGCTGGGGACTATAATGCCAAGCTCCTACACTGGGGCTCAAGATTGATAAGCCCCAAAGGCTGACAGTTATATTCACTAATTGTAAACAGTCATCAAAATTTTGACTGTATTTCAACAGGTCAACCCACCTACTGGCCGTCCGATTTACAAAAAAAAACCCGACCTCATTGATTTTGCGATCAGCAAAAACTTCGATCGTAGCGAAGTACATGCTGAACCCAACTTCGATCTTTCATCCGACCATTCCCCTGTTATAATTACAATGATGGGCTTGCCCACATTCACCGAAAAACCCGGCAGAGTTGTAACAAATAAAACCCACTGGCTTACATACAAAAAATATATAAGCTCGCATTTGAACGAGAACTCTATACTCCGAAGCGAATGTGATATTGATGAGGCCGTAACAGAGGTAAACAATATCATGATATCGGCAGCAGTTCATGCAACCCCAAAAATAATCAGCAACCCAAAAGAACCTCGAAGATATACTTCAAGCGAGATCGAAACTCTTGTACGAGAAAAAAGACGCCTACGAAGGGAATGGCAGCGACAACGATCACCCACTGCGAAAGTTAACTTAGTGCAAGCGACTAAGCGCCTGAGAGAAGCTCTTGATAATGATCTGAAAACTAATCTAGAAAATTACACTCGAAATTTGAGCCCGAAAGCAGAATCAAACTATTCTCTTTGGAAAGCAAATAAAAAGATGAAGGCACCCAAAACAAACGTAGCACCACTGCGTACTAACACTGGAAGCTGGGCTAGAAAGGACGAAGAAAAAGCGCATGTATTTGCTAAATATCTCGAAAACGTTCTTAAGCCCAACCCACGCACTAATGCTTTTCAATTTCCCAAAATAAACCCTCGTTCAATCGAAAATATAGGCGAATTTCAGCACAAGGAGATCAAGTTTATCATTGGCGAGCAAAACACAAAAAAGGCTGCAGGCTTTGATCTTATAACCCCACAGATGGTGCAACAACTCCCCACTGTAGCAACAAGGTTAATCCTCTTCATATTCAACGCAATATTGAGACTAGGATATTACCCTAGACCCTGGAAAATTTCGAACATAATTATGATCTCTAAGCCAGGAAAAGATCTATCACTCCCATCATCATATCGGCCAATTAGCTTGCTGCCAGTGCTCTCAAAAGTCTTTGAAAAATGTCTCTTAGCAAAAATTTTACCACCTTTGCAAAACTCTGGTGCTATTCCCGAGCACCAGTTTGGTTTTTGTAAAAGCCATGGCACCAAAATCAAAAATCTCGTTCTCATCACGTCTAAATCGTGACATAGGCAAAATTATTTTGAGTTTGGTGAAGTGAAAAAATCGGAGTAGATTTCAGGTATAGGGTAGTGGCGGAGTAGATTTCAAAAATTAAAAAAAAAAGGAGTAGATCTACTCCGATCGGAGTATAGTCCGAACCCTGATGGTGATCCAAATGCATTTGCGCAGCAGTGCTGTCGTTTTCAATTTTCGTTTAGTAGTATAGCTTGCTTGTCTTAGTAGTATTTTGGGACATTTTGTAGTACTTTTAGAAAATCAAATAAAATGGGTTGAAACAGGGGTGTTTCGAATATTCGCATCCGCATCCGCAAGTGCGGAGCTTCCGCTCGAATTTTAACATCCTCATCCGCATTCATCGATGCGGAGCTCAGGCGGATGTACGTGTGCCACAGTTTTTATAAAAACAGTTGATTTTGACTCGGCATTCACACGTATGAAAACATTTTTTGAAACAATTTGTAAGTAGAAAAAGGCATGCGAAGAAAAGAAAGGGTTATATTTTTAATATTCCAAAACAATGATTGCTTCTCTTTTTTTCTCATGTATTGAAATGGGATGTATTCCAGGCATGTGTTATACGTGTGAGCGCCGTGCAAGAAAACAGAAACAGACAAAATGTATTACAATACAAATTGACATATTTGTTGCCCTTTAAACCGTCATTCTTGTCTTCAGTCTTGATATATTTTATATAAAATTACTTCCATTACATGTTGTTTTCATAAAAGTTTCATTTCGTAGTAACAACCATATCCGCATCCGCGGATGTGAGTTTTTAAAATCCGCATCCGCATCTGCATCCGCGGATGTCAAAAAAACCACATCCGTGACACCCCTAGTTGGAAATGTAATATTTAACGAATGCACTTCTCTTAAAAACTATTTCCTGGATGGATCAGGAATGTTACTACTTTATCCGAGTAAATTTTACGAAATTAAAAAAAAAAAGCTGTCTTTTCATTTTTGAGAAAAATTTTTTAACGGATACTTTTTAGGTTTTTAGTGGTGTCAGACCGAAGGTTCGGCTTCGGCTTCGGCATAATCGGCCAATTCTTAATCTTCGGCTTCGGCTGGAAAAAGCCGAATATTTTTGCATTTTAATGGAAGTAAAAAAGTCACGATAGATTTTCAATTGCTTCATTGAGACCTTTTACACTAGTGAATTATTGCCGTAAATTCTCACTTTGTGGGCGACTAAAGCGAAAGAATTTAGAGAAAATTTGAGCGGTTTTTTTGCGCTTGTCAAATGAATAAAGACTGATTTTGTTTCCTTACTGTAAAATGTTTTGCATTCGGCTTCGGCCTTCGGTCTTCGGCCGAAGTCTTCAACTCTGCCGATTGTTCGGCTTCGGCTAAAAATCCACCTTCGGTCGGACACTAGTTTTTAGGTATTTTCTCTTCTTTAAAAAAAAAATGTGTCAATATTTATTGGATGTCGTCAAGCGCCAATACTGCCATTCTTGACAATAGGAAGCTGCCAACATATTTTTCAATAGCACATAACATTGAAGCACATTTTTTATTCTCTCAATGATTCTAAATGATCATAATATAAATTAAACAAGGGCATAAATAAGTAAAAAAAAAAAAGTGGTAGATTTGGACCTAGCGTGGTAGAAGTGGTAATAGTGATAGAAAGTGTGGTGTACCACGTAATAGCTTTTGGCCGAAGTTGCAGCTATAGTTCTATATGGTGAAAATAGTGGTCGATCTACCATCAAAGTGGGAGCAGTGTTGCCAGTACTTCAGAACCAAATTTCCCTCGAAAACCAAACAAAAATCCCTTTTTTCCCTCAGTGACCGATAGAAATTTCCCACGAAAATTCCCTCAAACAAAAACATATTTTTTCTGAACAAAATGTTGATAATCGCCATGATACAAAGAGAGAAAGATAGCGCCACTTCGGGTACCGCTATTTTAAAGCATTCGCATTGTTATTGTTTCTAATGCTAAAGTATAGTTGTGACGTTGGGCTCAACATGCAAAACAACAACAACGAAGCTCTCATTTTGTATTTGTGACATTATCGGGCTGAAGTGGCGCTATCTTGTTTTCTTGTATAATGGATAATCGCTATATTTCTTAACATTAAAAACATAAGGTAGCTGCGTAAAATTACATATTTTATTTTAAGAAATTGTACGTTTGAAAAGGCCCCACGACCACTACTATTAAGGCAAGTTAGTGGGGAGATTTTAAAGCCCATTAAGGGCCTCATTTTTGTTCAATTTCTTCATGAGAACTGCCCTCTTGCCACCCCTTATTATAATTATAGGCAGATCACTAAAATTTTTGGAGAGGATGTTTATTACCAAGAGCAGGCATACATGACAAATTTGGTTCATGTCCCATTTGAATTTCAGCCACGCCCAACTCTTTAATTTTTGGAAATTCCTTATAAAACCCCAAACCCCAAATGATATATGTAAAGACTGTCCCAGAAATAACTGTCCTTTTGTTTTTTTTTTTATTGCAAAAAAACCAATGATGTTTTTTTAAAAAATCTTTCAGTTTATTATTAAGTGAACATTACAAAATAAATAAAAATTTTAATTACACTAAAAAAAAAAAATCAACTTAAAAAAAATTATGCACTTTTTGATTAAGGTCCTCCATTAGGTTTTTTACCGACCTTTCGTTCACCTTAGTGTATGCCCGACGCCATATATGTCGAAATATTTCGATGTAATTCGCAGTTTGTTTAGTCTTCTTAAGGTTCCTTTTCATTAAAGCCCAATATTTTTCGATTGGACGAAGTTCGGGGCGATTCGGAGGATTTGCTTCTCCTGGTACCACAGTGACATTATTGGCTTGGTACCAATCCATCGTTCTCTGGGCGTAGTGAGATGTTGCTAGGTCAGGCCAAAATAGTACTGAACCTTGGTGTTGACGTATAAAAGGCAGCAAACGCCGGTTCAAACACTTCCGGATGTAAATTTCGATGGCCACATTTGCAAATGCCACACCATGTATTTCTTTGGAAATTTGATATGTTTTTCGGTGGTAAATTTAGAGGATTCTCCACCCCTTCTAACCGCAGTATAATATCCGTGTCCAGGTAACTGCTTGAAATCCGCTTTGCAATACGTTTCATCGTCCATGATCACGCAATCAAATTTGGGCAGGTAATCGCGATACAGTTTCCGAGCCCTCCTCTTGGCTTCGGCGTCCTTTTCTTCTGACCTATCAGGTACTTTTTGTACTTTATAGCTCCTAAGGTTGTAAAATTTTTTAATCCGTTGAACACTTGACTTCGATGTTCCCGCTTTTGCTGCCATATCACGAACCGAAGTGCCTGGATTCTGAGTAAACAGCCGCTTAACGTTCTGGGCCACCGCTTGGTTCGCTGGACCACTTTTTCTTCCTGATCCTGGTGTTTCTGATAAGGGGGTAAGCTGTCTTTATCGTTTTATGGTCCTACCGACAGTTTTTTCGCACACGCCAACTTCCTTAGCGATCTTTTTGTACGTGGTGTTTGGATTTTCGAGGTGTTTGCAAATAATTGCTTTCCGCTTTTCTTCTTGTTGAGACGACATCTTTTCAGTAGCTCTTTTATTTTACGAATGAGTATTTTTTTTTAATCTGCAATATTTATACTTTATTTAGGTACCAAATATGTTGCTATAGAGTTAACACTTTTTTATAAATAGCCTAAAAACAAAAGGATAGTTATTTCTGGGACAGTCCTTATATACATATTAACAATAAATACCTACTACAAATTTGTTATCACATCCACATTCGAGCATGCTCCTGCGAGCGGCTTGGGTCGATGCCATATAGAACTATAGCTGCAACTTCGGCCAAATTTTGGCGAGTTATGACATGATTTGGTGAAAAAGCTCAACTGTGGTGAACCACGCCATAAGCCAAGTGTTGTGGTGAACCACGTAATAGTAAGAGTGGTGTACCACGTAATAGCTTTTGGCCGAAGTTGCAGCTATAGTTCTATATGGTCGATGCAATGCTCGATCGTAAAAGGTCATGTTAGCGAGACAATTCATCATCGAGCATTACATCGAGCCGAGCCGCTCGCAGAAGATTGCTCGAATGTGGATGATCCTTAGGGCTTTGTATCGATTATTGAAAAATCCCTCTATCGTATTCAACAAAGCAAAGAAAATCCCCTTTTCCCTTTTGCCAATATTTGGTGCAATAATTCCCTCAAAATGGGAAATATCCCTCAACCTGGCAACACTGAGTGGGAGTAGTCCGAGCACTGACAGGGATCGAAAATATTTATGACATTGATTTTGAAAACTTTAATATGCAATTTTAATTTAAAAATTGAAGTATAATTATTATTTTCTATTTTATACTTAATTAAAAATCGCCAAAAAAAAATTAAAAAATTAGACCTTTTTTCTAACATTTAAATCAATAAGTCTAAGAGTTTTTTATAATCGGTCATATTCGACGGATGAGTACTCTGCTTTAACGTTCCTCAATAATATGAGCAAAATTTTATCTAATTATTTTTAATTGTATAAAACTAACATATTTTGCTGTAAAATAAAATGAGTTCTTATGAAAAACCTTTGATTAACACTTATATATATCTGATTTTTAACAAAAATTTTAGTTCATGTTACAAGATTATAAAATATTTGTTATACCGGAACCGGAATTTTCAGGGCGTGCTACGTTTTTGATTTTCTAGAGCATGCACAGGGGGCCTACTTCAATTCAACACATACGTTTTTTTCCAAGTGCCATCTATAGTACATGATGCCCATGTCTTAATAAGGCCCAATGCCGATTGCTCGCAAAAACGTACAAGGCCCCTTCAGTACGCGGAGCTACTTCCGAGCTAACGAAATCGCTAACTACCGGGTTGTGGGGGGTAGTTCCCAGTCAATCTACTTTGAATGTTTTTCAGCGGAGAATTTAACACGGCGATGTCCTAGGCGGTAGGCAATCGCCACCGCTTCGCTTACCTTTTGCACCTCAAATAGGTACCCCCAAGTAGCCATTCACTTCGCTGATACCCAGTAGGTTGCTATTTCAGTGGGGCTTCTACTAAATGGGCCTGACAATATCTGCTCGAAAAGTAAGACAAAATCGCCAAGTCGGCAGCACTGAATAAAAGCAAAATATACAGCAAAAGAATCGAAAAAACAAGAGGGATAATTTTTGCTTTTGTTTTTAGTGTGGCAGTTGTCATATTTCGTACTTGCTATAGATTACACGCAACGCTACTTTTGGTTAGTGATATAGGTACCAACGAGTAGGTAGCCCAAATACGGCAATAGCTACTCTCCGTACTGAAGGGGCATTATCGATAATATTTTTGTTAACTTCCTGCCCATTGCAGTAAAAGACCTTTTTATACCCAGCGTAAGCGGGGTATATTAGTTTTGTGCGAATCTTGTAACAGGGAGAACTAAGCTCCGGAGATATAGACATATATATATAGAAATGATCAGGATCAAAAACTGAATCGATTTAGACATGTCCGTCTGTCCGTCCGTCCGTCCGTCCGTCCGTCCGTCTGTCCGTCCGTCCGTCCGTCGACCGTCCGTGGTCGGATCTCCTCCGAAACGGCTGGACCAATCAAGTCGAAATTTGGCACAGGTATATCGGGATCCGAGTGTGATCCTAAGTAAAAATGGGAGACATCCGCTCACTGCCACGCCCACAAATGAATATAATGTGTTTTCAGTAAAATGCTTGTAACTTGCGAACCACTCAACACATTCCATTGATATTTGGTGTACTGGTAAACTACAAAAAGGGACATATCCTGGCAAAAAATGGACGCCGCCCTCCGTGAGCCACGCCCACAAATAAGCCCACAAATAAGGGCTTATCGTAACTTCCGAAGTAAAAGGCGTAGAAGCTTCAAATTCGCAACATAGGTTCACCAAGGCGAATTAAAGGTGTAGGTAAAAATTTTTATGTGGCCCGCCCACTGCCACGCCCACAAATGAAGATTTTTCGTAACTTCCGAAGTAAAAGGCGTAGACGCTTCAAATTCGCAACATAGGTTGACCAAGGCAAACGATATTACTGCAGGGCAATCACAAAACGCACAAAACTCACTAATACTATAGCGATTTGCTTATACAGCTTCTACAGCGCTTAGATACGAAAACGACGAGCAGCACCACGCGGAGGTGAGATGACTCATCTTTGCCCAGCACTGCTTTAGGGTCTCGAAAAAAATATTTTTGGAACAAACAGTTCTAAGGTGAATATTGTGGGCCTTATTAAGCTTTTTTTGTTCTTAGGTAACAGGGTGCCATTTTTCAAACGACCGGGGTGCGCCCTTTGACCCCCAGTCCACCCCTGACTATATCCAAAAAAATTTTGAAAATTTTGAACGCTAATGAAACAAATTTTCAATGGCAAAGGAAGGCAGGGGAAGAGAGAAAAACCCTACCATACCACATCGCCGTGCATCCCTAGCCCACAAAAAGTGTGTTTCATTATCGAAATGTCTTGACGTGTAAATGGTGTCTTAGACTCATATCGAATTCTCTTTTGGAATTGCTTTCGTGTCTACATTGGGCCAGCAACTGAGTTGCTCGATCGTCCAAAAACAACACCGACGCCACTTTCACGTTTGAAAGTAAGAAAGAGATGCACAAAGCGTATCGCGCAATATTGCCTGTAGGAGCAACTCGCTACAGCAATTTTTTCCTTACCTTTCCAGTACCTCGTCTCTCCAACAAACTCGCGAGTTGCGCAACTAAAATTGCCTAGTGTAGAAAATTGCCTTTTACATTATTAAATAGTTGACCGTCAATTCTTATTTTCAGTGCAAAACGATAACATATCGTTATCCAAAAGTTGAGCGTTTGAGGCCATTTACACATTGAGGCCTTTTACATTAGTCAATAGTTGACCGTCAATTCCTATCGATATTCCCTTTTGGAGTTGCATTCGCTTTTACATTTACTCGAAAGAATTGATCGTCAATTCTTACTTCGTTTGCCTTTTATGACATTTTCCTCTTTGACACAGGGGTGATATTTTATAAAATACAAGCAGAATAAATTATGTATCTCTGATTAAGGGTTGATAGCAGAAGCATAAATACAGCACTACCTGTTTTGTTATATTGAATTTAATTATTAATACCAAGGAATATTTCAAAATGCTTGAATTAATGCTAGTCTTTTTGAAAAAGACAATATTTAGTGAGTAGCTGTTAAATTGTTATGTTTGAAAATATATTCTATATACAATCTGTAGGAGTAAATTATCTAGGCGCGTTTCATATTGTTAAAAGAATAAAGGCGAAACTCAAGAAACGACGTAACATTTCAAGCGTTTTAGGCGGAAGAAATGTAGCTGCTTCCATTTAAATACATTTCAATACATTGATTCAATGGAAGCAGCACAAATATTTTCATCTTTGCCGCGAATACCGCAACAACCGTCCATTCCGTCGTTAATGGAGTTTCGCCTTAAATTTTAATTATATTCATCACATTTTTCTTCATATCTTATAACATAAAAATTTGCCTTCAATTATAGTTTTCGGTCTATACAAGAATGTAAGATCCTAAAATATTGATCAAGAAAAATATGTCATAACATATAATAGCATGCGATGCTGTCTCCACGAACAACGAAAACGAATAAAATAAATGTCAGAAAGCGCCCGTTTAGACGTATGTTCAACATCGTTCAACAAATTATCAGATTCCCTTTTCATGTTTCGTTCGTGTCCACACAGCCAAAAACTGCTTTGTTCAACAAATGCTTCAACATTTTATATTTCGACGTTTCCCTCTTGCGCGTAGGAACGATGTTAGAAATGAAAGAAAATAAATTCCTTATGCATCTCTCAAAAAGGATTGATATTCCGAATGTATTGAACGCAAATACAACAATGCAATTTCAAAAAAACAAAAACTATTTAATATTGCTTGGATATGTTTTTTTTTATTTTCATCTTAATGTATAAATAGGAGAGATTGTAACAGTTATAAGTTCTATTTAAAAAAATCAAAAATAAATCTTATTGCTTGATTTATATTATTTTTCGTTCAAAAATAAAAATCAAATTTCGAATTTAAAATAATTAAAAAGCTTATAAAATGAAAAATATCAAACGAGATGCTAAAAAAAAAAATAAATAAAATTTTAGCGAAGGCATTCGAACCTTTCCGCTCGAATGACAAAAATATTTGAAGCAAATGTAAAAATCGCACAGGGGTTGTTTTCAAGTTTCACGCTAAGAATATAGGCACAAAGAGAATAGCCGAGTACGTTCAACAAAAACTAGTGATGCCACGAATATTCGGCCACTATTCGGTATTCGGCCTATTCGGCGTCATTTTTCAGTATTCGGTATTCGGCCGAATAGTTAAAATATTCGGCCGAATACCGAATAGTAGAAATAACTTATTAAAAAAATCAGCAGTAACTACAAATTAAGTTTTTCTCACAATAACGTAAAAAAATTTAATTAACGAGATCTAAAAATACAGCAGATTTGCTTTTTATTCTTTAGAAATATTAAATGTACGCTAGCTTCTTCTAAATTTTCTTCGAAAACATTATAAACAGTGGGCAAATTTTTCAGCGGCAGCTTTTGCCTTGACTCCAGCTAGTCGCAAGTAGGCTCAAGCTGTCTTTACTTCGTGCCGAATATTCGGTTGCCGAATATTCGTTATTCGGCCGAGAGGTTGACCGAATATTCGGTATTCGGCCAAATCCACTATTCGTGGCATCACTAACAAAAACCATCTTCCTCTCCCCGCTAGCGTCTCTCCAACGAACTGCATTTTGTTGAACGATGTTGAAGCACGTCCAAACGGGCGCAAATTTTACGCTATTTACACGTTAAGACATTTCGATAATGAAACAAATTTTCGTTGGCAAGGGAGGCAGGGGGAAGAGAGAAAAACGCTACCATACCATATCCCCGTGCGTCCCTAGCCCACAAAAAGTGTGTTTCATTATCGAAATGTCTTAACGTGTAAATGGCCTCTTTGCTCCCAGCCATCGATAAGTTCGATAAACGAAAGAGAGCAAATACACTATTTACACGTTAAGACATTTCGATAATGAAACAAATTTTCGATGGCACGGGAGGCAGGGGGAAGAGAGAAAAACGCTACCATACCACATCTCCGTGCGTCCTCAGCCCAGAAAAAGTGTGTTTCATTATCGAAATTTCTTAACGTGTAAATGGCCTCTGACTAATGTAAGTCGTCGTTCATATTATGCGACAAGACTAGCGAGCGACACGGTGGTTGTTGGCGAGGGACGTTCGGTGTACTCTACCCCGAACGTCCCTCGCCTTTACGCTATTTACACGTTAAGACATTTCGATAATGAAACAAATTCAAAATGAAAGCAAATGATAAATTCGGTTATAGTGTAAACAGCCCCTAAGTTAATACTATCGATAGTCGAAACACTTTTACAGATTTTTATCGTTCTCGAGCTCTAACGGAAACTCGTCCATTTCTAATTTTACCGGCAGATGCTTCGGATGGCGTTTCGAAGATCATATGACGAAGGCGAATTGAAAATGGCGATTTTCCGAAAAACGCTTGGTGAATGAGCTTGGATTTCAAATCCATTGGCATCGTGAAGACTTTTGGAACAAATCGAAATTTGGAATTAAAACGTGAGTTAAAATACTTTAAACTTTGTCAAGCGCTTAGTATTTTAATTAAAAGATCTAATTTATTTGAATATTTGCACGCCGTATCTCCAATGATGGATAATTATTCCACTCTTTGGTCGCAAGTTAAAGTTTCGTGCTAAATTAATTTTGCTCAATTTCATCGTTTGGTTACACTTAATATATTACTGTCACCATGGTAGCTAGGGCATCACAAACTATGTTATTCGTTTAGTATACGGGTTAGTTCCAAACCATGCATTACCATGTTTTTCCTTGAAATTCTATGTCGTGGTTCATATTATGCGACAAGACAACCACCGTGTCGCTCGCTTGTCTTGTCGCATAATATGAACGACGACTATGTGGGGCAACACGCCACGTGTTTATATAGATAGCAGCGGTTTCTCCCTAACCTAACGCCAAAATTTTTTTATTCCTTTAGTACACACGATTTACTTTCTGTACCGAGAATAACGAAATGTATCTGTATAACATAACGCTTCAGCGTGCCACGGGCATAACGCATGCGGTACATGGAAACTTTTCCGGCACCAAACAGCAAGAAGTTCTTATATCGCGTGGAAAGTCATTGGAGCTGGTGCGTCCCGACTTGAATACCGGCAAGGTACATACGCTGATGTCGACTGAGATATTCGGCTGCATACGGGCGTTAATGGCTTTTCGACTGACTGGTGGCAATAAAGGTATGTTTGCATTATCCATGTTTAAGCCAAGGTGGAGGGCACAATCCATAAATTGGAGCTGTCGCATTCTTTTGGACATCTCCAAAGTTCGCTTGAAAAGTGTGCTATATAAATGTTTCCGGTGTCGCGTTTGATAAGAACCTAACAATGTCGTATCGAATTGAAACTCTGGGCAATAATAGAGATGAATAATGTGGAATTTGTTAGAACGCCTTCTGTCTGAATACTAAAATACTGTTCCCAAAAAAAAATTTTTTTTTAAATTATTTCTTTGTAGATTACATTGTTGTTGGTTCGGATTCAGGACGCATTGTAATTTTGGAATACAATGCCACAAAAAATGCGCTCGAGAAAGTTCACCAAGAGACTTTCGGCAAATCTGGTTGCCGTCGCATTGTACCTGGTCAATACTTTGCGATCGATCCAAAAGGACGTGCTGTTATGATTGGTGCTATAGAGAAGCAGAAACTGGCATATATTCTGAATCGTGACTCGCAGGCACGTTTAACAATATCCTCACCATTGGAAGCACACAAGTCAAATACATTAACTTATCATATGGTCGGAGTAGATGTTGGCTTCGATAATCCCTTGTTTGCCTGTTTGGAAATTGATTATGAAGAAGCAGACAACGATCATACAGGTAATTTTTCGTCAAGACGACATTGTATATTTCGAGTATGCACTTTGTAAAACATATCTGTGAATTTATCCTGTTGTATACACAGAGAATCACCAAAGTGCTAAATAAACCCCATAAATCAACTGAACCATTCGTATTTGTTAAATGCCCATCAAATACTGCACTGATTTGTTGTTTACAGCTCATTATACCCGACACACTCTTGTGTCGAGGGTATATTGCGTTTGTGTGGTTGTGTGTAACACCCAGAACCAGTCGAGATAGACCATACAATATATATATAGAAATGATCAGCGTCACCAGGAGATTTGATTTAGACCGTCTGTCTGTATACAGTTATCTTATCGAAGGAGTTGAGCTATCTTACCAAAATTTGGTATGCATGCTCAAGGGGGCATGAGTAAGAAAAATTTCGAGAATGGACCCGATCAGACCATTTTTAGGGGTACCTACAGTACTAGGGTCTGTTACGAAAATCACAAAAACTGCTCTAAATCGAAGTTTTTCAAGATATTTTGATGAAATTTGATATTTGAACATGTTTAAATGCAATTAATATGATATCTAAAAATTTTTAAAGTGGGCGGGGCAGAAGGGCGTTTTTCGAAAATTGTCTCCTGCAACGGAAATTTAAATTTGACTTGAACGAAATTTGGTACTTATGCTTTCTTTGTAGCCATAAACATCCTCCAAAAAACTTTCCTTGGTCGGTCCATTATTAAGGGAACCTCCAGTACTAGGGTCTGTCACAAAAATCCCAAAACTGCCCCAAAATCTGACTTGCGAAATATTTCAATGAAACTTAGAATTTGAGCGTATAAATAAGCCTCCTGTATTTTGGCCGTGGTTTAAAAATGATTTAAACATTTGTTTCTGTGTCTGTTATATTATTGTCAGGCTCGCCTGACTATAACAACCTTACTACAGTCAAAACCATTTATAACAGACTTAAAGGGACCGGAAAATCTGTCTGTTGTATACGATATCTGTTAAAGAAATATATCGCATATAGAAGACAGTCTGCTATATAAGATACATTTATGATCTATAGCAGACATTCTATTATTTACAGTAATGCCCGAGAAGCATTTTTGGTGGAAAAAAAAAGAGTAAGCAAAGGAATCAGTCAACTGTCTGTTACCAACGATATATCGAGCCGTGGGGACTTTCAAACGTGTATTCTATAAGCGATATGTCTACTACAAGCGATGTCCGTTAAATTCGAATTCCTATGTATTATTCCCATTACACTTGGAGGGACCAGAGGTTTTGTCTGTTGTATACGATAGTCTGTTATAGCCGGACCTGCTATAAACGATTTCCACTGTAGTTGTAAATTAATTTAGTTTGACTTAGTTCGGATGTGTGTGTTCCCTGTATCATATATCCTCACTCATTTATTTCGAGTATGCACTTTATAAAACATATCTGTGAATTTATCCTGCTGTATACACAGAGAATCACCAAAGTGCTAAATAAACCCCATAAATCAACTGAACCATTGGTATTTGTTTAATACCCTTCAAATACTGCACTGATTTGTTGTTTACATCTCATTTTAAATTAATTTAGTTTGTCTTAGTTCGGAGGTGTGTATCCCCTGTATCATATATCCTCACTCATTTATTTCGAGTATGCACTTTATAAAACATATCTGTGAATTTATCCTGCTGTATACACAGAGAATCACCAAAGTGCTAAATAAACCCCATAAATCAACTGAACCATTGGTATTTGTTTAATACCCTTCAAATACTGCACTGATTTGTTGTTTACAGCTCATTTTAAATTAATTTAGTTTGACTTAGTTTGGAGGTGTGTATCCCCTGTATCATATATCCTCACTCTTTTATTTTTAGGAGAAGCCGCGCAACGTACACAGCAAACGTTGACTTTTTACGAATTGGACCTGGGACTTAATCATGTTGTACGGAAATATTCGGAGCCCTTAGAAGAACATGCTAACTTCTTGATATCAGTTCCGGGTGGAAACGATGGTCCGTCTGGAGTATTAATTTGTTCTGAGAACTATTTAACCTATAAGAATCTTGGCGATCAGCACGATATACGTTGTCCAATTCCACGGCGTCGTAACGATCTTGATGATCCAGAGCGCGGCATGATATTCGTATGTTCGGCAACGCATCGTACAAGGAGCATGTATTTCTTTCTTTTACAAACTGAACAAGGCGATATTTTTAAAGTAACACTTGAGACCGATGACGATGTGGTATCGGAGATTAAGTTAAAGTATTTTGATACTGTTCCACCGGCTACGGCGATGTGTGTATTGAAAACTGGTTTCCTTTTTGTCGCCAGTGAATTCGGCAATCAGTAAGTTTAAAAGGATTATGTAACGAAAAGAAGTGACTAATGGTTCCCCTTTCTTTATTATTCTGCCCTATTCAAGCTATCTATATCAAATTGCTCACCTCGGTGACGATGACGATGAACCCGAGTTCAGTTCAGCAATGCCCCTTGAAGAAGGTGAAACATTTTTCTTTGCTCCTCGTCCATTAAAAAACCTGGTTACGGTGGACGAACTGCCTTCGTTTGCGCCAATCATTTCAACGCAAGTTGCCGATCTTGCGAATGAGGATACACCACAGTTGTATGTTCTATGTGGCCGTGGTGCACGCTCGTCTATGCGTGTGCTGCGGCACGGCTTGGAAGTATCGGAAATGGCTGTTTCTGAATTGCCTGGAAATCCAAATGCTGTGTGGACTGTAAAGCGACGTGTTGATGGTTAGTATTACAGTTATGCATGTATTTAGTTATAAGATCAAAGTATAGATTATTGCGGGATGATACGTGGTTGGCAACGGATTTGTTTATACAACCTTAGAGTTGCCATGCAACAAAAAATAAGACAATGTCCATTTACTATGATGCTATCTAAGCTCCGTGTTTCAGCTGAATTTTCATTTGATTATAAAATTGTGCTTAACTGACCAGTTGTGGATACTTCATTGTCTGGTGTCATTCAAATACTCTCGTCGAGAAAAATATATATTTGTGGGCATTGACCAATTGTATTTGTTTCTATTTTTTTTTTTTGTTTTATGGCAGATGAATTTGATGCATACATCATTGTGTCGTTCGTGAATGCCACTTTGGTTCTAAGCATTGGAGAAACAGTCGAAGAAGTTACAGACAGTGGTTTTTTGGGAACTACGCCGACGTTAAGTTGTTCATCGTTGGGCGATGATGCTCTGGTGCAAGTTTATCCAGATGGCATACGTCATATACGCGCTGATAAACGTGTCAACGAATGGAAAGCTCCTGGGAAAAAGTCGATCACAAAGTGCGCAGTTAACCAACGTCAAGTGGTCATAACGCTTTCCGGTCGGGAGTTGGTGTACTTTGAAATGGATGCAGTAAGTAGTTTAGCAATTGAATCGTTGAATTGAGAAAAATCGAATAGTTAAATGATGTCAAAGTAACACTTTAAGAATAACCATGTTGAAACATAATTGTGTTCTGCAGTGCTGATTAAAGTTATTAATAATGAAAATCAATGCATTAAGCCCTTTCGTAGACTAACTCATATTATTTCGTTTGTTCCCGTAGACTGGTGAACTCAATGAATATACCGAACGTACCGAAATGCCTGCTGAAATAATGTGCATGGCATTGGGAACTGTACCAGAAGCGGAGCTACGCTCATGGTTCTTGGCAGTTGGGCTCTCCGATAATACTGTGCGCATCATATCGTTAGATCCGAATAACTGTCTGTCACCATGTTCGATGCAGGCATTGCCATCGCCCGCTGAATCCCTTTGTCTAGTTGAAATGGGTCATACGGAGAGTACGACGGCTACCACGACAACCCAAGACGAAACCAAAGAACGCACGAAAATTACGGCCAAGGGCACGATATATTTGAATATTGGGCTCAGTAACGGTGTACTGTTGCGAACTGTTTTGGATCCCGTGTCTGGAGATTTGGCAGATACGCGGACACGTTATTTAGGTTCGCGTCCGGTGAAGCTTTTTCGAATACACATGCAAGGTGCAGAAGCTGTGTTGGCCATGTCTAGCAGAACGTGGTTGTCTTATTATCATCAAAATCGCTTTCATCTAACACCCCTGTCCTACGAAACTCTTGAGTATGCTTCTGGATTTTCGAGTGAGCAGTGTACCGAAGGCATCGTCGCAATCTCAACGAACACATTGCGGATTTTGGCTTTGGAAAAACTTGGTGCAGTGTTCAATCAGGTCGCAACGCCTTTGGAATACACGCCACGAACGTTTGTTATACATCCCGATACGGGACGTATGATAATCGCAGAAACTGATCACAATTCGTACACTGAAGAAACAAAGAAAGCGCGTCGCGTACAAATGGCTGACGAAATGCGTGCAGCGGCGGTTGATGAGGAGCAGGATTTGGCTAATGACTTAGCCAATTCGTTTATCAATGAAACATTGCCGGAGTCTGAATTTTCTGCACCAAAAGCCGGTGTCGGCTGGTGGGCCTCACAGCTACGCGGTATTGATCCAGTACATGGGCAGACATTTTTCAAAATTCCTCTACTGCAGAATGAAGCGATATTTTCGATGGCAATACTTAAATTCGCAATCGCTAATGATGGGCGATATTATCTAGTAGTGGGTATAGCACGCGATTTGCAGTTGAGCCCACGTGTTACAAACGGTGGTTGCATTGCTGTCTACAAAGTTGATGCAACATGCTCGAATCTTGAGTTCATACACCGGACAGAGGTAGATGAAATTCCCAGTGCTCTGTGCGCTTTCCAAGGACGTCTGTTAGCCGGTTGTGGGCGTTTCTTACGTATATACGATTTGGGCAAAAAGAAACTCTTACGCAAATGCGAAAATAAGCATATTCCGCATCAAATAGTTAACTTGCAAGCGATGGGTCACCGTGTTTATGTTTCCGATGTCCAAGAGTCCGTGTTTTTTGTGCGATATCGGCGAGCTGAGAATCAGCTCATTATCTTTGCGGATGATACGCATCCTCGTTGGGTAACGGCCACAGCAATTTTAGACTACGATACAGTGGCAATTGCAGATAAGTTTGGCAATATGAGTGTCCAAAGACTGCCGCATTCTGTCACTGATGATGTCGATGAGGATCCAACAGGCACAAAGTCACTATGGGATCGCGGTCTGCTTTCAGGAGCATCACAGAAGTCCGAAAACATTTGCTCCTTCCATGTAGGTGAAATCATTATGTCACTTCAGAAAGCAACACTCATACCTGGTGGCTCCGAAGCACTAATTTACTGTACCCTGAACGGTACTATCGGTGCGTTTGTGCCATTTACCAGTCGTGAAGATTTTGATTTTTTTCAACATCTTGAAATGCATATGCGTAACGAGAATCCACCACTATGCGGACGAGATCATCTAAGCTATCGCAGTGCCTACTACACGGTTAAAAATGTACTTGATGGAGACTTGTGCGAGCAATATTTGTCAATCGATCCGACGAAACAGAAAAACATTGCAAGTGATATGTTCCGTACTCCCAATCAAATTTGCAAAAAACTGGAAGACATCCGTACGCGATATGCTTTCTAAGGTAAGCAATATTAGAGATATAAGCAGCTTATTTTTCGCTCCTTAATAAATTTAATAAAGTATTGAAAGTTATTGGAGATTATCTGATTGACGCATCCTCTTTGATTGAACGGATAAGGTCATGTTTCGTCATGTTATTGGTCGTGTACGTAAAATCTGCGAGGATAAATAGTTCATTCAAGTATCGGATGAGCTCGAATAAGTTTCAATTGTTTATGAAATAAGAATTGTCATCGGCTTAGAGTGAAAACGTGCCAAGTGCGTTTGTTTTTGAAAAATCGTTTTCGATGTATTTATAAAAATAAATTGAGGATGCACCGGTTTTAAAAAGGACCATATACGGTCCGGTTTCCTTTTTACTTCTTGTTCGACGCTAAAATTTAATTGCGCATTTCTTATTACATTTTAATTTTTGTGGTTTCTATAAAACTTGAAGAAATGGATTAGGCACATTTTGACTCTTAACCGATGATATTTATAAAGTATATGCAAGGGCGAGGCCATCTTGAATACCAAAGAGTACATACTGCAATTCCTCCCAAGAAATTATAAGTTTTCCTATGACGTGATGAAAATTATCTAAAGTCACATATGTTAGAATATGAAAAAGATGATTTAAACATTTTAAAACTGATTTATTTATTTTTTTTTTTTGCACTTTCAGCTGCATGTATGCTTCAGATATTTAAGTAATGAATTTTTTTTTTTTTTATCTTTCAGCTCATAAATATTGTAACTTTTATGGTTTCCTGTCGATTTTGTGACAGGAAAACATCAGTGGAAAACGTAAAAATTGATTGGTAAATGTCGGAAGAACATATAAACAGCATTGTGGAATGAGACTCAAACATATGTGCAGGTCCGCCGATATGCTCGATCTCTTCATCATGCCATCACATTTAAGATAAAATCGGGGACGTATCATGCGGACATCAATAGGACATTTGCCAAGTCAATTGGGGGAACTATTAAAGGTAGTCTTTGCGAGCATTCTTCCGGAAATTTCCACTCCTATCAAAAATTTTTATGACTTGCTCACATTGAGCCCGGATTCGCATGTGTAATCATGCACTTGTGATCATCTGAGAAGACCGAATCCCCGGGATGTCTTTTTAATGTCATATTCTCTCGGCATTATGAAGCAACATCGAGATTCACCCGTTCTCACTAGTATCGTTGAAATGAATAGTCGTGTGAGAACACGGCATAAGAACTGCTCGCGGTGGCAGTTTTTTTTAAATCTTTCAAGGTAAAGATAATTATCTCATATATATATATATATTAGGTGTAGTAAAAAGAAATCCATTATTTTTGCATTAAATTGAGGGCTTTATTTAAGATAGTTAGAATGACCCGATTTAGGTCAAATATGCGCCGTTTTGTTCGATAACTTGTTGCCATTTTAAAGGTAATTTCATTATGCCTCTCTCATAGAAGCCCTCGTTCCTATTAGCAAAAAATTGAGACAGTCGAATTTCAGAAGCCTCTCTTGAAGCGAATGTTTCACCAGCAAAATTGTTCGCCATGGACAGGAACAGATGGTAATCACTTGGTGCCAGGTCCGGACTATAAGGTGGATGCAGAAGAACCTCCCAACCAAACTTTTGGAGCTTCTGGCGAGTCACTATCGATGTGTGTGGCCTGGCGTTGTCCTGATGGAACACAATTCCTCTCCTATTGGCCAAAGCTGGCCGCTTATGGGCGATTGCTTCCTTCAGACGGTCCAATTGTTGACAGTAGAGTTCCGAGTTAAGAGTTTTGCCGTATGGGAGCAGCTCATAGTAGATAATTCCCTGCCAATCCCACCAAACACACAGCAAAACCTTCCTGGCCGTCAATCCTGGCTTAGCCACCGTTTCCGCCGGATCACCGTGTTTCGACCACGACCGTTTTCGCTTGACGTTGTCGTAAGTGACCCACTTTTCATCACCAGTCACCAACCGCTTCAGAAATGGGTCGATTTTGTTGCGGTTCAGCAGCGATTCGCAGATGGAAATTCGGTCTATGAGGTTTTTTTGCGTTAACTCGTGTGGCACCCATACATCGAGCTTCTTTGTGTATCCAGCCTTATTCAAATGCATCCTTAACATCGAAGTTACCGGAACGGAATCGACGAAACCAAAATTGCGCATGATTGGCTGTTACAGTATCAGGTCCATAAACGCTATTCACATTTTCAGCCGCCTGGCTTGCGTTTTCTCCCTTATCGAAGAAAAACTGTAAAATGTAGCGAATTTTCTCTTTGCTGATGTCCATCTTTGACAAGCTCTCAAACAAAACTGAATCAATCAATCAAAAAAGTGTCAAAAAAGCTTTTTTAGTAGGAACTGTCATCTTTCTAATGCCCCCTAGCGGAACACGATCGGACTTATACAACGCGAGATGCAGATAAATAAACGCCATATTTTTGGAAAAATAAAGGATTTCTTTTTACTACACCTAATATATATATATCGAATACACTTATGCTCTTCCCATAACAATGATGATATCAAAAATATGTTAGACTTATGAATTTTAATGATTTCATGCTTTTCCTGATTTATGCCTGCATTCCAAAATGACAAGAGTTTCCGTGCGTAAGTTCCAGCGAATGTTTAAGATATGCAAATATATAGTGCAAGTTCAAAGAAACGGCACAAGTTCATTAGAACTAATCGGGGCTGTTATGGAAACCGACACAGAACTGAATCAGAATCAGAATTGAAATCAATATCTGTTTGAAATGGTGCTATGAAATAGACACAGTTTTGATTTTTTCGAGATTTTCGAAGATAGGAAAACCTGCCACTTGAAAAAGCTATAAAGAATAAAACAAAAGCTAGAATATTTGTTAAAAGCTAGATCAACCTTGACTTCCGCCGTGGCCATTTTTTTTTTATATTATTTTTTTTCTTCTTTTTTTATTTTTAGTTTTTATTTTTTCTTATTATTTTTTTTCGTTTTTTTCGTTTTTTTCTCATTTCCCATTTCCGTGGTATCACAACGAACCGATATGCGTCTTTCGTGCGTCACCTTTATTGGTGGCAGCCACTGTTGCGAAGCTTGCAAAAAGAAATGAGCTAGAAAATCGGGTGGATGATTACATCTTTTGTGGGTGGGTGGGTCTGCAGAATTTAACGACACCACGAGTTGCTTCCATAACAAGTCCACAAGCGGTTTGTCCCGCTAAGTAAACCCCTTGCCCATGTCCAGGTGGTTTTCCACGACCTCAACTAGTATAGAAGCCTGAGTCGCATTTTTATGCGTTACCTTTAGTCAAAAACATTAAATACCAAATTAATTAAGAAAATATATTTAAATAAAGTATTTACTTACATTTCTACTAAAAAACCAGCCGGGAAAAAGTCGGCACATAATCTGCCGACTAATTCTTTCAACTAAAAGCTGCTTGTTTTAAATCAGACAATCAAATCAATAAATCTCTTTCTGTAACGCCTAAAACCAATACAAACCTGATTTCGAAAATGAAAACAGTTAGAAACCCGATAGTCTGTTTCTATAACACCAAACCGAAAAATGTGTTGATTTCAAATCTGATTCTGACAATTGTCGGTTTCCATAACACCCCCGAATAATTTTTTCATGTGTTGAATCTTTACAGGAATTCACGCGCAGAAACTTTTGCAATTGCAATTTTCCTTTAAGTAAAGAAATTCAGTAAACATCGAAGACATTTGTTAACTTGATTTATTTAAATTTTTTCAGGCTGCCCTCTGATGATATTTAACTATAAATATTTAACTTATAATTTTCATCAATCGCAACAAACAACCACGCATTACTGCCCCATAAACTATGTTTAAGCTATTTTTTATTGACCTCAACCCTATTTGGGAAAAGTCAAATAGATATACAAATTAAAAAAGGTTAAGGATTAAATTATTGTAAATTAGCTATAGAAAAGCAATTTTGTAAGTTTTCCGCACACCAATAAGGATTTGTAAAAAAAAAACGATCAAGTATAGCGTAAGATTTTAACAGGATAAGTTTTGGATTTTGGTCCATTTTATTTTAAATAAAAAAATTTTTTTTTACTAAAATAGAAAACATAAAAAGTAATTATAAAAGTTAAATCAAAAATTTTTGTTTTAAAAATATTTCCGCATTTTATCTGGACCACTCAAACAAAGTTGTCCCACTGTCCGGCTGTATGCTTAGGTCTTAAAAACCACACGAATGATTTTGATGCGGATTTTTTTTTTTTTAGTAGATGTGGTTATTCAAGGTAAAGGTTTATATATTTATTGGGCCAAAATTCTTTGTAATGCCTATACCTTCTGTCCAGGGACGTGAACCGGTTTTGAACCGGAAAACCCGCTTTTATCTGATGATGAACCGAACCAACAACCGAACCGAAGTTTTTTACATATGTTTGAACCGAACCCCTTTTTGTAAAGTTTCAGGTTTTATTTTTGCCTGCAACCATGCGCAGTGGTCGCTCCCATAGGCCAAAAATATAAAAATCGAAGTCGATTTTCTTATGATATTAGTATCGATAGCATCTCTAATATGACTAAGGTAACCACCACTAACTTTTTAATGTGCAAATTTTAACCCTAATTTATTAATAATTGTTAAATTTTAAAACTTGTCCTGCTTTTAAGCGTTTTTATTATCAGTGAAGTTTTGAACCACTTTTAGAAAAAAATTTTCAGTGATATGAATAAATTCACGAAATTCTGAGTGAAACTCTGAAACATTCTGAAACCCCATTGGTTTTTTTTTTCAAGACAGTAGAAATACCACGAGTTTATACGAAGACCAATCCTTTTATAATAAGTTCATTATAAACACGGTTTCAGAACTTTTTCGCAGAACACGAATCCGGGCAAATTTTCCAGCCCGGTTCACGTCCCTTACGACCATTCTGTCACCTGGCAATGCAAAAATTCAGTTTTCATGATAGTGAGCAAACAACAATTATTGAAATTTACAAATAACGTATGGACAATTCATTAAAAATTCTATTAATAAAGTAAAATATAGTTCGTTCCGACCGAAGTCGTTCGGTTTTCGGCCAAAAAACATTTATAAAAATTGGAGTCGTTTCGGCCAAAAAACTGCCAAATATTCGGCTAGCGCCGAAACTGAAGTAATTAAACCAGCTGATTTTTATTATACGTTGCGGCTATTTCAAAATACCGGTTTATAATACTAAAAGTACTTGCACTCATCAAACATACATATATGTATGATACCATATGGTATCGATTATAATCAATAATTATTCACACTTGCATTCTTTTCGACGTCATAAGCTGGCACGCGGTCATTTCTGATTTGAAATGAACTTATTTACGTTTTATTTGCTTTTTTTATCCTTATGAAGTGGAACTATATAGCCTTTTTGAAGTTGGTATGACCTACAAGGAATTTCGTACTCATCTCAAATCATCTCATGCATTTTCTTATTAATTAAGGTAAAAATATTAGTGTCCGACCGAAGGTTCGGTTTCGGCAAAAAATCTTGTTTCGGTCGAACACTAGTAAAATACTCTAGTCGAATTAACAAAAATCAAATATTACCAAAACTCCATTTTGTTTACTCGCAAATTACAGGAACATTGTTGTCTTATCTTGTCTTTTCTTGCTAAAAAATGTTGGCCCATGTATAATACATGTATAAAATAGTAGAGAAACGCTGAATTTTAGTTTTTTTAATGTGATGTAAATAAACACTTGTTTTTTTGCTTAGGGGCTATCTTCAGTTCTGTCAGAAATGAAACAGAAATGAAAAACTTCATATAAAAAAGCACTTTAGAAAATTTCTGATTCATTTCTGAGGAGTTTTTTTATATGAAGTTTTTAATTTCTGACAGCTGGAGATAGCCCCTTATATTGCAAACGCTAGCGGAACCCTACGTGATAGATAAAAATTATATACTGCTGCACAATAAACGGGATAACCCACAGTAACCATTTTTCACATTGTGCATTTAGTAAGAGCGAGAGAATGGTTAGGAGGGAGAAAGAGATGGAAACGAATAGAGAGGGAGGGAGTTGACAGATATTTATGGTTGAAGGAGGTTGGAACCAGTGTTCGGAGAATTCTGCACGAATGTGATAAGTATGGTGGCACAGGCGGGTAAACTCGAATTATCGGAACTTCAAAATTGTAGTAAAATCGTTAAGAAATATGAAAGGTTACGGAGATGAATTATGGGGACAAGTGTGATATTCTAGAATATCTTTACAAAATTTTCAAATTTTTTTTCCAGTTGCCGAAATATTGGAGGGGCATGGCCCATCCAATAAAATTTTTGAAGGGGAAAAAAGTGCCTTGGCCCCCATAGTAGCCGCGCCTGGCTTCACTACTTCTGCATTAACGATTTTTTCATGCATGCGATAATGTCCGGCTGGGATTCCACTCAAATCGTCATAACAGGTTGGCTGATAAGTCCCCGGTCTGACACATAGATGGCGTCGCTAGTATTAAATGCATATTATTTTTATATAGTGGCAACCTTCAAATGATTCGTGTCAAAATTTGACGTCTGTAAGGGCATGGTATGGTTTTAAACCCGAAAAAAAGGCATGTTTTCATGATTTTTTTTTGGAGACATGAATAATGTTGGTTTATTTTCTTCATATACATGTTGTAGTTATGCTTATTAAGTGTATTTGGGAAAAAAAAAATTTGAAATTATCGATAGATAAATACGTGGTATCGATTCTCCGGAGGCTCCTCGAAAAAAAGTTGGTTTGCCGTGAACATGATTAGAGGTTAGCGGTTCATCTGAAAAAAAAGGAAACATGTTTTTAAAAGGTAATTTGTATCCCGAGGTATCGCCGTGGCCCTATTTTTTTTAATAATTTTTTTTTTTTTTGGTAGCGTTTTGAAGTCAAAAACGCGATTTTCGCTTAAAAATTGAGGTTACTTTATTATTTTAAAATAGGAAAAAAAAATAAAAAAAAGGGGCCAGGCGATACCTGTTGATTTATGTGTATAATAATTGAAAAAAATTTTAAAACGATCGGTCAAGTAGATTTTGCAGCATCGTGTTCACGGACTTCAAAAAAGTCGTTTTCCACAAAATCGATTTGAAATTTTTTTTTCTAGACTTTTTACACTAATGCTATGTTCTCACTAGGCCGGGTTAGGGTTATCGGCGAAACCCAGGGTTTCAAATGTCAAAACGCATATAAAAAAAATCATCTAACCCAAAAATAAACCCCGGGTTAACATTTAACTCTGAGGTTAGCGCAGAGTTGCATTTGAAAATTTCAGTTACATTTGCTAACACCGTGTACAACAACCGGGTAAAAATTTAATACGACACTGGCAGGAAGCTTTCCCGTGCAGAAAATGAGAGGTGAAGGATGTGTTTGGATATGTTAATTTTGATCACAGGTCTTGGAACATTTTGTGATGCCGCTTTAATCATTAGCTCCATTAATCTATTTTGGTTCCTGTGGTTATTGCAATGGTCTTCTAATATTATTGCTTCCAATATTCCTTTAGCTTTTTCAGCTTCTTTAAACATTTCTAATAAAGCAAATTCCATTTTTATTTGCAATTTCTCGATGATATAGTATATCAGATATACCTTGCGGGTTTTTTATATTTCAAACTCCCAACCCGGACATTATCGCATGCATGTAATGCAAACAGCGGCCATCTCCCAAAAAAACTTCACTAACAGTAAGGGTTAGTAATGCGAGTAGCCGCAGTATGAATTTTCACCACTTCGGAAGTAGTGCAGAAGTAGTGCACTTTCCGGCTGGGTCATATGATGTTAGTAAACCTTAACTCGCTCGAAGCTGATATGAACGCTTTGAGTTAAAGCATCGGGTTAAGTACTTAACCCCTATAGTGAGAACATAGCATTATATATATATATATATATATTATATATACAGTGTTGTAACAGTTCCTTTTTTTTTGTACCTAGGTACAGGTACAGTTCCTTCCAAAAAAAAAGGAACTAGTTCCAGGTACAGGTACACAAAATTAAAAGTAACTAGGTACAAGGTACAGGTACAAAAAAGGTACTTTTCAAAATTCACTTAGTATAATTAAACTGCAGAATTTTGTGCCAAATTCGATATGCGAAAGACAAACGTAATCTAAGTTACGCAATTTCAGAACAAAGTTCAAATTTCCTCAATTTCATATGTCAAATTTGTTCTGATATTTTCTGAAATTGTGCTATTTCGATCTACGTGTGTCGCACACATAAAGCTGTTAAAATAAAATTTAAATAAGCTTTTTTGTTAAGAAACAATTTTAGTTTTAACGTTTTCATTTCGTTGTACGCTTGGAAAGCATATAAGGCAATTTCAGAAGAGTTTAAATGCAGTTCCTGTTTTTTGTTTTTTGTTTAATCTTTGATTTAAAGTTTTAATTGAACATATTTTTTATTCTTTTATTCAATATGCGTAAGGAATACGCCACGATCTTAACGAGTAATACGCGGCAGATTAGCTAGGATAAGCTCCGGCGATGGCGTGCGTAAGGAATACGCATGAGCAGAGGAAAATAAGGATAAAGAAAGAATTGTACCATACACAAAAATCATCGCTTAAAACTAAAGAAGAGAAAATATGTTATAAGTATTTTTTATAAATTATAAATCTATGTATTTTTTGCATTACTAAGATAATCAAAAAAAAAAATAAATATAATATATATATATATATATATATACTTTTGTCATGGTGTTTTATTTTTATATATTTTTTTTTTTCAAATTGTTCTATAATACAATATCTGAGCGACTGGGGTCGAAATCTAAAAAATATGAAAATCAAATGGAAAATTGAGTCCATTCTGCATTATTATTATTGAAATTGTATTGGATCTTCAGTCTAGAGTTTGTTTCGGCAAGTGTTTTTATTCTATACCAATTCATAGTGTTCATGTTATGAATTAAGTATTGAACTATTATCTCCACTCTATTAAATCGACACGTGGGTATGTTACATGCCATCGGTAAAGCAAGCAGCAAATTGGTTATGTAACTTGTTAGCTTCAAAGGTTTTGTAAAATATACCCATATAATGCCGTTTAGTGTATTCGTGTGTAGAATTATTGTAGCGTTATATATTTCACGTTTGAAGTACAAATCAATCGAATCAATTGCAGGATCAAATATAAGATTTTCAGTGTCTGGACAAAAATCATCGCCCTTTCTTTGTGATAAATCGCGTTTATTAAAAATTTTTTTTACATTTCTCGCGCAATAATTGGCCAATACGTTGTCGCAATTTGATTCTCTCAATTGTAAGTTCGCTAGGGCGTTCAAACAATGCGTGTCCACGGTGAAATATCGTTTTCCGGACTTTCTGATCAGTTGTTCGTTGGGGAAGGAGCCATTTTCATTCTCCTCGATGCTCCAATATGCATAACCGTTCTCTATTCTAATTAATTCCCAATTATCCGGACGGAATCCGTAGCCCGTCGGAGCGTAATCCACGAGCCAATTCACAGCCGTTCTAATATTTGCAACAGATTGCGGCTAACGGGATTAAATTTCAATTAAAAAAAAAAAAAAAAACAAAATGAAAACATTTACTCACCAGTCCCGGAGAATTACGGTCATTGTTTAAATAATGTGTAATGGAATCGTCTATTGTTTGTAATTGTGAATAGGCCGCGCTCCCAACGATATAAATGGAATTTATTTCAAAAACACCACCCGGATCGTCGTCACGAAACATCGGCCCGATAAATATATTAAACGGCATCCAAACAAATAGAGTTTGTATTATTCTGATTGTGTAACGGCGATTGTCAGCCCATGGATTTTCATGAACATTCAAGACTTCCTCCATTGTTTCCGAATTTAAATTTTCTATTTCACGTCGCACTTGTTCGCTTAAGTCGGCATTAAAGAAATCGACAGCGGTATGAAATATAGATAGCAAAATACGTACAACAGCGTCCCGAGTATCCGCATTGTGTTGAATTCCAGTATTGAAAAATGTTGCAAGTCTATTTCTCGGAACAATGTGATGTCTAGCGCCCGGAATGTTTAACTCTGGTAAGCGAAAATTAATATCGTTTGGATTTAAACTATTACTATGAATTAGAAAACAATTTAAATCAACGCAGTTGGCACACGCGAGAAACAAAAAAAGCCATTTCAAAATAACAGCCATTTCTTGTTTCATTCTTTCTCTATATTTGTAATAATATAAGTGTACTTAAGTCTATCTTTATGGGTTTGTTTTTTGTTCAAATCCGAACTCCGAACTGAATAAAACTAAAAATGCAAGTGCTAGCACGATCTCATTATATACACAAAAACTATATATAACTAATTGACTTTCTTATGTATGGAGAGCTACGTTTGTTTTCGTTCACTACGCTCATTTGAATCTTTGCACTGAGTCGGACTTCGTTTTTATTGTTCGTTGCCCATGAACTTTTTTCAAGGTTATCATGCATTACAGTTCAAGCGGAAATTGGGTTTTTACTTTTATTTATGTATTCCTGATAAAAGATGAGGCGACTTTAGTTGATGGGCGCGTAAAATAAAGAAAGTGAATCTTCAAATGTACAAATTTATTTTATATAAATATATACCTTAACAATACAAATCAGCTTTTGCATTCAGAACTGTTAACGCGAAAGGTTGTTTTTTTTTTTTATAAATCAGGAGCAATGTTCAAATATTTCGTTTCCGCTGCATTGGCGACGCTAGTAGTGTTTTGGTAAAGTTAAAATCAAACGAACTTCACAACAGTGTAGTGATTTTTTTTTTATTTTTATTTTTTTTTAGTTACGCCAACACCGAAGATATAGAACGAAGTATTGTATTGGACCGTAGCAACAAAACAAGGTATTTTTTAATGTTAATTTTTTACCTTCGAACCGCCAAAAATTCATACCCGCTGCATGCAACTTTTAACTTTATTGATCGACAGCTACACAGAGAAAACGATACCACATAAAATGGAAGAAAAACAATAAGATTTCTCTATGGTTTTTATCCAAGAAGATTGTCTTATTGAAACCATAGAGAAAAACTTATTGTTTATTTTAACGAAAAATTGAACGAAAAGTCAAGAAGATCACTTATCATTTTGATATGAATTCTTGTAAAAAACCAGGTCGGCGGGTTCGATCCCTGCTCCAGCGAGCGTCGTTTTTTTTTTTTTTTTTTTTTTTTTTTTTTTTGGAAAAGTAGATAATTTAACATTTACATTATTTGAAAAACTGAGAAATAAAAGATTTTACCAAAGTTCTTAAGCTTTAAAAATTTAAAAAAAAGATTCTATAGGAATTTCTTGAAAGAGCTTATGCGTTATTCGGAAGGCCCGAGCCCGACGAAAGCAACGTGTGTTTTTAATGGTTCGTGTCCAACTTACTTTCTGCTCTTCGTATTTTTCCCCTCAAAAATTACTTGCCTGTTTTATCCACCATTTTTACACAAATTCTTTGGCCTGCGGCGGGGTTCGAACTCGGACCTTCCACAGATTACAAGACTAGCACACTTCAACTACGCCATCGCGAGATATGATTTCAGCTTGCTAGATTGATTATATCAATGTAAGTGCAAAAAAACTGGTTTGTCTTTTTAAACTATGGAATGAATACGGAATTCACATACTTTTTAAATCAATAAGTCTTGCTTTTTATATTAAAAAGGCTTCTTCTTAAAGCGATAAGGATAACATATCAAAAGGTCACTTTTATAAGAATGTCACATAGTTTGATTGATATGCTCACCTTGCTATTTGAATATATCAAGAAGTTTTCCATATTCTTCAACAGAAATAATGAGATATTCACATTAAATATATGAGGATATCTATTAAAATGTTTCAATAAGATTTTCTCTATGCATTCAAAGAGTTTTCTCTATGGAAAAAGCACATCGTTCATATAACATAAGACGTCATCCACGGGCAGCGATTTTCAAACCATTCCCGTATCTCCGTATTTTCGGTGATGAGTTCAGGTTTTTCTTCGTAATAGCCTTTCCTTTGTAACAGGCGATGCTTGTCTTGTCTTGTTCATTTTGATGATCGGATAGCATATGCCAAAAAATATGCTTAAATCCGTGCAAAGGTATACATCGTAATATTACTTTATAGAATAGTTTCATATTCGCGTGGTATATGTAGGTAGGTATATCGAAAAAAAAAAAACTTTTATTTTTACTATCTTCATGGATGGTCAATTGGCGGCATAATACAACAAAATAATTCGTGTCATTGAAGTTGTTTTTTTTTTTAAAGATTTTTCCCCGTTTGACCCAAGGTAATAGCGGCCAGAGTTGAGGTTTTGGATGTGTTTGGCATAAAAATGATCTCGTGAGATGGCAGCGCATAATTGTTGACTATTAAAGCCATTAAAGAGGAAAGCATATTTAATTTTTAGCTTAGATAATTCATAGACCGAATGACGAATATAGTTGAGCAATTGTTGTTCTGTTCTTCATCGGGAAAAAGTAACGGAGAAAGAAAAGATCGTGATCCACATTTTATCGTAGTATAATTTTCATTAATTTAATTAATTTATTACTCGTTTCTTTTTTGTCGTTCATAATATGTTATCTTATTATACATATATGTATATAAATATTATATCATTTCTTGCATACAAAAGTTATTTTTTATATAAAGCCATTGCTTTTTTGGAGCTCGCGCGAACAGAGAAGACACACGTTGATTCTATTTCTGATCGATCAATCCTTGCAAATAAAGGCGAAAATCTCATGCAATAATGCGTGCCTATAGGCAGTATGTATTTTGGTTTAGAGGGTCAAGTTATGTATTTTTTTTGTGTGTACATTGATTTTTTTTTTTTTTTCATAGTTCTACGCCAGAAATGACAACGCAAAAAATGGGAACAACAGTTGTGTTTTATCCTGACGTATCGGTAACGAATTCAGTGAATGGTTGGGTTGCGAATGGTTTTATCGCTTATTGGGGATGCTCGGATGACGATTTTAAAAATTTAGAACACAAGGAAACATTCACGGCGTGGCGAGGGGAATGCCTTATAACTGAAGTTGGCGCTGTTTTATATCGAGGAAGCCAAAGTAAAGTAGCTACATCATATACATCAAGCGGAACTAGCTACAGTCAATACCACATAGTACTAAATAAGAACGGCAATGCCGAGGTTCAACGAATCACATCGCTTGCCGACAACAGTTTTGTAACACCACCTAATTCAAAGTACGCATTAATTTGTAAAATCTCGGTCATATTCCATTTTTATAATTATTATTATTTTTTTTACATGATTTTTCATTACAGCATTTCGACTATGTATCCAAACACAAGAATAAGGAATACGGTTTACGGGTGGACCGCTTCGGGAGTAATCTCTTATAGTTGGTGTGGTTCGGGATATTATCAAGATTTGGAATTTGCTAATATATATACGGAAGGTCGAGGCGGATGTCTAATTACAGAGATTACGGCTGAAATGAAAGCTGGCAACGAACTCATTACCGCTTCGCCTTATACATCGAGCGGAACGAGCTACAGCCAATTTGAAATCATCCAGAAAGGAGACCGAACATTTCAAGTTCGCCGAATAGGCACGAACAAGGTTATTTCGAATGCGAATACATCAGGACTAACAAACCAAAAGATTTCAAAAACAACCAATGATATTATGAAATCAAAATTTCGGCTAACTAACACAGCGACCAGTTGGATAGCGAACGGAACGATCCAATGCAAGGAAGGGCATAGCATACATTACACAAATCTACTACCGAGCAAGTCATTCCATACAGTTCAAAATCATTGTGTAATCGCGAGTGTCACCGCTAACATGGAAATGAAGGGGCAAACAATTTCCGCGGTGCCCTATTTTGTGTCCGGAAAGGACGAAAAAGAATTTTATATTATCGAACAAACAAACGGTACATTTGTAATTGGTCCATCCATTGAGACGGAATATAACGAAGTTACTGGTTTAATGTTAATACCAAAAGAGTAAGTTGATTTTTCTTTTTTTTTTGCGACTCAGTTCGTAATGTGGCGAAAATATGTAACAAAAAAAAAATTTTTTTTTTTCAGCCCAAAATGTGAAACTGGGTTGGTGCAATCTCTCATATTTCAAAAAAATTTCGTTACCGTAATAACAGTAGACAAAAAACAATACTACGTTTTAATTAAAGATATACAGACTGCACTTTTGAATGCGTTTTTGGTATCAAAAACTTTTACATTTTATTCGCCGTGCTGTGCAGAAACCAATCCGAAAGACTGTGAAATAACTGCTTATCAAATGGATGCATGGACATAAACCTCTAGCAGGAGTTATGATATGGCACCAACTATAACCCATAGAATATTAAAGGCTTAACGCCACATGTCCACCAACTTTTGGTCACGGACCCATTTTTTATTTTTTTATTTTTTATAATTTCTTCAAATTCAATTTTTCAATTTAAATCACATATAACCATATATGTCACTCTCATAGATATTGCGCGGGACGTTTCGCGCCAGTTAGAAAGAGATGTTACTCGGCAGGCCAAAAAAAGAGCGAGAGAGAAATACTTTTGGTGAGTACCTAAGTGAAAAATGCTCATTTTGGTGGGTACCCAAGACCGTGGTGGGTACCCAAGACCATAGTGAAAAGAGCCAAAATGGAAACGGCTCCTGAGTGACATATATAGTTATATATGATTTAAATTATATTTATTTTTTGGTTGAAAATATTAACTCGAAGAGCTGCGCTGTTGATCGTATGCAAAAGAATACTGGCTTTGTTAAAAAAAATGATCGCTGCCGAGCAGCTGGTTTTCGATCGCTTACTATCGATTGATATCGATAAAATTTGCGGCTCCTAGTGTGGGAGCCTCGTTGACCGTGATCATATAGTAATATAGTGGACACTTACAACAACAACCGAATTTCGTGGTGAACAAGTGATGCTATAATTTTTGGAGTATTCACTCAATTTTGTAACTTAACATACTTGCGTGTACATTTTTTTTATGTTTTCTTTTTAATATAAAACTTTTTAAGTTTTTTTATGATAGTTTATGCAATTTTTTATCATGATATGTAATAAGTACTTGAGCCACTAATTATGTATCGAGCAATATTAGTTATGATATCACTGATTATTTCATATCAACCACAGAAGTGGTGGAATTCAAACTTTTTGAGAATCGGTCATATTCGACGCATGAGTACTCTGCTTTATCGTTCCTCAATAATATGAGCAAAATTTTAACTAATTATTTTTGATTTTATAAAAACAACATATTTTTCTGAAAAATAAAATTAGTTCTTATGAAAAACCATTGATTAACACTTATATATAACTGATTTTTAACAGATATTTTAGTTCATGTTACAAGATTATAAAATATTTGTTAGACCGGAACCGGAATTTTCAGGGGGCGTGATTTTTCCATAAGAATGCATGCACAGGGGGCCTACTTCAATTCAACACACACGTTTTTTGCCAAGTGCCATCTATAGTACTATATGACCGTGATATTTGTCGGCAAACGCCGACAATGATATCACATGTAAGGCATTTTTATTACATAAAAATGTGATAATCTTTGAATTGGTAACTAATAAATAGAGGAAATAGAAATAAGAGATTCATTCTGTAAAACGACGCCTCATAGAGCCCTACTTTTATTCGAATAAAGATTTATTTCACAAATTAAGATCGACAAATTGTTTTTTTTTTTTTTCAAATTATCCATCAAGTGAAAATATTAACGACGGATGACGGAGTTTATCTGGCAAGGGCTTCAATCGTGTACGTGTTAACTACTTATAATCGATTATGGCTCCACAGATTTTCGACAAACTATATTAATTCGATTGCTTACTTCCTATAAATATAAGAAAATACAAAATTTAGCAGTTATTGGACGCAGCTCATATGTACGACAGCGATTTGATGGCAATAACAGATCTGGAATTAAAGGCTGAATTTATGTTGTGGTATAACAAATGGAAGCACTGTCAGTATGCGACCCAAGGTTCTTTCCCACACAGAGAAAAAAATCAACGGCTTCAATAAGGAATATTTTTAATTTTAAGATTTTTTCTTGTTGGAAAAAATAAAGATTGTGATTTAAAATTAAATTTTTGAACTAACCACGGACATAATTGAAATCACAAGTAAAATTTTTAAAATAAGAAAAAATTTTCTTAAAAGGATTTTTTGTTTTTTTCTGGATCGCATGGAGGTGTTGGGAATCCTCAAAAGATACGACTTCTCCAGGTTCAGCCGCATGCACGATTCACTGCCCATTCTTATGACAGAGCCAACGTACTAAACCCTACCCCCTTCAGCTCTTTTTAAACAGTTGTGAATTATTCGGCTACCTAATCCCTAGAGTGATGTAGGTTCCCACGGTGTGAAATCGTTGCTACCTGCACATGCTTTTGCCATCGGGCACGTTGACTGCCGGTAGGAAAGTGCTAGCTTGGCGGGTTGTTGTTGCTTTTATTGTTTCTTTCATTGTTGCTTTTATTGTTTCTTTCGTTGTTGCTTTTGTTGTTGCTTTTTTGTTGCTGTTGTTGTTGTTGCATTTTGTTGTTGTTGTTGTTGACGTAAATGTTGCTGTAGTTGTTGGTGTTGCTGTATTTGTTGCTGTTGTTGTTGTAGTTGCTGTTGTTGTTTCTTTGTTGCTGTTGTTGTTGCTGTTGTTGTTGCTGTTGTTGTTGCTGTTCTTGTTGTTTCTGTTGTTGCTGCTGTTGTTATTGTTGCTGTTTCTGTTTTTGCAATTATTGTTGTTATTGTTGTTGATTTTGATGCTGTTTTTGTTGTTGCTTTTGTTTTTTTTAATGCTGTTGTTGTTGTTGCTGTTGTGTTGTTTTTGCTGTTATTGTTGTTTCTTTTGTTGCTGTTTTTGTTGTTGCTGTGGTTGTTTCTTTTTGTTGTTGTTGTTGTTGTTGTTGCTTGTTGTTGTTGTTGTTGTTGCTGTTGTTATTGTTGTTGCTTTTGTTGTTATTGTAGCTGTTATTGTTGCTGTTGCTGTTACTGTTGCTTTTGTTGTTGTTGCTGTTGTTGTTGCTGTTGTTGTTGTTGTTGTTGTTATTGTTGTTGTTGTTTTGTTGTTGCTTTTGTTGGTGTTGCTGTTGTTGCTGTTGTTGCTGCTTGTTGTTGTTGTTGTTTCTGCTGTTGTTGCTGTTGTTGCTGTCTGTTGTTGTTGCTGTTGTTGTTGCTGTTGTTGTTGTTGTTGCTGTTGCTGTTGTTGTTGTTGTTGCTGTTTTAATTGTTGTTGTTGCTGTTGTTGTTGTTGTTGTTGTTTTTGCTGTTGTTGCTGTGTCTGTTGTTGTTGCTTGTTGTTGCTGTTGTTGTTTGTTGCTGTTTTTGTTGTTGCTGTTGTTGTTGGTGTTGTTTGTTGCTTGTTGCTTTGTTTCTGCTCTTGTATGCCTTCGTTGTTGCCTGTCCTATTAGCTCTACGTATAGCTGTTGTAGCTTCGATGTCCTGTTGTATAGCCTTCGTATCGCTTGTTCGTTATGCCTTCGTATGCCTTCGTATAGCGCCTTCGTATGCCTTCGTATGCCTTCGTATCGCTTCGTATCGCCTTCGTATCGCCTTCGTATGCCTTCGTATCGCCTTCGTATCGCCTTCGCATCGCTTCGTTGCTGTATCGCCTTCGTATCGCCTTCGTATAGCCTTCGTATCGCCTTCGTATAGCTTTCGTGTAGCCTTCGTATAGCCTACGTATAGCCTCGTATAGCCTTCGTATAGCCTTCGTATCTGCCTTCGTTAGTTGTTCCTTCGTATAGTATGCTTCGTATAGCCTTCGTATAGCCTTTTGTATAGCTCTTTCGTATCGCCTTCGTATAGCCTTCGTATAGCCTTCGTATAGCCTTCGTATAGCCTTCTTATAGCCTTCGTACAGCCTTCGTACAGCCTTCGTATAGCCTTTGAATAGCACTCCATTTATATGTTTTCGAACTAGACGTCGTAGGCGAACATGTACAAACACGTTCATTGCGGAGCTCTTACCCGTCCGACGGCCGGCAACGCACTGATGGAGCTCACGTATTGTCACGCTATTTATACTCTTTTCAAAATTGAACAGAATGTCTTTTTGACCTCAAATAAATGTTATTGTGCTCCTTAATGCCTCGATTCCTATGCCAGAGAGACATTTCCTATAGGGTTTTCGGCAGCTTTTCTTTGCTGAATATTTCCTTGGATCGTAAAAAAATTCACGAGAAGAAAATTCCTGGAAAACTATATTTTTCACCCATATGAAAATACTTTTGTATTTTCCTTCCCAAAGAAATATAAATTCCCTATATAGCTTTCCCATCATTCACCTCAATGACTTCCCCAGAGCTGACCTTAAGTCTATTTAGGGAACGTGTCCAAACTACGTGACCCGTTTAGGGGGGGGAGGGGGGTCCTGAAAGTACTACACTTGGTCACAGGGGGAAGGGGGGTGGTTAGGTCTTCATCACGTAGTCAATTTGCTCTGGGAAAATCTTTCCCTTTTTTGAGCTATATTCAAATTTTTATGGGGGAATGTATAACACTGCGACCGGATCTAAAGGGTAGAGAAATACCCTACGATATGTACTGCCCATCTATTAAAGATGAAATTACTGGAAGGACTTGCTCGAATTGTGGGCTATATTTTGCCTCCAAAAATTCCATGCACAACCACCGCAAGAATGCGCATGGTGCTGTAGTTGACGACGTGTCTCGCGTGCGACCACATCGGGTCCTCGCCAGGAGACCAAAGGAGGTTTTGTGTGTCGTTGGGGATATCGTGGAGTGGATAGATTTCGAGGCCGTCGATGACCAAATAATCGTGTCTGCAGAATCCGCTGACGCTCCCGTGATCTCCGACGTATCCGAGTGGATTGGTGCTGCCAACGTTTTTGTTGAAGATGTTTGTTGTTAATTTTGTTTTTCTTCATTATCTTTTGATTACCTTTTTAACCTTGTGATTACATTTTTTATGGCACGCAATTTAATGTTTTTATTTTGCAAAAAAATATTATATAGGATACAATATTTATGCATTACTACGTGAAAAGTAGGGGGGGGGGGGGCTGGAATGTACTACGGATTTTCACCGAGGGGAGGGAGGGGTAAAAAGTAGTCAAAATGGGTCACGTAGTTTGGACACGTTCCCTTATATGTTTTTGAAGTATGTAGAGGTTGCAGGCGAACATGAACAAACACGTGCAGTGCGGAGCTCTTACCGGGCCGACGGCCGGCTGCAAAGAGTATAGAACAACCTACAGCAATCCTAACAAACACCCCATTACGAAAACAAATGGAAAAATTGAAAAAATGTTGGAGAGTATTGAATTCCTGAAAACATTACAACCAATTAATGCGCCCTCATTGCGATGCATCTCAGTACTCAAAAATGAACTACAAGCTGTTATAGCCTTGTCCAGAGAGCTCTTGGAATTGTCGAGGTCAGTTTCGTTATGCCAGGCCGTTTTAATCAGGATTGTATCGAAAACCTGTTTGCAGCTTTAAGGTCAAAGCTCGGCAAGAACTCCAACCCCTTGGCCAGAGAAGTTCAATATTTAACAGCAAGATTGATGTCGATGAGAATAGTGCGATAGAACTATGTGAAAAACAAAATTTGCGCCGAAGAGGAATGTGAATACATTGATATAGATTGGAATACAACGGACTTCAACCGTGGAAAATCACAAGAAGCGGCGTGCACTATGGAATATTTAACAGCGTCCACAATAGATGAAAATGATAAAGTCACATTCAAAACTTTGCGAAGAGTGCCGCTGAAAGACTTCTCTGGGTATTCCTTAAGCACCAAAGCTTTTAGGAAATTAGAATGTGATCAATGCAATGAGTATTTAAAGAAAATTCGCAATAGCCAGCTTAACATTTCAGAACAGTTTATTTTTGAGTTAAAAATTACCTGGATAAAAATATGCTTCTCCAAAATCCAAGTGAAGAGTTTTTTAAAGTATGCAAAAACCTTTTGAAGTTTTTCAAAAGGAAATCGAAAACTGTTGGAGAATTGGAATATTAATGCTATGTTCTCACTAGGCCGGGTTAGGGTTAACGGCGAAACCCAGGGTTTCAAATGTCAAAACGCATATAAAAAAAATCATCTAACCTAAAAATAAACCCCGGGTTAACATTTAACTCGGAGGTTAGCGCAGAGTTGCATTTGAAATGTTCAGTTACATTTGCTAACACCGTGTACAACAACCGGGTAAAAATTTAATACGACACTGGCAGGAAGCTTTCCCGTGCAGAAAATGAGTGGGGAAGGATGCACGTATTTGGATATGTAAATTTTAATCACAGGTCGTGGAACGTTTTGTGATGCCGCTTTCACTATTAGCTCCATTAATCTCTTTTTGTTCCTGCGGATATTGCAATGGTCTTCTAATATTATTGCTTCCAATATTCCTTTGGCTTTTTCAGCTTCTTTAAACATTTGTAATAAAGCAAGTTCAATTTTTATTTGCAATTTCTCGATGATATAGTATATCAGATATACCTTGCGCGTTTTTTATATTTCAAACTCCCAAGCCGGACATTATCGCATGCATGTAATGAAAACAGCGGCCATCTCCCAAAAAACTTCATTAACAGTAAGGGTTAATAATGCGAGTAGTCGCAGTATGAATTTTCACCACTTCAGAAGTAGTGAAATTTCCAGCTGGGTCATACGATGTTTGTAAGCCTTAACTCGCTCTAACCTGATATGAACGCTTTGAGTTAAAGAATCGGGTTAAGTACTTAACCCCTATAGTGAGAACATAGCATAAGGTCCACTCACTTGAATCGCTGTATCTCCTTTAGTTTTAGTACGATTTACTTGGAATTTTTACACAATACTCTTGAAATGTTGTACATTCAGAAAAAAAATAAAAAAAAAAAAAAAAAACCCAAAAATTTTTTAAAACCATACCATGCCCGTAAGTCAATTAGTTTGTGAGATAGAGCGTCTTTTGTGAAGCAACTTTTGTTATTGTGAAAAAAAATGGAAAAAAAGGAATTTCGTGTTTTGATAAAATACTGTTTTCTGAAGGGAAAAAATACAGTGGAAGCAAAAACTTGGCTTGATAATGAGTTTCCGGACTCTGCCCCAGGAAAATCAACAATAATTGATTGGTATGCAAAATTCAAGCGTGGTGAAATGAGCACGGAGGACGGTGAACGCAATGGACGCCCGAAAGAGGTGGTTACCGACGAAAACATCAAAAAAATTCACAAAATGATTTTGAATGACCGTAAAATGAAGTTGATCGAGATAGCAGAGGCCTTAAAGATATCAAAGGAACGTGTTGGTCATATCATTCATCAATATTTGGATATGAAAAAGCTCTGTGCAAAATGGGTGCCGCGCGAGCTAACATTTGACCAAAAACAACAACGTGTTGATGATTCTGAGCGGTGTTTGCAGCTGTTAACTCGCAATACACCCGAGTTTTTGCGTCGATATGTGACAATGGATGAAACATGGCTCTATCACTACACTCCTGAGTCCAATCGACAGTCGGCTGAGTGGACAGCGATCGGTGAAACCGTCTCAGAAGCGTGGAAAGACTCAAAAGTCCGCTGGCAAAGTAATGGCCTCTGTTTTTTGGGATGGGCATGGAATAATTTTTATCGATTATCTTGAGAAGGGACCAAAACCATCAACAGTGACTATTATATGTCGTTATTGAAGCGTTTGAAGGTCGAAATCGCGGCAAAACGGCCCCATATGAAGAAGAAAAAAGTGTTGTTCCACCAAGACAACGCACCGTGCCACAAGTCATAGAGAACGATGGCAAAAATTCATGAATTAGGCTTCGAATTGCTTCCCCACCCACCGTATTCTCCAGATCTGGCCCCCAGCGACTTTTTCTTGTTCTCAGACCTCAAAAGGATGCTCGCACGGAAAAAAATTGGCTGCAATGAAGAGGTGATCGCCGAAACTGAGGCCTATTTTGAGGCAAAACCGAAGGAGTACTACCAAAATGGTATCAAAAAATTGGAAGGTCGTTATAATCGTTGTATCGCTCTTGAAGGGAACTATGTTGAATAATAAAAACGAATTTTGACAAAAAAATTTGTTTTTCTTTGTTAGACCGGGGACTTATCAGCCAACCTGTTATTACGTTACAATCAGTGCGCCGAAAAAGAAACCAAAACAACTCATAAGAAACCACCCAGCTTCCAACAGGACCTATTCTTCACAAAGAAGACAGAGATTGTAGGCGACCTGCTTTTTAAAAGCTTCAAAAGTATGCAAAATTGAACCAGTCACCCTTGAACCAAAGGATACTAGGATTGAGGTCGTGTGCATTACGGACAATGAAGTGTATTGCGGTTTATTGCTTCTGTGAGCAGCATTTTGGCCGCTGGGAAATTCAAAAATCTTGTCTCTTCCCTGTAGAAGATTGGAGTACTCCAGGGTATGGTCTTAGAGTACTCGTAAATGCCCCAGTACTACTCGCCGTTAATTTCCCCCACAATGCATTCAACTGACGATTTTAACATTGTGCTGTCATTGAAAAATCTCTACTCGCGTTTGAAGTAGTGTAGAAGTAGAGATTATGGGACCAATCACGTAAATTTCATATGTTACGTTACTAGCAAAGGCAACGGCTCGGGCTGAAGTAGCGCATGGGTAGAGCTTTTGCCGAACGCCCCGGAAGACCGGGGTTCGATTCTCGCCAAAGCGAGTTTATTATTATTTTTTTTTTTTGGATTAGTTATTTAAAATTAAATATTAAGAAGAATAAAATGCAAATAAAATTATAAAAAAAGGGTTCTAAATTCAAAGAAATATTTGAACAAGCTCTGCGACGTCAATGCACCAATGGCGAAGTCAGACAAGCCATGTGTATTTTATTTTCAATTTTTTGTATTTTTGAATTTTACTATTCTTCCACATATTTTCCGCCTGCGACAGGTATCGAATTCGCGTCCTTTAGATTTCTAAACCAACACTCTTCCATCACACTATCGAGTTATCTGACTAAAAGTTTGCTACGCTGTTACATTAACGTTGAAGCAAAATTGAACTGTAGGCGTCTCGTTTACCGTGCCACTAGTTAGTCTCTACTCTCGGTATCTATACTCGTGCAATGGTTATTTTTCATATACTCGAGGACTACTCGCTAGAGCCCCAATTTACCCCAATCTTCTAAAGGGTTCTTACCGAAGAGAAACACGCTCAAATAAATTTGCAAATCTGCTTCTCACTCGGTACTCTGACCATGCATTGTTTCTGGGAAGACAGGCAAAATTAAGAGAATTTGCTCTTTTTGCTATTGCGGAAATTCTATACATCGTCGATTGTAGAAATTGGATGGAAAAAAAGTGTGAAACATTTTTTTTCATTTCCAATAAAAGAGATTATAAAAAATTAGAGAATGTAAAGAATTTAAGGTTTTTATACATATGAACACATGGTGTAACAGTGCGTAACGGATGTTACATGTGCTTAACGGAGTTTAAAGTTAAAAAAATTTGTTTTATAATTTTTTTTCTCAAATAACATAGCTACTAGTGTAATCTAGGGTTACCTCTTATAGCTGTAAAAAAATATGATAATTATATCTGAAGTCAATTCATAGAAATTTCAGATAGAAGCTGACATAAAATTTCTAAAGGAAAAATTTTGTAACGCGTGCGTAACGGACATTTTGCTTAATATCATCGAAATTTACAAATGGATTTAAAAACCCTTAACACGTTTTGTAAAGAGGGTAAAATTAATTAATAATTGCGCACGCGCCTTGGTTGTCATTGAAAAGCTAAATCTATTGAGTTCATCTTGTTTTCGGGTCATGAATATCAAGTATTACCTTATGCCAGAGTCAAGTACTTGATGAATATATGATTATTACTTATAATTACTTATAATTTTTAATTTCATTATTTTATTGGTTTTAATATTTTTTTCCTATTAGTTAAATACGCTTTAAATCAAAGTGTTATAATGGCATTCATTTAAAACTAATATTCAAAAGGTAAAAATTACTATTAATATGAAAATATCCGAAATGAACAATTCCTCGCTACGATGTGAACACCAAGTATTGCAGTATGAGAAACGAGCTAATAGGCAATTCAACACAGCTAATACGCAATTCACCAAAGGCAACAACAACCACACGGCATACCTGGCAATCCACCACGATGCCTCTTTGGGGATTGTTGTCGTCTCTAGAAATTGGGCAAGTACAAGCAGTTAGTTTTTTTTAGGGATTTTTTTTCATTTATAACCGGAGAAAATCAGATATTATATATTATATATATATATTATATACTTTATAATATATATTATATATATAATATATATATATATATATATCTCGGTATCTATACTCGTGCAATGGTTATTTTTTCATATACTCGAGGACTACTCGCTAGAGCCCCAATTTACCCCAATCTTCTAAAGGGTTCTTACCGAAGAGAAACACGCTCAAATAAATTTGCAAATCTGCTTCTCACTCGGTACTCTGACCATGCATTGTTTCTGGGAAGACAGGCAAAATTAAGAGAATTTGCTCTTTTTGCTATTGCGGAAATTCTATACATCGTCGATTGTAGAAATTGGATGGAAAAAAAGTGTGAAACATTTTTTTTCATTTCCAATAAAAGAGATTATAAAAAAATTAGAGAATGTAAAGAATTTAAGGTTTTTATACATATGAACACATGGTGTAACAGTGCGTAACGGATGTTACATGTGCTTAACGGAGTTTAAAGTTAAAAAAATTTGTTTTATAATTTTTTTTCTCAAATAACATAGCTACTAGTGTAATCTAGGGTTACCTCTTATAGCTGTAAAAAAATATGATAATTATATCTGAAGTCAATTCATAGAAATTTCAGATAGAAGCTGACATAAAATTTCTAAAGGAAAAATTTTGTAACGCGTGCGTAACGGACATTTTGCTTAATATCATCGAAATTTACAAATGGATTTAAAAACCCTTAACACGTTTTGTAAAGAGGGTAAAATTAATTAATAATTGCGCACGCGCCTTGGTTGTCATTGAAAAGCTAAATCTATTGAGTTCATCTTGTTTTCGGGTCATGAATATCAAGTATTACCTTATGCCAGAGTCAAGTACTTGATGAATATATGATTATTACTTATAATTACTTATAATTTTTAATTTCATTATTTTATTGGTTTTAATATTTTTTTCCTATTAGTTAAATACGCTTTAAATCAAAGTGTTATAATGGCATTCATTTAAAACTAATATTCAAAAGGTAAAAATTACTATTAATATGAAAATATCCGAAATGAACAATTCCTCGCTACGATGTGAACACCAAGTATTGCAGTATGAAAACGAGCTAATAGGCAATTCAACACAGCTAATACGCAATTCACCAAAGGCAACAACAACCACACGGCATACCTGGCAATCCACCACGATGCCTCTTTGGGGATTGTTGTCGTCTCTAGAAATTGGGCAAGTACAAGCAGTTAGTTTTTTAGTTTTTTTCATTTATAACGGATGATTTATTTTTATATTTTAATTTATAACTTGGTATAAAAAAATATATATTATATATATATATATATATATATATATATATATTATATATATATATATATATATATATATATATATATATATATATATATATATATATATATTATATATATATATATATATATATACATGCTTTCTACCATATAGAACTATCGGGCATGTGACAGAAATCGAATACGACAGAACACGTTCCATTTCGGTAAAATTTTCAACATGTAGGACTGTAGGTCTAACTGTCGACGTCGAAAAGCCTCTGCCGCTAATAAGAAATTCCCCATTAGGCAGGAATAGGAAATTCAACAAATTCGAGAAATTCACCAGGAAGCTACCAACAACAATACGGGCAGACAAAAAGTGGCACTATGATGCCACTTGCAAGAAAATTATCAAAGAAACACGGCGTCGGCTCTGTTTTTTATATTGCTTGAAAAGTTCATAATTGAAACTTTACTAAATGTATTACGATATGTTTTTGCTCAATGTGCACGAATCTTTTCATTTTGTAATAAATTGACAAACATTTTTGACTACGGCTACGAATTTGATTGCACATAGAATTTAGTATTTTCGCTGAAACAGTGTGATCAAAAAGTTAAGTGGACAGGGTAGAACTAAAAAAACAATTTATTTTTCTCCTTTATATTGAGTTTCCTTGATTAGTTTTATGTTTTTCAAGCTTTTCATATCATTTTATGATTTTGGTAGATATTTTATATGTAATGAACTCGAAAATCTCTCAAAATTAAAAATAAAAGTGGCAATGCATTTCACCACAGCAGAGCTAAAGATTTCGCTGTCATACCATGCTTCTCTTTTCCTCATGCTATATGCCTATGTTGAGGCAGCGTAGCTCTAACACATTGCAGGGATTAGGAAGAAGAAGAGTTATAGGGGGTATAGACACGTCAAATGTTGTACAGTGTTCGGACTACGGAAATCCCATTTCGTACTAGAAGACCGAAAAAATCGGAGTAGAAATGAATTTTTGGGTAGTAAATTGGAAATTCTCACTTTCGTGCAAAAAAAAAAAAAAAAAGGTCAACAATTTATTTGAAGCAAACATTTATAACTTACATTTACATATTACTTATATTTTTTTATCTCCATCAGTCAAGATTTAGATACACAGACATCTGTATGGAAAAGAACAATTTCTTTGCGAACGATGGAACACAAAAAACTCGTTCTCATTACGTCTAAATCGTGACATAGACAAAATTATTTTGAGTTTGGTGAAGTGAAAAAGCGGAGTAGATTTCAGGTATAGGGTAGTGGCGGAGTAGATTTCAAAAATTAAAAAAAAAAAAACGGATTAGATCTACTCCGATCGGAGTATAGTCCGAACCCTGATGTTGTATCAACTTTGAGCGTGTGTTAGTGAGAAAGAGTACACCTTCGATGTCTGACGGAAAATCAAAATCTTTGAATTTTTGGTCAAGCAGGTAACGATGTTAGACGGTGTGTCTGAAGGTCTATATCTATGTTGGTTCAACCCTCATTTGTGCGCAATATTCAACGAGTGAACATCGAACGGAGAGCGGAAAATTTTTTAAAAGCGAGCGGAAAATTAATTGAAAAAATGGAAGAAAACAATTTTATTTTGGAACTAATAGAAGTTTATCGTAGTTGTCGGCTTTTTGGAACTTTAAGTCAAAAGATTATAGTGACCGGAATTTTGAAAAACGCTAGCTACGAAACGCTTTGAATTAAATTCAAAGAAAAATATCTAGAGACCACAAAAAAAGTTAACGCAAACAATTAATAATCTTCGAACCTGTTAAAGGAGGGAATTAAAAAGGATTTCGGCATTAGAAAGAAGTGGCGCTGGATATAGTCATTACTCATAATTTTTTTTTTTTTTTAGGTTTCGCCGACGGGAAAATACGCTTTGTTAAAAACAACGAGGTAGCCGAAACAATAGCGCATGACCTTAGCACTCGAAATTCCGCGAAAAAATGAATATCGTACGACATTGTTTATAGTCAATTTCAAGTTGGTACCTACTAACACACGCTCACAGTTGATACAACATCTGACGTGTCTATACCCCGCATAACACTCGCTCAAAGTTGATACAACATTTGACGTGTTTATACCGCGCATTAGACCTACACTCCTACATGCTATATGCATAATATGAAAAGCGACTAAGCAATTCAGTACCGTGTCGGATTCGCTAAATAGATGGTATGCCATACAGTTCCCCATGGAGATGCCCTATTATTTTGTTGGCAGAACGTTGCCCAATCTAAACCCCCATTTCGAATTTCACTAAAAAAAAAAACTAATTTTAAAGGGGAATTTATTGATAAACAACAGTAAACTACGATTTTACTTTTATCGATCAAACAATTGTGGAATAAATTAAAAATTTAACAGATTCTCATAAAAAATAAAGCAAAGAACATGTCTTTCGAGGCATGGCTAAATTACTTGCGAAGTGCTGAAAAGCAGTCCTTGCTTAGCGGGCAAGTTCGCAAGATATTTTATAAATTTCCTGATGGACAGCAAATGGCAGAGGAATACAGTCTGGACACGGGCATAGTATTGCGTCGCGCTTGGCGCAAATCAAAACAACTAATGGGCGAACCGGAATGGGAAATCGAACTGGGCGAATCGATGCGCCCGATTGATTCCAAACCCGATCAAGATCAATCGGGCGTTATTAATGACTTTACGCTTCGTGAGAGCAATACATCACCAATTCTGACCAAGCGGATCACAAAGAAAAATATTGAATGGCGTATACGCAATATGCCATATCCACAAGAAGTTTACAAGGTCAGCGCTGAGCCGGAAAAGCGAACTATAATAGTTCGTACGTCCAATAAAAAGTACTACAAAGAAATACCCGTGCCGGAGTTAATACGTTGCGGACTAAAAGCTGAACAAGAACGTTTATCCGTACATCATCAATATAACACGCTGATAATCACCTACGCAAAGCCCGAAAAAGTTTGTGAACTAGAATATCAGGTTCTGCTGATGCTGAAAGATGTTAAAACAGAAACAGGCTTAGAAGATATTATGCAGAAGCTATTGGCGAAATAAAAAAGATGGAATGATTTTTACTCAAATATGTTTTGTATATGTAAATTGTAAACTGCACTTAAAAAAATAATTGAATTTTTTATACATCATGGGTTTTCATTCATGCTCATTCAATTTATCATTTTTCATGACTCCCCTAAGCCTGGACTACTGGAAAAATTCGGTGCAGACGTTGTAAACGCATCGAAATCAAAAGCAGGCAGTTCCAGTGGCACCAAAGCGGGCGAGTCTTCACATTCGATCGCTATGAGTGGGCTGCTAATGCTTTGTACTTGTTTGTTATTTGCGGTTTGATTGCTAATTCTGCATCCCTGTAAGACAAAAGCAATTTCAATTCCTCCCCAAGTTTCATTGTGATTCGCTACATTACCTGAAAACTTGGCTTTGCTGTCATTGATTGAAGGCGGCGTTCATGATCCCAAATGCTGTTAATTTTTTTGTTTCTGGGACATTGATTTTCCTTGAATGCTTGCTTCTGGGAGCGTGATTCCTGCGAAGAGCTTAGTTTTTCATCGAACTCACGTACGGTTTTATCTATTGATTTTGCAACAGATTGCACTGTAACACTGTTTTCGAGTCGCAAGGCACTAGTCGTTTCTTTCTTCGCAGGAACTATTTCTTTAAGTTTCGCCCGCTCGAATTGTTGCTTTCGCATTTCGATTTGACACAACTTTCGTTCGAGATCCCATTTTTGCGTGTTCAGCACTTCAATCGCCTTTTGTATTCGTACGTTCTTATATGCGTCTTGTAAATAAAGCAATGACATTTCAACTGCCTTAAAAGCGTCATCGAAACAATGATGGCGTAAAAATTTATCCGCCCGTCTTTCATGGAAATGTGCCTGAAAATATATGTGCTGCCATCATAGTTAGCTTGACTTGAAATATAATTTTGTCTTGCAATACAATTTTGACTTGAAATATAATTTTGTCTTGCAATACAATTTTTTCTACAAGGCCTTACCAAATTCAAGGGAGCCGAATCCATTTTGAATTAAGCTATAGCTCTGCGTTTTATCGATTTACCCATCCCTAGAACGTGAATTTTGTATGAAAATTGCGCAAACATCGATGGCATTTATAGCATGCATAAAAAATTTATTGTATTGAAATTAAGCAAACATGCCTGTATGAAAGGTATGCATATTAGTGCTGCAAAAGGTCGGCTAGGTGGTAAGAAAAAACCCTTTTAGCTCTACACTGAGCGAAAACTACGATTGTGTAATTAACAACGATTCGTAGTATACTACGACCGTAGTTATTTTATAGCAAAACTGTAGTACGGACGTATTCAAACATGTCTTTAACAGCCATGCGCATTCTTTAGGAGCAAATTTCTCTACACACGTATTTAAAAAACTTTTATCAAAAAACACGAAAATAGTTTTCATTTGACTTTAAATTACATATTTAGTGCACGCGAATTAGATTTTTCCATGACGTACGGGTAGCGTATTCGCTCAGCAATCCGAAGGGCTCGGGTTCAAATCCTACAGCAGGCGAATGAAATGTGTTAAAAATGGGAATTTTTCAAGTAAGTGGAAAAATATTAAAGGAAAAAAGGGACAGCTAGAATGAAATATATAGCTTCTCAGCCGTATAAATAAGAGAGAAGGGAGGGCCCCATCCCGGCTTTCCAAATTGTATTTTTTTTTTTTTTTTTCATAAAATGTTAGTTTTAAAGCTTTTTATACCTGTAAGGTTTTCAAATATTATATACCTAAATGTTATGGTATATGTTAAAAAAAAAATATTAAAAAAATTACGCCTGCCTGACCGGGGATCGAACCCGCCGACTTGGGAGTTGCTACTACTTTCGTTTTATACATTATGTAGGCATTACCAAATGAGGGAAATTGAGCCGCATACAATGATATCAAAATATGATATCAATTTGAGGTGAATATGTCACCATACGATGAAACATTGCTATTTTGTTAATATGACTGGAACGTGAGAGATTTTAATGAAATCATTAAGCGGGAATTCCAATAGCGCAGGAGCTGCAGGAAATTTCCTGCTGCAGGAGGTGCAGTAAAAATGCAATTTCCAATAATGCGTGTGCATGAGCATGTCATTGCTGCGGTTTTGAATCTTAGCCTGACTAGGGTCATCCACTTCTTTTCCCAATGAATAACACATGAATTTTGAAGTACTGAAAATAGCGGCCATCTCCTAACAAACTTTCATTAGAAATAAGGGTTAGTAATGCGAGTAGTCGCAGTATGAATTTTCACCACTTCGGAAGTACTGCAGAAGTAGTGAAATTTTCGGCTGGGTTGTGTCTTTAAAAAATCTACCAGTTGGTAGATGTACGAGCTACTGTCCCAGTAAAAAATTTCACAACTTCGGCACTGGAATGTGCTATATAAACTGTCAATTAGGATCCGACCACATATATTACGTCATCACACAAGGATATGGGAGTGGATGCTGATGGCATGCGAGATATAGCTTGCGATTGGTCAAAAACATGCTGACCTAATATACGTGTTCTTCGCACATGATCTACGTGTATTGAGGCAGTGATGCCAGATTGTAGGTTTTTCCCCATATTGTGGGTTTTTTCACTCAAATATCGTGACATGGGGAAAAGTATGGGTATTTTTATATCGAAATTTATGCACTACATTTAAGGTATATTTACTACTTATGAGAATGAAAAACGTGTTTTCCCTCTTCCAGTACCATGCATGACTCTTTTTGCTGTATCTAGTCTCGTGTTCCCTAAGTGTTGTAAAGAAACTTGGTTTTTTTTTTTAAGTCATGAATAAGACTGCAATTTTAAGTTACTTTTATTTTTTGTTATTTTCTTGATACTTTTATTAAAATATTAAAATATTGTGTTTAAATCCAATGTTCAATTTTGAAATCGGTACGCCCATATTTTCAAAAAATCATTCTGGGTTTTGTCGTGGGTTTTTAGTTTTTGAAAATGGGCAAAAGTGGGTTTTTTTCCAATATATGAGGGTTTTTTTTATCGATAAAATCTGGCATCACTGTATTGAGGTCTTACAGATTTGCTCTGCATGAGTGTCTTGAAAATAGTAAAATGTTTTGATTTGACTCACAGTTTTTTACTTTGATCAAAGTTTTTCTAATAAGGGAAAGCGAAAATAGATGTTTGTTTAACTATTCAATCCATTTGTAACCAGTCGTGGTACTGCTCACTGTTTTGACATATCTAGATAAGGCGATTTGACCAAAAAATTCAACACTGAATGGGAAATCTTGGTATAGCCCTTTTATGCTATAAACAGAATAAGGGCGTCAGCGAATATTCGCTCGACGTTGTTGCTTAAAATACACACGTATATACGAGGTTGCCCACAACACAGCGAATTTCGCCGCGTCAAAACGCCGCAATAGATCTAATTCTAATGGTAGCGCCGGCGAATAGCAAAATTTACACATCAGAAAACATATGCATTTGTATAAAATCTTTGTGATTTTGATTCGAAAATGAGGGTTTGTACCTTCTGCTGGCAATGACTTATATTTTCAATCATATTTTTTCGAAATTCTGAAAACAACATGAGTTCGCCATTCGCTGTCATTAGTGGTATTCAAGCAGGTGGGCATCTTGGGCATTTGTGCATCTTGGGCATTTGGGCAAATTGGTTTGTATGGAAAATCGTTTCCGCACCTGGGCAACTATTGCACATCGATTTTGATGTGCAACATTTGCCCGATTTTGTGTGCAAATGAGTGCTATGGCGACCCTACAGTGTCAAATGAGTATGAATGTATGAAGAAATACAAAAACCATGATTTATAAAGTTCAATAAGTGAAAAACAAGTGAAATTGAATGAATGCCATGCATCTATTTTTTTTCTAAAAAATTTTTGCATCTTAATTTTTTAATATCAATTACATCTGCGTAGTATATATGTGAAAGACCAAACATGTTTGACTGTCCGTATGGATCTTAAAAGCAAACAGCTGTTATCGTTGAATTTTTGCACTCGTTCTTCTGAGGGTTGTTCATGCAAAAGTGCAAAATTTGCTAGTGCAAAATTTGCCCACTCCAATTGCCCCATCTGCTTGAATACCACTATTGTGTTCACCCGCGCAAATTCTGCGGCGTATTCGCCTGGCGAATATTCGCTTACGCCCTTATTCTGTTTATAGCATTAAGCATTTTTTGAACTGAAATTATACGCATTTCTGTTACTAAGAGCTGGCAGCACTGATTGAAAGCCCAAGACAATCGATTGACAGGTGGATACTATCGATAAAATTCAAGCCCTAGTCATCATTGTCATAAAGAAACAATTTCACAAGTTCGCCGAACGGAAGAATAAGCGTTTTGGTAAATTTTTTCTTTAAAAAAGACCTCAAACAAGCGTAAGTCTACCACTTTAACATTATTGTCAGTGCAATAAGCTAGTAGAGAGAATAAAGTTTGAACAAATTTACGAAGAGAAAGTCAGTTAAACTTGCAGTTTTTCATATCGATCACACAGGCACTCCATTGAATTTCCCAGCTAACCTCTTCCGCGTCTCGAGTATTTGAACTTCAAACGAAAATGAGTCTCGTGTGGACTTTGATCGCTGGCTTCCTATATGCAGAAATCGCATTCGTATTGCTGCTGGTTGTACCAATCATCACTCCGTACAAATGGAATCGTTTCTTCAAATCGAAGTTTCTCTCGGCCCTAACAAAGCAAGTCCACATTTGGTTTTTTTTGATCATGGGCATCTTAGTTCTCTTCTTACTGGATGCTATACGTGAAATGCGTAAATACTCCAATCACGAAGCGGGCGGCCATGAGCATTTGAATATCGAGATGCAGCACAGCATGCGTTTATTCCGTGCACAACGGAATTTTTATATATCTGGCTTTGCTATATTTCTTGTGCTAGTCATCCGCCGTTTGGTGACTTTAATATCGACACAAGCAAATTTATTAGCACAAAGTGAGGCCTCGCTGAAACAAGCACAGAGCGCTACGGCAGCCGCACGTTCCCTACTCACCGAAAAGAATACCGAAAAGGCCAAAGAAGTGACAGAAGACAGCACTCTAAGTGAGGTAAGCGTTCTGGCTGAAATGCTCAAAACTAACATACATGAACACATGCATACGCACGTATGTACATGTGTATTGTACATTATGTATATGGAATGGTTCATTTGTAGACGTTCGAGAAAAATTTCATTTCGAAAAAGAAATTTCTTTTTTTGTTGAGAATTTCAAAAATACTTCTTTCAATCTCTTTAACGGCATCGAGTTCTTGTACAAAAGCTATAGTTGAAAATCAATATTTGAAATCGAATGAATTCGCACGGCAAGGTGAAGAATTGGAATTGTAAAATTGTCAGAAACAAATAAACACATCGCATGCATGTTCAAAAAGATCAATTCGTTAAATGCTTCTTTCTAACCAAACTTGATAGCCTTCTCATTGTGTTCTATTTGTTCGGATTCAAGAATTCCAAAAAAAATGAAAATCTTACAATCGGGCGAAAAGTTGTTTCTTGACAATTGAACAGTTTGGAAGGTCCGTTATCACGTCATATTCATTTTTTATAAAGACACCAAATATTTGTTGACTGAAAAAAAAAAATAAGAAATCGGTGCATGATATTTCGCCGACTCGTTGTTTTCCTTTTTAACGGCTAACCCCCTTATTTATAATCAAATTTTAAGTCTAAAACATTGTTTAAATTCAATTTTTGTATGGAAATTTGACACTTAAACAATGTTTTAAAGGGGGTTAGTTTTTATACAGGCAGGCATTTCTACATAAAAGTCTGGTAACCAAAAATTAAGAAGTTGATTAAAAAAAACCTTTCTGGGGTTCATATTATCAGAGTAAAATATCTGAATTATTCAACTTTGAAAAGGTCGGATGCTATATTCAGATCTCGCTTCATTAAAATTGAGGGCAAAGCTGATATTGTGCTTTTTGTGTTCTTTCATTATTTTCAATAGTGTTTCCTCGATAACATCTGAGCCATTCAAATCGCTGTATCTATTCCAATTATCTTGCTAAATATTTCTAACAACAATAATAAACCAAAAGACTATAAAAAAAAAACATTAAGGGCCGTTTGCTACTGTTCTAATTAAAGTTTTCTTTCCGAAAAAAAAAAAAAAAAAATTGTATGAAAATGTTGTCATTTTGAGAGGATATCGTGACGATAAACTCTAACAGGAACAGTAACAAATGGGCCTAAGAATTAGTTAATGTTAATTTGTTGATTTGTTTTCACTGAGTTTATTTTTTTTTTATCACATGTGTTACTAAAAAATAGGGTTTTGCAATTTATTCTGCATCGTCGGGCATAAAAATACCAAAAATTTAAATCATTCACTGAGTCTAAAAATTTCACATTTCAAAAATTGGAGACTTCTTCGTGCACAACATTTTTCGTATGTCAATTTATATGTAGGTATATAAATTACTCCTCACTTCTTTGCGTCTCTCAGTAGACGAAATTTGGGAATTTGCCATCGAATTTATTTTCTTCGCCATAGATTTTGTTGTTGTTTCAAACACAATAAAGGCATTTTAATCGTGAGTGCAAAATCATGGAAAATTATCATCTCGTAGATCTCACGCCAATGGAAGTGCCCTTAAAGTACTGTCAAATAAGTAATTCGAGCGGTAACAAAATTAAATCCTCCTTCTGTGTTTCTTAATTTCTATTTTTCCCCACATTCCTCGGCGTACGATTTGTTATCTTCCGTCTCTGACAAAATGCCGGTTTGATTGTTAAAATTTGTGTTTGTTGTAAAAAAAATTGTATAGGTGCTTTTTTGTTGTTGGATTTTTTGAGCAATGACTAAACGCTGTGTTATGAACACGTAATCCAATTGGAATCAAATTATAAATATCTTTTTAACTTAAATTGAAATGTAACGCGTCTCTAGTGATTGCTTCAACCACATATAGCACGTGCACACATGTTTTTTTTTTTTTTTTTTTTTTTAGATGATCATCAAATAGAGATCCATATTTGATGAATCATTCGTTTAAAATAGTCTTTTTATGCTTTCTTATTATTTTTCTTTTTAGACGTTTAAGTCGCGTTGATTTGTTCCTTCAATCACACAATCTGCACGCAATTAATCTAGTATAAATTTGTTTTTGTTTTTTTTTTTTTTTTTTGCATGGGAAAGTTCCTTATTCGTAGGCGTGTATTTCATTCGTTGGATTTTAAACTGAGATGATTCATTAAAGCGGATTTTTTATTTTTCTTTCTTTTCCCTGATCTTGCGTTGATTTTCAACATTTTGGCGATGTATTTAGATTACTCGACTACGTAGACGTGTACAAGGACTCTCGGCCAGTCTAACATGATCAGAAAGGATTGATATTCAATTCATTTATTGATGACCACAATAATGTAGAATACTTAAAAAAAAATATTCCAAGAACCCCCAACACAAAAACGCACACCTACACCTACACATAGACAAGTCAACAAATAAAACGAAAACTAATAAATTCAAATAGTTAAATTTAATTTTTAAATTGTTTCTTTCTATTTAAAATCCCTAGCTGACTAAACTTCGTGAACGCGTACAAGAGCTCACCGCCAATCTCAATCGCGAGAAAAAGGACAAGGAAGCACTCAAATCACAAGCTGAGAGCCTTAACAAGGAATACGATCGTTTAACCGAAGAATACAGTAAATTACAAAAGCGAGTCACAATTGGCGATAGCAAGAGCAGCAGCGCTAAAGATGATTAATTTGCAAGCGATGCAGAGCGTAAAAATACTTCCTCAAATTCTCGTCATAATATAGTTGATTTCTATTCAACTCACCCATCAAACAACCAGCGTTATTTGCTTTCAATTTGGAGACATGAAGCATTATTGCAAGTTGGTTATTATTATGTATAATTTTCTTTCCAAAGGTCAATCTCCTTTGTTTCTTCTAGTTTTTAAAAAAATTTTTCCTTCTTTCTGTTTTGTGAAAAAATAAACATTTGTTGGAATTCCGAAAAAAATCTATTGTTAAATAATAAAATGATTTCGCAAAGCGAGAAACGTCTTTCATTGGTTAAGGGTGATTCAGAAGAAGAAGCAAATTTCATTTTTTCCTCAGGCAATTTTTTGGGCCGATGTCTACGACTGTAAAGAAGAAGAAGAAGAAAGAAAATTACACAGAAAATATATTTAAGACTACATTGGATTTTGAAGTAGAAATCGTCGTTTATTTTCAAAATTTTGGACATTACTCATGGATGTCGATGTTCGACTTCATCAAGTCAACCATCCTTCAGCCATTCTGGTTGCTATTTCACAGATAGAGAGTGCACCAAGTGGGGCGATCTTTTTTATATGCGTTTGTGGGCTGTGATGTAATTTTTTTCTCTCTCTAAGAGGTCTCCCATTGTTTGCAAAATTCCGATTCCGTTCATGAGCGAATTTGCTATTAAAGTGAGTTTGTCTGAAACGAAGTTCGCAACATCAATCCACGGCGGTCATTGAAAAACATTTTTATACCGCTACGAGAGGTCTAGCCTGGTGCTTTCAGTCCACCCACCTTTTAGTTACCATCGTAGACCTAAACTTCGATTTTGAACCAATTACGTCTAAGAAAATTACAAAAACAAAGACATTTATAGGCCTGGCAATGTCTATTTATACTATAAGCTTCATCTGTGTCGACTGTGAGCTGGATAATTCGTCTTTGAGGGGGACATATGTAGTTATATTTGCAATCTAGAAATAGAATCCAAAAAAAAAAAAAAAAAATCCGAGACGGATTAGATTTATATTGTAATCACATTGATTTCGATTTTTTTTTTGGGCTTCGATTTCTAGAGCATGCCCGATTACACAAGTCAACAGTGGTTTTGGTGCCGCGATTTCGTTCATTATTACGGATAAGGTTGTTATGTATTGGTAATATCAAAAATATTTTTTTAAATTTTTCCCTGTGTAGTTTTGGAGCTTCCATCAATTTTTTGTGAGGTCTTCAGTTGTTTCGCTTTTACGGAAAAATATATATTATATATTACTGCTTTCTTAACTTATCACGGTTGATATCGTAGCAAAGCTTATATCACAGCCTATCAAATGATAACTTTTCTATGAAGATAGAGCTTGTAGTTTTTAAGGTACGAGCTTCGCAATTGTACAAATTGAGAATTTTTCAATTTTTCTTCGATTTTTCCAGCTTTTTTGGCCTTTTATGGCATGAAAGAAATTTTTTAAAATATTCTTTGTGCATGGTTTGAAGGGTGTTTCTTTATACTAACTCCCGAAGCCAAATTTTTTGATTTCAGATTTAAAATGCGGATAGGGTACGAATTGTGAAAAAAAATTAAGCCCTCTTAAAGTACAAAAAACAAATCTCAAGATTTTCAACTGAATTGATCGTCACTTGTCCACCTAATCGCACACTCATAGTTGGATTTTTTAAATTTTTTTTTTTATTGAAAATCAGAGAAAAAACATTTTTTGTCAGTCGCTTCGTCATACAAATTCACCTAGACTGTATTGGTTGAACTGCGTTTTCTGAAAAATTGCAAATTTTTAATTGTGACACTCTTGAAATACATGTGCGATATCTTCGTTAATGAAATATTTCTCCTTCGAATTCTTGAGTCTTCAATTGCAAATATCTAAAATTTAAATGCGATTTTCTATATATTTATACACATACAACATATTATGAATATATATATATGTATTTCAATATACATAGTTATTTTGAACTTTATGTTCATACATGTGTACATACCTTACACTTATAACATATTTATAAATATGTATTTTTAAATAGTTATACATTTCTACTCTACTCAAAATCAGCATGTACTATACAGAAAGCAGCGTCTGCCATTTGGGATATTTTTTTAAAGAAATTTTTTTCGCTAATATAATTTATTTTTTAATTTCATATAATTATTCTCATGTCAATTCGTTTAAATGTTTTATATTTCTTTGAAGATAAAGGTAATCATTTTAAACAAAATTTTTAGTTATGTGTATAATCGCTTTTTTTTTTTTTTAATATAATATATATTATGTATACACATTCATAAAAATATATGTATTAAAAGCTATAATTTTTGCTTGCTTAACAGGCGCTTTCAATTCCAAACGATATCGTTTGAAGGTAATAAATTGTGTACATTGTATACACACAGTTTTCTAATTTCATTAAAATAAAAATGTTCAAAAATTAAACCCTTAATTTTTCACATCTCCAAATATCTATTTCATATACATAAACAAATATGCATAATATTTATATACAAAAATGAATAAGGAAATCAAAAATCAATAAAAATTATTTAATGCCTTCCTTAAAACTTATTTTGCGTAAATATAATTTTTCAAAAGGAATTATTTATACATGTTTATAATAAATAAATAAGTGAATATCCGTCAGCAGTTAAGGAAGTAAAGCTATACATAAAGGTAAGAATTGAAAAGATTTATAATTATTTTTATGCCATTTAGACTGTATCCAAAAAAAAAAAAAAAAAAATAAATAAATAAATAAAAAACGATGTACCTGTAATAAGTTTAAATTTTCACATCGACTCAAGAGCTTGCTTTCTGGATGTGAATAATGAAGCTAGACACAAAATTTCAATGTCGAATGAAGGACACTAAAAATATCATTCCTTTTTTTTTTTTTGATAACTTTACGGCAGTTTTGAATGGTATAAAACCATTAATCAAACTTCCTTAAAAGTAATTTTTACAGCAGCAATTTACTTTATTATAAGTAATATAATAATATAAACTAATAGATATAAGATGCGCCTAAATGGTAGTCTCCACATAAAAAAGCTTCAGATTCTATTAAAAGCTTTTATTTATTTTTAAAATTTATTTTTTGTTTGCTTTTAAATTGTTTGGCCCTTTGTTAATAACTGAAGACACTGCTCGACCATAGCTTAAAATGTTTTCAATTCAGCTGCAGAAAACTTTTCTCAATTGGTTAGGCTTTTTTCCTATGTTTTATATGCGAGTTTTGCGCTTTCAAAAAATTGAAATTCGATCGAAACAATCACAAACGATCATGTAAAGAAAGTCTTATTTTTCGTATTTAATATAGGGGGTCTTTATATAGTTACGTTTGTTCTATGAGTCACGTTTTAATTCAGTACATTTGAAGCAAAATGAAAGAATTCTTTACATTTATTTCTGTCAAATGTTCTAAATTTGCTGATTTCAGTTTTTCAATTTACAATTGAATCATCGCCGCGAATAACGTTGTAAGCGACACACTTTTTGAACCAATTTTTCAGACTTTCACTGTCAATAATAATAATACTCTAGCCCATTAAGTTATCAAAAATGTGTTCTTATTTGGTCAACTCGTGGACATTTCTCAACATTTCAGAACAATAAAAAAGTGAAATGACTTTGTTCGTACTGTCTGGCATGACAAATTTCCAAAAATGTGAAATTTTGTAGTTTACGTTATTCGAGGCGATGATTTAATTGAAAAAACTAGCGGTATAGGGTAGAAACGTCACGGATAGCGTACCGTTTCCTTTTTTGTAACATAAAGCAAAAAAAAATGGTTGATTTTATCATGGTGTTAACATCTTTCGATGATTTTACCTGATTTAATGCGAAAAATTATATATATCGTGAAAAATTAAACAAAAATGGGAAGAAAACATTTTCGTGTGGTATTGTGAAGACACTACTTCATTTTGTTTCGTGGTATGTTTCATACCATTCATGCATTAAGATCCCCTTAATTGTTGAACATTTTTTATAGGCCATGATGTATCTATTTCCAATCAATCTTTAAAAAAAAAAATAGTTCCACGTATTTAATTATGGTTTTATTGACTACTATATATTTATAGCATTGTTTTTTGTTTTATGAATTGTAGTTAAGTATTTCTTTTTTTTTTTTTTTTTTGGTTAATTTTATTGAATGATTTATTTTTGATTTAATTTGTTGTTGGTTATATATAGTCATTCTATCTTCACTCTTAAGGCAATTTTTCTCTAAAAAGTAGGAATTTACAAATAAAGGCAAGTAGATTGCGTAAAACGCTTAAAACACGCTCTTCAGCTTAGACCTATAAAAAATAATAGTCTCATACATTTATTCGTTTCGCAACAATCTATTCTGACTTTTCTAAAGAAATTTTCCAATATCATATTTAATACACATAACTTTGACATACATAAGTTTGTATCTTAGAATGGAATATTAAAAATTAATTTAGAAAATATTAAACCCTATGTTATTTTTATAGTTTTAATTACTTAAGTATAATTTGCTTTTTTAATTCCTTTCAGCCAAAATTGCTGGTAATGTTACAATATATTTACAATTAAATGAAATTTACAAGCCCATATTTCGTAAAAAAAAAAAACGTTCTATTTTTTCATCGTTCGATCTAAAACATTATAGCAACTCATTTTGCCACGTATGTATATTTTTTTTTTTTACATTTAAAATGAAACATACGGGCATGTCACAGAAATCGAATACGACAGAAAACGTTCGATTTCGCTTAAATTTGTATGGAAATTTCATTGGTTTCGAACGTTTTCAATCGTATTCGATTTCTGTGACATGCCCGATAATGTTGTTATAACGTTTACGAAGCCGTTGAGACCTTCATGCATGCTATAGCACGCACCATCGGAATTAGGTGGGCAAATTAAAGATGGATAAGGATGATCAGATGATCAGAAGATATTTTCGACATGCATGAATGCCCCAAGGGCTATTGTTAAACTAAAGTGCAATATGCACTGCTTTATTTTCTTATCAGAAAATCAATGCTGAAGAAGTAATTAAGTCCAGGATATGTAGAAAATTAGTGTTTAGCAGTAATTATCTCAGAGACTATAACTGTGCGCAAAAGTAGTAACCACTTAAGTGCTGGTGAGTTCTAAATCTAAATCAGCTGTTGTTTAGTCAAGTCTTTTATAGGGCCTACCTAAATTTAAGTAGACCGAAATCATTGTTAATTACTTTCACTCCAAATGGAAAAAATAAAATAAAATCAATAGAATTCATGAAGATGACTTCAATTTTCACAATTTTTCGCATTTAACCCAACGTAACCTGGTTTGATTATCATTGACGCTCGCGCATCGCCATCGCCATCGCCGTGTCAATTGACGTTTAGCTGGAGAAGTAATTTAAGAGTAATGCGACTGCAGCGAGTTTTCCATAAGCACTGCTTATGGCATTCCACATTACATGACGAAAAGCCTTATAGGTTGCTATGTGGAAATGTTAGGTTTCACGTCGGATAGCGAAGCTACTATTGCCGTTGGTGCCATTATTGTTGCTGCTATAACTATTGTTTCCGTTAGTTAGTTGTTGCGGCGGTTGTAGTTGCAGCTGCTGTTGTGGACGCTGGTACTTGTTGTAATTATTGTAGCGTTGAAACTTCGGTTTATTTCGTTGGTACGGTTGTTGCCGATAGTTGGCACTATAATAACGATAAGGAGTATTGCCATTGGTAGCACTATTGCCGCTGCCATTACTGGTACATATGCTGTTTTCATTTCCGTTACCGTTACCGGCACTGTAGATTTTCCAACGATAACGTTGGTTATCTTCATCCTGTGATGGGTTGTAAGCTGGTATGCATTCATAAATTGATTCCTTCGAGGCGTGTTGTTTCACTTTTTTCTGACGTCCACGATCCATTTCGTTTTCATCTTCATTGGCCAAATCTTGTTGGCGCTGCTCTCGTGATTCGATTTTTAACTGAAATTCGAAGAGAGAACATATAATGCTGTTAGCGGGCTTGGTCTTTCAATATCGTAAGGCTACAATAAACGTCTTAAACCCTTTTGCGGTGAACCCCCAAAACTAGCAATTGAGCCACCATCATATCCATTTATAAAAATCCTAACAGAATTTATGTTTTTTTTTTTTTATACCCCAGCTTCAACAGGGTAGGTATATAAGTTTTATGCGATTCCAAAGCTGGGCCGAGTTAGACATATCCGTCTGTCTGTTTGTCTGTTATGGGACCTCTTCCGAAACGGCTGAACCAGTTAAGTTAAGCCCAGGGGATTTGTCATAAATGGATTGATATTTTGTACACTGTTGCAGAACACGGAGAGACATAGCTTGGTTCTCTAACAGCTTCGCCTATAAACATGCCCATTAATAATTGTTTATTGTAGGGGTCGAAGCTTCAAATTCGAATTATATATTGACCATGATACAGGAAAGGTATTATATGGGTAAAATGAGCATGGTCCGATCAGCAAGTGAAGGTTTTTCGTAACTTGTAAGGAAAGGCGTAGAAACTTGAAATTCGAAAAATAAATGAATTTAATTGGTGTACTAATATTAATGGGAAACTGCGTACCTACTTATATAAAAATCGGGCTTGACCGACTTGACTTTCTTTATTGTTTATTTTATTTTTATATTAAAACAAGTAAAGAAGTTTACATCGGCTAAGCCGATTGCACACATACCTTTTCCTTAGCCTTAAATATGTTGAAACATTACCTTAACAAAAATTCCTGCCCTTTTCGTTGTTCTAGCTACACATTATCTGTGCTTCGATTTAGCTTCACAAATTCGAAATTATATTTAAGTACAAATTTTTTGCGAATGGTGGTCATGGTCAAATTTTAACCGTTAGAGGACATTTTGTCTAGCTGCGAAATACTCAATTCAAAATAGTGAAAATCAAATTTTTGCGAATTTCGCGAATGGTGGTCATGGCCTAATTTTAACCTTAAGTGACGACTTTATTTGGCGGCAAAATACACAATCAGAAGAAGCAAAAAAAAACATAATTTTTGTTTACAGATATGAGAATAAGAGAAAGAGTGGTTTTTTCTAATGTGTAGGATGATGACCATAAATATAGCGATGTCGCAATTTTTTTTTCAGCGAAAGCTTAAGCCTACATAGTAGCTATACACACACTAAATTTCAATAAGCTGGGATGTATAGTAAAAAAGTTATTCACGGAAAACGTTAAAAATCGTGATTTTTGAAACTTCTGAACCACTTCCCACGACCCAAGAAGGGACTACGAAAAAAATTTGTATGCAGTTTTTCGGACATTTACCTGGTTGAAGTCCATGCCAAATTTCAATATGATATCTTGCATGGCTTAGGAGTAAATTACGAAAAACTAAAGTGTGACGACAGACACGACAGACACGACAGACACGACAGACACGACAGACAGACAGACAGACATGGCTAGATCGATTCCTCTTGTCACCCTGATCAAGAATATATATATATGTCTATATCTATCGCGACTCCTTTGGTATGTTACATACTCCGTGCCAAACTTAATATACCCTTTCCTTCGGAAAAGGTATAAAGAAGCACTGTCTTTTAAAGCTACGTAAATACATATTTATGTATTTTGACGCATTATAATATATATTTTATATTTTCTTTGCTAATGGTACACAATTTTATTAAAATTTTGTGATATTAAACAGTTTACGTAGTTAGCGCAAAGAAAGATAGAACCTACCTCTTTTTGTATTTCGGTCTCTTCTCCATTCCAACTTAGAACTGGTGCACCATATCCTCGATGAGATTGTTGTAATAATTCGGAGACGGCAGCACTTATAATTGAATTGTTTATAGAAACTTTAGTACTACTGCTGACATCCGAAATTGTCATCGGAAGGGTTTTTTGGAAACTGCTGTTTGTTCGCTTATCATTTGGGCGGGAGTTTTGTAAAGCGGTAGGCTTTTCCTCTGAAGATTTTTCAGCAAACGGATTTATCCATGTTCTGGGTGGTATTAAAGGAACTGACGGTGTCATTGTCGCTAAAGTCGCTGCAGTGGCTGTTGGTGATAACTCATTTGTGTTCTTTTGATTGAGCATATTATTTGCCTTTGCCCTATCAGCACTGACGCTACTAACTTGCCATATTCCAGTTTTTGTCTGTATCAGAGGCGGCGATGGTGGTGTCGTAGAATATGCGCGCTTGCATGTCGTAGAAATTTGACTTGGTGATATATCATCAATATCTAAATCATACTTTTCATCAGTTCTGAAAACATTTTGACTGTTCTCCATATGAGAGGCCAATGGGGACCGCGGCCGCGACAATGACGGTATCATAGCCGAATGTGCTTTACGCTTTCGATGATTTTGGTTGAAAATTTCATAAATAGGATTGGGATCGGGATCGGGATTTTGATTTGAACCTGAATGCAGACTTATAAGATCAGTCTTCTGTTTGGGATGAGACTGTTGAATATGGATGTTAAAGCTTGGTGCGTACGTATTCGGGTTGCTGTAGGAAGAGTAATTAGATCTTTTCGATTTTGGAGAGCCCATGTTTGCCGCATCGTTTGTGCAATCTAATAACGATGCGCTACTACAGCGTTTCACTGTTTTTGTAGCGTCAGTGTTGCTTGTGTTGATACTGCTGCCTGTGTTGTTCACACTCATATAATCCAGAGCGGGGCTTTGATTCTCTTGACGTTTCGATGTTATGTTCCACATATTATCATCATCCGATTCGAGATCATAAGGTACAAGACTTGTCTTGTTGGTGTTGCATTGGTTATTGCTGGTGTTATTATTGTAGTTAAAGCTAGTTTCTAGTGCGGTATCGTGATCCTCTGTTTTATCATCATAGTCATCGAACAAATTCGGCATACTTGGCAATGTTGAAGTATCAACTTCTAATACCGTACATTGTGAGTAGCCGTCTGTTGTGGAACTAATGCCCTCTTCTGGCTCTGAACCACAGGAATTATCATTGGCGATAATAGCACGAGAACTGCCGGATATGGAACCAATGCCTGCGTTACTCCTTGCAGGTGAGCTCAGGTATCCATTTGCTATTCCATTCATATTACATTTTAAAGTGGTTGCAGTAGATGGTGTTGATTGCAAATTTGTAGTATTTATGCTAGTAGTCAGAGTCGTTGTATCTGTTGTTGTTGTTGTTGTTGTTGTTTCTATTATTGTTGTTGTTTTTGTTGCTGCTGCTGCTGCTGCTGAACTGATACTTGTCTTGTCAGTGCTAGAAGAGTTTTTGAAATGTATAAGTATTTTAGGATTATTTCCGGCACTCGTTTGTAGTGTGGTGGCAGCGGTGCAATTGGCAGTGGCGCTCTTCAACTTTATGCCATTGCAACCAGTATTCAAAGGCGCATTGTAACTTTGCAGTCCACCAGGTGGTAGTTGAGGACCAATTAAACGTTCGTCGCTGTCTTCGTTATCTACGCTGCTGATATTATTTTTCTTAACGCTTAATGAATAACCATTTGTCTCGACTGATTGATAAACTAAGTTATTATCATTTAAATGAGAAGTGGTCAATGTTGCTGTTGTTTCCGTCGCGCTGGTTGTAGCATTTGCGGTGGCAGCGCATGTTGGGGCAGTGGGCGTGCTATTATTGTCCATCTCATAGAATATAATGTATGCATTAGTATTGCAAACACCCTGTACTGAAATAGGGCGAACGCAGCTGTCGTCGAAGTTGTAATAAGCACCTGATTCCGTTAGGCCTATAGCTGTATAATGACCGCAATGCTGTGACGCACCCAAATGTGTTATCATCGAAACAAGCTTGTACGTGTACTGTTCATTTTGGTTCTTGTTCGATAAATATTTTGTAAGATCTAATCGTGGCCGTATACTGATTTGTTTATTCAACTTTGAGCCCATCATCGAAAACCGCTTCAATTGAATGCATAGTGCGATGGGAGCTCGTTCCAACGTGAATTGTTTTGTAGCAGATACCTGCATATATAGAGCAAAAATCAATAAATTTTAACATTAGTTTAAAAGTTTAAAACTATTTCAATCGATATGGTGCTATTGTATGTATGTGACAAGTTTACCAACTATTTAATAACTTGACATGTTATAATTTGCATAATGAGTTGAAAGTTTGATTTGTATTGAAACTTTCTTTGGAAATTAAAAAGGGTATTCACAAGGGGAATTTTAAACGTCGGAAAATCCGAAAATCGCAAAATTGCAACATCGTAAAAAGTTTCTTTGTGAGCAACCCAGTGGAAGAAAGCGTTTATTTATTTTGAAAATATTTATTTATACAATAATAAAAACTTTACATGACTATTACTTGCTTATTCAATATAAACCAATAAAGGGGGAAAAGAGGCTTTTAAGCTCTTAAAAAATGTTGGCAACACCATTTTATGTTGCAAAATTACAACGCGAAAAGTAACACGCTCGGGAGTGTCGCAAAAAGTCTACACTGTCGGAAATTTTGTTTGTAAGCAAAACAAAAACAACAAATTACGACTGCTTGTTAAAATCGGAAATTCATCGGAAATTTTCCGACATCGACTTTTTGCGACGAAATTCCACCTTCCTTGTGAATACCCCTAATGATTGAAGACGTAATTAGATAAATTTTGATTAAATAAAATTCCTAAATATTTGAAAAAGTCAAAAGGTGTGAAAAGATAATCACATTTTGTTTTATTAATTTACCTAATTTAAACACATAAGTATATATAAAGAGCAGAGAATTAGAATATGCTCGAAACAAAATGCAGATACATGCCAGATATATATTCTTGAAACATGTTTAACAAATTTCTTGCAATATTTTTGACAAGTTAGAAATTTAAATTATTTTTTTTTAAATTTAAATTTAGAATTTTAAACTTTGGAAGAATTGCTTGTTGTATGTTTCGTATACTGCCAATTAACTATACAATCTATCGTACGATTCCAACTGTACTGCAGATAGTATGCATCGTCACTAACTCTCAAACAGTGCCCTCACATTTTGCATCAAGTATCAATTTTAAACGCAGGATTTTTTCTTCTTAGGTCATTTATTAGAAAAAGCGTGATGTTGCCAGTGCAAGATATAGGGACAAGTAAAAAAAAAAACCTGTCAAACTCCTGCGCTAACCTAGCAATCTGTCGTACTATAAGCGAGAAAATCAAATCAGTTTAAACTTCGTCAAACAAGCCGACCAACAACAAGGCACTTATACTGCAAGTCAACTAACGGAACGATTTGTAGTAGAATCAGTGCAAATCGTACGATGGATTGTATAGTTAATGGACAGCATTACATTATGCTGTCAACGCTTTGAAAGTTTTCCGTAAGTAAGACCGTCCATTAAGGTCCACTTTTGATTGAATCTTTGGATGGAGAGAGTTAAGCACTTTTAAAATCAACGTATACGGAGCAGGTAGGATATGAGATCATAGGAAACTGTATCTGCTTGGACGGTCTTTGAACTTAGCCAAAGATCCTCTGGGTTAGATGTCTGAAACACACATTAACTCTCCACTGCTTTCTTCAACTCTCGACATTTTCCGAAGAAGACAATTTTAACAGTTCTTGTGAAACTCAGTATTTATATTTGATTTTTTTTTTTTTAAATCAAATAAAAAAGCCTACTCTTTTTAAAAAACATGCATTGCATGTATATAAGCATCCTGAAGGAGCACAAATGGAGTAATAGTTTTGACTCAAAAAAATTAATTTTTCGGTTATTGAGTATTTTTATAATATTACGTAAATTAGACCTATTTCTTTAAATGTTTATTTCCCGCTTTTGGTTCTCCTCTGTTGTGGGGTTTGAACCTCGGAACTCTCGATTCCTAGTCAAGTGTTCACCCTCGACACCGTGTTTGCCAAATCGAAAGTATGTGATTTTTTTCATTTATAAGTTTGAAATCAAAATTAATTTTATTTTATTTTGATTTCGGATTGCACGCTTATGCTCCGAATGGATGAAAAAGTCATTCCTCCTGCATTGCTTCAATTCGTATTGCTCGCCAAAACTTCGAATGGATGAAGAAGTCATTACTCCTTCATTGCTCCATTCAGGATTGCTCCGAATAGATGAAAAAGTCATTACTCTCTATTGCTCGATTTCGGATTGCTCCAAATGGATGAAAATGTCATTACTCCTGCGTTGTTCCATTTCGGATTGCTCGCCAAAACTCCGAATGCATGAAAAAGTCATTACTCCTTCAATGCTCGATTTAGGCATTTCTCCTAAATTTTTTACTGGGATATTTGCTTGAAACATGCTAAAAAATGTGAAACATGCGAAACATGCTTTTACTTGCTCCGACAATGAGGATGACATCTAGTTATGTATATCTTCATGAACGCAATGACAGGGAATATGTAAACATCAAACCAGGGATCGCAAATAACGGTTATTGTTGAAAAAACCACATAAAAAAATCAAAGAATTATCAACCTCACGATAATTATAAAAATTTATATTTTTTATATTTATTTTTCCGTCAGCGAATAAAACTTATTCGGACATGTTACGGAAACAGGGGCGGACTGGGGGTCAAAGGGCCCACCGGGCGTTTGAAAAATGTAGCTTCGTTACCTTAGAAAAATAAAAAAAACCTAACAGCTAAAAAGCACAGCGAATTGGGGGCCCACCGGGCTTTTGCCAGGTTGCCCATGGGCCCAGTCCGCCCCTGTACGGAAATGACTATTAAAATCGTCAAATACTTTAAATGCTTCTAAAATCATGCCGAGTAAGTTTTGACCTGGTTTTCGACTTCCAATTCGTAGGGACTGATTATATGTATCGCTTTGATCTGTTAAAATGCAATACAAGTTTTGTGGTAATTAATTTTGAGGCACATAAAATTTCGCAAATCGTCAGTTTTTGACAATATTAGGGATATTCACAAGGTGGAATTTCGTCGCAAAAAGTCGATGTCGGAAAATTTCCGATGAATTTCCGATTTTAACAAGCAGTCGTAATTTGTTGTTTTTGTTTTGCTTACAAACAAAATTTCCGACAGTGTAGACTTTTTGCGACACTCCCGAGCGTGTTACTTTTCGCGTTGTAATTTTGCAATATAAAATGGTGTTGTTAACATTTTTTAAGAGCTTAAAAGCCTCTTTTCCCCCTTTATTGGTTTATATTGAATAAGCAAGTAATAGTCATGTAAAGTTTTTATTATTGTATAAATAAATATTTTCAAAATAAATAAACGCTTTCTTCCACTGGGTTGCTCACAAAGAAACTTTTTACGATGTTGCAATTTTGCGATTTTCGGATTTTCCGACGTTTAAAATTCCCCTTGTGAATACCCTTATTGATTTCTGCAACACGCCCGATTGTCTGAGACCCTTCCATATCGAGCCATAACCGCCAAATTGACGTAAGTGACATTTTTTCCGAAATTGACTTTTTGATGAACATATGTTCTATAATTCCTGAAACTCACAAACAAGTTCAGAAAAAACGCTGTCCTGTAAAATTTGTTTTTTGTCACTTACGTCAATTTGGCGGTTAGGGCTCGATATATCCACAGATATAATTGGGTTACTTACTACCCATGGTTAGTGTCATTCCAAAGCCAAAAAAAAAAAATATTTTTAAATATTTTTAAAGTGTTTCTAATGCCATCCGAACCCTAAAATGTTAACAAAAGCTATACCAAAACCAGTGGTGATCAGTGTTATTTATGTATTGGCAATTCCATTAATACTGTCCCACCTGTGACACTTATTTTTTAGGTTTAAGCTCATTTGAATAAAGAAAAAGGACGTGATTTAAAAAAATTTTTTACTTTTTGAAAGCCTTTAAAAATAGTTAGGCACTGAAATTACGCAATTTTTGCTCGGAATGACTGTCACGGGTGTCACCGGTGAGATCGTTTCTCGTGGAATTGCCCGTATATACTTCATGATATGTGAAAAGTCTTGAGTTTAAAAGGGAAGTTTTACTCACCTTCTTCTTGCACGACTCACATTTGTAGCCCATGTCTTCCAATCGCTCTCGAGAGAAATACGCATCCAGTGCTTCTTCAACCGTATCCGCTTTACGAATGTCAAGCAGGAGATCTTGAAAGTGTTGAAATGTGACAGAAACATGGTTACAGGATAAACAGCGAACAGCTGATTTTAAGTAACCGCCAAGTATCTGATTTAGTGGAGTCGTCTCTTTGCTATATTGATCAAATTCTTTGTAATTATGAAAACGTGACAGGTAGCACTTTTCCATTGCTTCAACTAAATAACGTAAAAACTCATGGGCATCCTCTTGACGACCCATAATGAGGTGTTTGCAGATAATACGCAATTTCGAATAAACCGAATACGGACGAATGGGTGCCATGTGTGTTTGCGCCATTAGAAGAGTTTTGCACATAGAGCAAATTATACAGCTAGCGTCACCGCCATCGTCGCAACGTTCCATGTGTAATGTCTCAGATGCCAGCCAATTGGCCATTGAAGGCACATGAAAAAGCGCCTGCAAGGTTGAGTTCAAGTAGCATGTATTTCCCACATTCATCATGCCGACACCGATTTGCCATTTACGGGTGCCATTCTTCCAGCCAATGCGGACATTGTCCCTGGGAAAGAGTATACGCTTGGGTACGGGTAATTCATGTAAGGCATTTGGTCGCCGTAATGAAGAAGAAGCAATCGGCGAAGCCCCCGTGTTCGAGGCATTTGGAGTTAATGCATTTGTTTTTGTTAATGCAACTATTGGTGCGGATGTTGCTGTTCCTCCACCCGCTGTTATTGCTGATATATTTGAAGAAGAATTTCCATTTCGTACGACATTGGCACCACCACCACCACCGTTTCCATTGAGTTCTAGAAATAATTAAAAAATTAATAGTCAATAATTCGACTTGTCGATAAACAACACCGAGTTTTTTCAAAAACTTATACATCGGTTTCAGAAGAGCACAAAATTCACAAGGAGATTTGTGAAGAGACCGGGAAAGAAAAAAAAATCATGTTTTTATATACCTACAAATATAAAAAATTTGAATATCTCAAAATATGAAATTCCAACTTAAGCTACTTTTCAATAGTTATGTTCCCTTACTGCACGAAACTGCCCGAAACTGCCACATTTTACTGAAAACTGTTCCCGTAATAAACGATTGTGCGGTAACATTGTTGTCTTGCCTTGTCTTGTCTTGCCAAAGAAGACAACAATGTTACTGTAATTTGCGAGTAAAAAAAAATACAGTTTTGGTAATATTTGATTTTTTTCAATTCGACTAGAGTATTTTACTTTGTTATGAATAAATTTTTTTGTAAAATTAATTTGTTATTAATTTGATTTTCTCCTTCATGAAAACTGAATTTCATTGACAGAGACAGAAATTTAGGCATTAAAATAAATTTTGGCCCACATACTTTCTTTGAGAATAGTCCTTACCTATCAATCTATAGATATCGCGATCGGGCTAAATATCTATGGATAAGGAATATCCCTTTGCAAAATATTGCAAATTTTTATTTTCATCTCGTCTTTTGTTGATTTTTGTAAAATTCGGCTGCGGCACGGGATAATTTTTCAACCTTTTTAATAAAGATTGCGAAAAATTGAATGAGATTGGTAATATGTACGAAAAAACATCGAGTATGTATACTTACGATACAAGATTTCAATGATAGCAGGTTAGCGCGATCGATTCAGATGAAAACTTTACAATTGGTTTTTTTTTTTTTTTTTTCATTTTAAAGTCTGTAAAAAATTTCAGATATTCCCACCAAATGAGAAAATTTATCGTCATTTGAAAACTGTTCAAATCCAATATTTCCGTTTACAGTATTCCCCGGATATAAGCATTCCTCGCTTATATGAACGCGAATTTGTGTCATTTGCCTTAAATTTTCATACAAGAATCCCTGCTTATAAGCACTATTTTTTGTGCATTTTGCACGGTGCTTATATCCGGGGAATACTGTAGGTATATTAAAATCATAACGCTGACAGAAATCGTTCTAAGAAAAACATTTTAGAATGTTTAAAGAGGTTTTTGGTATTCTATCGAATATCTATGACTCAAAACATAGCAATGTGCTAAAATGATTGTGTTGCACCAGAACCCAAATGCCAACCTTTTAAATTTAAAATCGAAAAGTTGGAAGATCATAGAAAAAAGGTTCACACCCATGGCTGTACCGTTTAATTTGAGTACTTACTTGTCTTTATAATAAAATCCTTTGGAAACTTTAAAGCGTCATAACTTCTAAAATAGATGACTTCGCCAAAATCTGATCTGAATTCTGCAGATTTGGATTCAAACTATCATTTTATAAATAATCCAAAGCCAAACCCAAACTTCGAAGATGTATTTGTGCTATGTATTCGAACATTTTTGATGTGCTGAAAAGTACCTATATTTCTACTCATCGGTGCTTCTTGAACATATAGGCAATTCCACGTATAACGACTCTACATGTCGCACCTGTTAGTGTCACGTTTTTGTTGTAGTTATAAATAAAAAATCTTTTTGCGGCAAGCCGAAGACCTCCGTTGCCAGTGCTCCTAGCATGCAAGTTATAAATTTATTAATAACTTTCATTTTGAAATAAATCTTTCAGCGGCAAATTTTTATTGGTTTCGAGCCAATGTTACCGATCGCAAAATGCCGATTTCTGTTCCTCCTCAATGCCAAACTGTACAAAACTATAACCTTTCGAAATCTTTTAAATTCTATAGAATGGGGCGCCTAAGCCCTTGTTTATGTCAATTTTTTTTTTTTTTTTTTACTGATGGTGCCTATAATTTATATAATTTAAATCATTTGCTGTTAAAATCAGTATTAAGGGTTGTTTTGAAAAAAATTCGCAGCTTTGCCAAATTTTGAAAACGTATAACAGCTTGGCACTAAGAGCACGATATCTGCTCAGAATGGCCATAAAAGACGATAACGGGTGCGACATGCAGGCCGTTTTACGTGGAATTACCGATACATATCGCATACAAATTACAAAAATGTCATAACTCAAAACTTGCGAAAACTACTTTTTTTTATTTTTATTATAATGTTTTATACTTAATTAACTGGTGAATCAATTAAGACGAAGGTTAATTTACTGGTAGTTGGATTTCCTGCAGAAAAGTGCCGGTTTTTAGTTTAGTTTGAGTTATACCATAACTTTGAATGTTACTTTTAAAATATTGTTAAGATAGACCTTAAACAAATTTTCCCGCCCAATCTGTTCCGGAACATTACATTACACAAATTGGAAACGTGACATTTTTATACACGAATAGAATTTTAGAACGACAGCCGTGTGTTCTACACCTCATTCCACACACAAATTAACATGTACACGTATACAACAAAATACAAAAAAATATGCACGCCGATGTTCTACACAAACATAATATTTTCACACACAGCCAGAGCCACAGCTACAGCCATCGAGCAAAAGAGAAGCGAACTTACCGACAGAGCCGTTGACGCTAACGCTAACGCCGCCGACGCCATTGGGCAGTACATTGGCGGCGTGATAGGTATTTGAATTGCCGTAGCAATTACTGCTGCCATTGTTGCAGGTGGTGGCGTTATCATTGCTGTTAGTGCTGCCATTGGTTACATTGGCAATGCACGCACTATTCGATCTTAAGACTACATATTTCGATTTAAGTGATTCCAGCACCGAATGTCCATAATTGTCCACTTCTTCGTAGTCGATTTTCGAAAGCAGTGCACGATTCGCAGACGCGATCAGATTGCATTGAAGATTGTCGGAGTCGAGAATGTCTGCGCCATTGCTACCATTGATCATTAAAGCGGCAGATGATATTCCCGTTGCAGCAGCCACGTCTGAAGCATTACCGGTAGCGACATTAGCTGCCGCGGAACAGCTGCCATTGCTACCACTGCCGCCGCCAAGCGACTCACGCAATGCCGCAGTCACCGTCGCTGCTGTCGATTCACACACCATGGAGACCGAAACGGCGGGCATGAAAGAGGCTGCTGCTGCTGTTTGCGGTGGAATTTTGAGTGTTTTTCTTTTCAAGATCTCAGTTTTAAGGAGTATTGGAAATTGTTTTTCTAATTTTTCTGTTTTTGTATCGGTTTGATTCGCTAATAGCCTCTTTACGCGTTGGTCAGAAAATTACTTTCTCGCACAAAATTTTTCTTTTTACTCCCACATTGTTCATTTTTGAGCAGATTATTATCACTCACAACTTCTTTTCGTATACAAAATATTATTGAGCTTATAGCGTATTGCGGACACTTTGCTAAAATCAAAGCATGGCTCGCTTTGCTTGCTTTTTTTGTGTCTTTGAAGTGGGCTTCATAAAAATTTTCATTTGTCCGCGAATATTTTATTGCTGATATTCTCTATTCAATTATACTTTAAAATTCGTTTTGAGTCGTTAACTTAACACTTTGAAAACATTCAACTGCTTCAAGGAATAAATTTTAACGTTTTTACAACGCTGTGTTAAGGAAAAAGAAAATTTCCTTGTTTCCCGACTAAAATAAAGCGACTAACGTCGAGGTTATTTGTCAACCACGTTAAATTAAACCCCTATTATAATAAGCACCAAAATAAAACCCATGTTATACGTGAAAATCACTATAAAGCCCCTCTTATAAATAGGTACTGAATAAAACCTCTGTTATAGGTATGTACCAATTAAAGCCGGTGCAGGGCAGCGTCGCCAGACGGCATTTTCCGGGACGTCCCGCTTTTTGGCCTTAAAGCTAGTACACAAAGGCAGCGGAATTTGACATTCCATATAAAAATGTATGGGACAATTCCGTCGCGGAATGCAAAGAAATTGAAACTCCAATTAATTCCTTCGGCTAGTACACAAGAGTGAAAAAAGAGCGGAGGAATTTGACATAGCGTTTTTTTTGTTTTAATTGTCAACAGATGGCGCTGAACCGAATTTCTTCGCCATTTATTGGCCGAGTTGAATTAATTGCGAAGGAATTTTGACATTAGCAGCTGAATCCATCGGAAAATTATGGTGAACGGTTATACTGAGTTCGAATATTAAAATTATTACGCTTCAAACAGCTCATGTATTTGTATTCAAATTTACCGCCCTATGGTATCTGTCAATCTGACATTCCTTCGCGGAAATAAAATTTATTCAGCCTCAATTCCGCCAATGAATTCCGCTGCCTTTGTGTACTAGCTTTAACCCTAAAACATTTAGAAAGATTGAAGCCTTTTACACTAGTCAATTATTGAAGTCAATTGTCACTTTTTGGGTGAGCGAATTGCGGGTATTTACAGAAAAATTTAGCGTTTTTTCGTTGCACGGATTTAACTCTAAAAGCGAATAAAAATAAGAATTGTCAATCAATAATGGACTAGTGTAAAAGTCCTCATTATAGGTCCGTTGCAGTGCTGCCACAAAAGAAAATAAATTGTGAACACATAAGCTCAAAAAAGTTAACAAAATCAAAAAAAAGTTAACATTTTTATTCCCAGGCTGAGCATGGTACATATATTAGTTTTGTGCGAATATTGTCATAGCTAGAACTAAGTAATTTCCGCAGATATAGACAAATATATATATTCTTGATCAGGATCGAAAACGGAATCGATTAAGACATGTCCGTCTGTCGGTCCGTTTGTGATCGGATCTCCTTGCTAACGGCTGGACCATGCACGTCAAAAATCGGAACACAGGTATTTCGGGCCCCAAGTTTACCAAGGCGTTAGCTAAAATTAAATCGGTAAGCTTACTTACTTCTTTAAGCTAAAATAGGTAAGCTCTGCTTATACATTTAATTAACATTTTTTCAAAACTAAAAAAGCTCAATGCCACTAAATACATGCTTCACATTTTAAATGGTTATTGCCTATACTCAGATATGCAGTAAATACTTGCTTAATTAATTGACGTAAGTAGGCCTTCTGCAGCTACATAAAAACTTCTGCAGCCGACAGTGTGTTTGTCTGGAAACTAAAAAGAATTGACACTACCAAAAAACAACAGCGCCTATTTCTACCCAAAGCCTTTCGACAGCAGTGTTGTTTCTACGGCTTTTTTCCTTCAAGTGCCAGATAGCCTTCCGCTCCTTCACTAGCTCCACAAGCCTTTGCTTATAAAAGTTATTGAAGTTTTCCACCTTGCTCTTTCTTTTCCTTTTATTTTCGCATTCGATGTTTTCTGTTTGGAAATTTTCAAGAACTTCGATGTCTAAATAATCGGTTTACATCGCGGCCATATAGAACTATAGGTCTAACTCTTCTTCTTCCTAATCCCTGCAATGTGTTAGAGCTACGCTGCTTCAACTTAGGCATATAGCATGAGGAAAAGAGAAGCACGCTATGGCAGCGAAATAATTAGCTCTGCTGTGGTGAAACGCATTGCCACTTTTATTTTTAATTTTGGGCGATTTTCGAGTACATTACATATAAAATATCTACCAAACTCATAAAATGCCATGAAAAGCTTGAAAAACATAAAAATAATCAAGGAAACTCAATATTAAGGAGAAATAGAAATGGTTTTTTTTGTCCTACCGTGTCCACATAACTTTTTGATCACACTGTTTCAGCAAAAATACAAAATTCTATATCCAATCAAATTCGTAGCTGTAGTCAAAAATGTGTGTCAATTTATTACAAAATGAAAACATTCGTGCACATTAAGCAAAAGTATATCGTAATATATTTATTAAAGCTTTAATTATAACTTTTAAAGCTATATAAAAAAACCGAGCTGACGCCGTGTTTCTTTGATAATTTTCTTGCAAGTGGCATCATAGTGCTACTTTGTGTCTACCCGTATTGTTGTTGGTAGCTTTCTGGTGAATTTCTCGAATTTGTTGAATTTCCTATTCCTGCTTAAGGTTTTTGTTGGTAGCTTTTTGGTGAATATCCCCAATTTGTTGAATTTCCTATGCCTGCCTAATGGTGTATATTCTCATAGCGGCAGAGGCTTTTCGACGTCGACAGTTAGACCTACAGTCCTACATGTATAGAACTATAGGTCTAACTCTTCTTCTTCCTAATCCCTGCAATGTGTTAGAGCTACGCTGCTTCAACATAGGCATATAGCATGAGGAAAAGAGAAGCACGCTATGGCAGCGAAATCTTTAGCTCTGCTGTGGTGAAATGCATTGCCACTTTTATTTTTAATTTTGGGAGATTTTCGAGTTCATTACATATAAAATATCTACCAAAATCATAAAATAATATGAAAAGCTTGAAAAACATAAAAATAATCAAGGAATATCAATTTCAAGGAGAAAAATAAATTGTTTTTTAGTTCTACCCTGTCCACTTAACTTTTTGATCACATTGTTTCAGCGAAAATACTAAATTCTATGTACAATCAAATTCGTAGCCGTAGTCAAAAATGTTTGTCAATTTATTACAAAATGAACACATTCGTGCACATTGAGCAAAAACATATCGTAATACATTTAATAAAGTTTCAATTATGAACTTTTCAAGCAATATAAAAAACCGAGTCGATGCGGTGTTTCTTTTATAATTTTCTTGCAAGTGGCATCATAGTGCCACTTTTTGTCTGCCCGTATTGTTGTTGGTAGCTTTCTGGTGAATTTCTCGAAAGAGTTGAATTTCCTATTCCTGCTTAAGGTTTTTGTTGGTAGCTTTTTGGTGAATTTCTCGAAAGAGTTGAGTTTCCTATCCCTGCCTAATGGGGAGTTTCTTATTAGCGGCAGAGGCCTTTCGACGTCGACAGTTAGACCTACAGTCCTACATGATCGCGGCGCAGTCAAGCATATAGAACTATAGCAGCAACTTCGGACAAAAGCTATTACGTGGTACACCACACTTTCTATTACGTGGTTCACCACAACACTCGACTTATGGCGTGGTTCACCACAGTTGAACTTTTTCACCAAATCATGCCATAAGGGGCTGTCCATTAATTACGTAAGCATAAAAGGGGGAGGTGGGGGTTCGAAAAACCTTACGCTCACTTATATGGGGGAGGGGGCGGGTCTTAAAAATTTTTACGTAATATTATGGTGTGTGAAAATATTCTCGTGTAAAATTTTTTTTTTTTATTTTATCTAATTTAAAGACTGTTATTTTCTGAACATATCTTTTTTTCCACTTTTTCTTTTTGTAATATAATTTGATTTACAGTGCTATTGGCTCGCAACAGTTAAAATTGAAAGTTTTTTCATTAAATAAATTTACAATTGAACTGTTTTCAGTTTACTAAACCAAAGAGCATATTTAAAAAATAATTTGGGTTATCTTACGTAAGAAGGGGTGGGGAGGAGTTTGAAAATTCTTATTTGTGCTTACATGGTGGGAGGGGGGGGTCAAAAATGGTCATAATCGCCCTTACGTAATTAATGGACAGCCCCTAACGCGCCGAAATTTGGCCGAAGTTGCAGCTATAGTTCTATATGCAGTCAAGAATCAGCTAGTCAAGAATCAGCTGCTTTCAGATTGCTTTTCACGAAGAATAAGCGTGGCTATTGTTTGCATGAAGTAAAGGGAGGAAATGTCAAAGTCGCAGATGCAACCCTGCGTATTATTTACTGAACGCTTACTCGCCATCTGAGTATAAGCGAAAGTAACAATTTACTTCGGAGTAAATTTTGGTTTTTTTTTGCATGTGTTTCATACAGGGCTGCCAGATAGCCCGATTTTATCGTCATTTGACGATTTTTTATGCCAAATATGCATTTTACCGATTTGACGATTTTTACCCCAAAAATACCCAATAATTGACGTTTTTTAAATCAATCTGACCAGGTGTGGTAACAATAGTAAAAATAAAACAGATGGCAATCAAATTTGCACGATTCATACCATATAGAACTATAGCTGCAACTTCGGCCAAATTTTGGTGCGAGCCACTATGTGAATGCACTTTAATAAAGGATTTTATAACGTAGATTTTGATGTAAAACTCTATTAAAAATTAAATTTAAGCAGATACTGACATATATGTATGACACTCTTTTGTTTTTTTTTTTTTGGGCTAATAAAATTGACTTCGGGTCACTGTAGGTTCCATATGACACTCTTATAATTATTCGAAACTAACTGTGTCACTTTCAATACAATCACAGCCATATAGGTGTGGTAACAATAGTAAAAATAAAACAGATGGCAATCAAATTTGCACGCTTCATACCATATAGAACTATAGCCGCAACTTCGGCCAAATTTTGGCGCGAGCCACCATGTGAATGCACCTTAATAAAGGATTTTATAACGTAGATTTTGATATAAAACTCTAATAAAAATTAAATTTAAGCAGATACTGACATATATGACACTCTTATAATTATTCGAAACTAACTGTGTCACTTTCAATACAATCACAGCCAACTTCGCAAACTTCTGGTTATTTGTCATTTCGTTTCCTTTCGAAAACACTATAATTTTTATCAGCATTAACGGTGACATCCAGTGTTAAAGTTATCGTCATATATTACTATATGTGGCACTCTACAACAACTATGCTTGTTGACATATATTACTATATCTGGCACTTGGCAAAAAATGTGTGTGGTGAATTGAAGTAGGCCCCCTTTGCATGCATTCTTATGGAAAAATCAAAAACGTAGCACGACCCCGAGAAATTCCGGGTCCGGTCTAACAAATATGTCAAAATCTTGTAACATGCCTTAAAATGTTTGTTATGACTTATATCTATTTGAATGTTTCTCAAAGGTTTTCTGTAAGAACTCATTTTATTTTGCACTCAAATATGGTTTTTTATATAATATTACTAATGTTTACGTTAAATTTTCCTCATATTCTTCATCAACGCTAAAGCAGAGTACTCATGCGTCGAATACGACCGATTCGGAACAATGTTTGATTTCAACACAGAACAGCTGATGCGAAATTTTTAGTGATAAAGTAACTAGAATGAGGTGGCGAAGTAAGTATTTCATAACCATAGTTTAGAAATGATGGAAAATGTTTTATTTTTCAGGAAAAGAATATACAATTTCATTTCCACAGAAATTATGTGTTTTTATAAATACGATACGATTTAAATCACATTTTTTTGTTTGAAATATATGCTGTGTTTGCGGTTTTTCGTTACAATATTTGTAAGTACTCGGTTTATTGTTCTATGGACTGAACAAAAAATGAATTGTAGAAGGGCGACATCACTAAAACAGTTTTCGGTTTTTTTAAAAAAGTGTATGCAGTAAGTATGAAAGAAAAGTGATGTTCGAAAATCATTTTTAGGAAATTTATCAATTTTTATTTAACAATTTTTGAAACATGTCAGTGTTGATCCCTGCTAAAAATAAAATTGATATTTACTTTTACAAGATTTTTTCTTATATAAATCACCAACACCCTTCAAATTTGATGAAATCAAGTCCAATACAAGTGTGTGCTGCCTTAATGTGTGCGCCTGGAAGCTATAAGGATACTCCATAAGCCATATCTCAAATTTTTCGCAGACGAAATTTGCTCATTCTGTGTGCCTAAAACCAAATGTAGAAGTTTTTTTTATAAGTTTTTTAAATATATTTTCCAATACAAAAATAATACACTACCTTCTTTGATGAACCTTGTGTTTCAAATTGTTTCCGACAAGTCTCCCCGTTGAAAGGTATGTTCGTCCATAATTATTGTACAGCTGAAGTCCTTCAAGCAACAGTCCGGAATGTCCGATAGTCCGGCAACGTGCCGGGCCCAAACGTGTGTTTAAGAAACGCAAAAAACAGAATTTATGAATTAATATGTGATGTGTTTAAATTCATAAAAAACAAACTTAACCTTTTTTATCACGTTCGACGATATTTCCATTTTTTAGATATATACTATCAATAGATCGCGGATTGCTTTCATCCTGAAAGCTGGGGAGCACTTCAATGCAATAATTATTTTCATTTTTAATTGAACATCGCCTCGAAAAACGTTGTAAGCGACAAATTTTTTGAACCTAGTTTTCGCACTTTCACTTTCAAAAATATTTCGGCCCTTTTAGCCATTATAAAAAATGTTCCAATTTGGTTAATGCTTGGACATTTCTCAACACTTTCCGACTTTAAAGAAGTGAAATGACTTAGCACCGACTAACTGGGCAAAGTTTCAAACATGTGAAATTTTTCGCTTATAACGTTTTTCAAGGCGATGCTTCAATTTCCTTCTATTCTTCCGTCAGTATGGAGACCTTATCCAATTCGAAATTCTCCAGTTCAGCTAAAAATTCCAAGTTTTCCTGTTGGATGAATTGCATGAAATATATTATTCGACTGCATTTCAAACACTTACCTGGCAGCTTTCCAGCATTTCTCTCGTAACAGCTTTGACTATTTACAGCTGTTAAGACTAATTTAAAGGCTTTATATATTTAAAATGTTCGAAAACATTTATCTGGAACAACACAGAACTAAAAATATTTGTATTTGATAAAATCTTAAACAATAACAAAAACAGCTGTTTAAGGTTAAGAAACACAACACATCCTTCCTAGAGCTGTAGAAATGTTTGAAAATTGTAAATCGATACATATTAAGTGGCTCAAGTACTTAAGAAAAATCTTTTCAAAATTATGCATAAACTACATCTTTTTAGAGCTCCTCTGAATGAAAAGAGTATATTATTGCATAAATTATCATTGAAACCTAAAAAAGTTTTATACTAAGGTGACAAAATCAAGAAAGTTCAACGCAATTATGTTTAGTTACAAAATTGCGCGAGTACTCAAAAATTTCTAGCATCACTAATTCACCACGGATTTCGGTTGTTGTTGGGAGTGCCACATATAGTAATATATGCTTGTTGAGTTGAAGTAGGGCCCCGTTGCATGCATTCTTATGGCAAAATCAAAAACGTAGCACGCCCCCGAGAAATTCCGGGTCCGGTCTAACAAATCTTTTCAAATCTTGTAACATGTACCAAAATGTTTGGTATAACTCATGTACATGTATAAGTGTTCGTCAAATATTTTTTGTTAAAACTCATTTTTTTCGACTAAAATATGGTTTTTTATATAATATCAAAAATCTTTACGTGAAATTTTCCTTTTGTTCTTCAACAACGCTAAAGAAGAGCACTCATGCGTCGAATATGACCGAATGTTTGTTTACAAAACAGAACAGCTGATATGAACTTTTCAGTGATGTAGAAAAAATTCTAGCTCGATACCAAACTAATGGCTCAAGTACTTATAACAAATCATGCTAAAATGAATACAAAAACTACTTATTTTTCGAACTCCTCTCTTGAAAAGGGCACAGTATTGCATTATCTTTCATCAAAAACCTAAAAGGTTGTATACTAAAAAGAAAACATTAAAAAATTTCAACGCAAGAATGCTTAGTTACAAAATTGAGTGAGTACTCAAAACATTCTAGCATCACTAATTCGGTTGTTGTTGGGAGTGCCACATATAGTAATATATGGTTATCGTTGCAAATCCGTTTCGAATAATTATAAGAGTGTCATAGTATTTAATTTAATTGCCTAAGCTGGTGTAAATGAGACAAACGATTCAAAAGTTATTATAAAAATAGTAGTGCAATGTTTTTTCTCATTTCTCATTAACTAAAAACCTTAACGGTTTTATGCGAAGTTTAAGGCTTGATTAATATTAAAGTTTTATATACCTACACTAATGAATTCAATACTAATATATATTAAAAAGTTTTTGTTCATATTATAAAAATGCTCAAAGCATAATTATGTTATTTTTTCTTCGTATCTTTTACAAATATTACAAACGCTGAAAGCATACTTCTGTTATTTATCTTTTTTTGAGTACAAAAATGAATTCAATAAAGGCAAATTTCCTTTTTAAAACATATTTTTTAACTGCGTTTTTTTTGACGATTTTTTAAAGTTCAATGCCGATTTTGACGATTTTTCTGTTAAAAAGTGACGGTTTTAGCCAAAAATCATCTGGCAGCCCTGGTTTCATATCGGATCTTTACTTACGTAGCATCTGAATATAGGCTATTAAATACTTGTGAACGGAATTTCTTGGCGGGCGGTTAAGTTAAGTAGGGCAAAAGTATGAAAAAGTGCTAAAAGTCAAGACTTCAAAAAAGTAAGCAAAACGAGAAAAAAGTTCCCCAGCCGGACTTTATCGCATGCATGAACAAATCATTAATGCAGAAGTAGTGAAGATTCATTTCGAAAGAGGACAACTGATGTTTTTTCAAATGATCTTCTAGTGAAAATATCACAGAAGCAAGAGCGCGTTGTAACAGACTTTTCTTCATATGAAATTTTCATTTGAAAGAGGGTTGTATACTCCTATTTTCAATGAAGATCCTATGAAATTGCCATGACAAGATGTTTTGCAATCTTTGTGCTACAATTCTCAAAAGTTTTATAATTTTGTTGTACTTAAGATGTTTTAAGAATTGAAACTTTTAAGTCTTTCCAAAGGCTATAATGTGTCAAAGTCACGAAGTGACGAAATATGGCCATATCCGCCAATTTTTTTAAAATATTCATTGAAGAAAGCGCTTTTTAATACATTTAGAAAATTAAAAAAATTTATTTTCATTCTCCTCATTGTCACTGTGGCCTTTTACATTAGGGCAACTATTGCCGGCATTTTTTTGGTTTATGGGCGAGACGAAGCGCGGAGGGGTAGTTTCTCTACATCCCCACGCTTCGTCTCGCCTATAAACCAAAAAAATGCCAGCAATAGTTGCCCTAATGTAAAAGGGCACATTCCCGTTGGCACCATAGTCTTTGTTCAGAATGATATTTTCGTTCATGTTAGCAGCATATAATCTATTTTGAAATGAAATAATCATGCACGTTGGATCCATTTTAGCCAGCCAGCACGTGCACTTTTCCCAAATGAAGTATTCATGCGGACCGGGGTCATGCACTCCTTTACCTAATGAATAACACATGAATTTTGAAGTACTGAAAATAGCGGCCATCTTCTATCAAACTTCATTAGAAATAAGGGTTTATAATGCGTGTATTCGCAGTATGAATTTTCACCACTTTGGAAGTACTGCAGAAGTAGTTAATTTTCCAGCTGGGTCACAGGTTCACACTAAGATAAAAAGCTAGCACTTTTGCTTAGAAATATGCAAAACGGCAGCATTGGTCCGTTGCCATACTCAACCGAAAAACTCAATCAAAAACTACTCCGTTCTGCGCCGTTCGCGCAGGGTTGATGTTTGGAATAAATTAAAATAACATAATTAAGTATCCCTGATTTAGGGTTGATTTTAAGATTAAAAAGACGCGTCCAGGCATTTTCCGGCGATTTAATATAATATATGCACGAATTTTGTTGCATTAGCACAATTAGCTTTTCTATGCAATCGCGCGGCCACTTCCCCGACATTTGAAACATTGAATTTTATATTTCCCGAAAAATCTCAGTTGTTAACACCTCGAAAGTAGAAAGCAAATGAAGCAAACGTCAAAAACCAGCTCGCAGCCAACTTCAAATTTGACAAAACAAAAGAGAGCAAAACGGAATTGCCGAGTACGGGCAATTACGCTGCGCCTCGACGGGCAATAATTATTGCTAGCAATCTGTCAAATTGCTTTGCCAGGTAGAGGCAATATTGCCAGGGTGGAATTTTTATGTTATGCCATCTTCATATTCAAAATCATATAGAACTGTGGCTGCTGAACTTTTCTAGTTGATAAAGCTGAATAGCGGCTTCTGCGTGCTTGGCGCGAGGGTCGTGCTGGGTTCAACACCTCCGTTTACTCGTAAGTTTTGGAGATCCCACTTCAATTAAGACTTTATCTTATAGAAAAAAAAGCTCAGCTTTCGTTTAAAAATTATTTAAAAAAAAATTAAAAATGTCGCATTGAGCGAAAAATGATTTTAAAAATAAAAACCGTTTTTTTTTGCATAAATAATAATTTCTGGAGATTGTAATATTTTTTTTCGGAAAGAGCAGAAAAAAATCTATAAAAATCCTTTATTACATTTTTTTTCATTTTCCAATTTGCAAGACGTAAATTTTTTGAATACAAAAAGGCCTGAAAATTTGACACCCTGTATCTAGGCACCCGGTAAATATTTCCCCTCCTCCTTTTGCACAATTCATGTACTCTCATAGCGCAAATTTCCACCAAGTTTCATCGAAAATCCCAGCTATGAAGTTTTTTGAGCGGGTACACTTGACGTGAAATGCCCCATATATTACTATATATGTCACTCTCATAGATTTTGGGCGGGACATTTCGCGCCAGTTAGAAAGAGATGTTACTCGGCAGCCTAAAAAAGAGCGAGAGGAGAAATACTTTTGGTGAGTACCTAAGTGAAAAATACTCATTTTGGTGGTACCCAAGACCGTGGTGGGTACCCAAGACCGTGTTGAAAAAGAGCCAAAATAGAAACGGCTCCTGAGTGACATATATAGTTATATATGATGTATTATCTTATAAATATCGGCGACGCACCAGTCCATTTTGACGATATACACACTTTGAAAAATTCATAAAAATGAAATTCGGCTGTCAAATAGCAAAATGACAGCTCATTGCCAATCTCAAAGTTGGCAATCGCAGCGAAGCAATATTGCTTGCCATATATTGCCATCTTTTCAAAATGAGCGGTCTCCATTGGCAATATTGCTCAAGTTGACAGATTGCTAGCAATATTTATTGCCTGTCGAGGCGCCATGTTATGAAACGAGCAATTTTTCTCTACCCCCCGCTCTGCGTCTCGCCTACAAACGAAAAAATTGCCGGCGAAATTGCCCTAGTGTAAAAGGCCTCATTCAGATCCGAAAACGGATCCGCAGGCGAAGAATTTTGCGGGTTTTTGCGGACAAATCGTCCGTTTTCGGATCCGAAAACGATTCGCGTATACACACTTCGTCGCTCAGTTTGTGGCACAAGAACGTTCATTTACGACTCGCGCAAAGCTCCGCCTGCGGATCCGTTTTTGGACGTTTTGTCGAAGGTTTTGCGGGTTTCCTATAAGCATTTTTCTATTGGAACTTTAATAAGAAAATTTTATTGGTTTTGCTTTTTTTCTTTTATTTGATATTTCTTTTCATGCGTGTTAACAGAAATTTTTTTCTATTCTTAAATATTTATTTAAGTAGGTAATAACTTTTCCTTTAGCCAAAGAATTTTTAAAATGCATGAACTTAAATCTGGGGTCGAGAGTAGTTGAAATAGAAAGAATTGCGGAATGTTCAATATTATCAAACCTCCTTGCAAGCTGTTTTTTTTTATTTCCTCTTTAAATTTTATAATCATTTCGTTTTTTGGTTTGATATTTTCAATGACCTCCCGGACGCAACTAACTAGTGGTAAACTTTGCTCATGTGACGTAACTTTCTCCAGAAATTTCCTTCGTTAATTTCTCAAAGGGGCAAAGTAATTCTACCATTTCTCGTATAACTTCAATTTCACTGCTCGATGTCATTGGGGGAGCTTCTGGTCGGCTCAAAAGTAAAGCTCCCACAGTGACCACTAATTCGATGAAACGCTGTAACATGTAAAACATGAATTCCATCGAGTTCTAACATCAAGAATCATTTTTGAAGTGAAAACTTCTATAGGCGCGTTGAGCAGGGAGCAAATCTTTAAGTTCAAAATGCATTTGTATATGTTGTAACCGTCACGGTCGTCGTGTACGTATATCTCGGCTATATTAGTGTGCGTAGCTTTCAGTGAGAAGCATTCCTAAAAAGTTTTATGTGATTCATCGACGTAACACCCCAGTCGGCAATTTGATATTCCATGAATATCTTCTTTTGGAAATTCATTGATGACAAAAAAAAAATTACGTCTTAAAAATTCGTGAGTGGTTAAAAAAAATTTACGATAGCTTATTATTTTTTTTGACATCGCAATTATAATTTTGAACGACAAATTCCGCATAGAAACTATTGCAAAAATAGTAATAGCTAAACATTGCATATTCCGACTGGGATTTGATTCAACTCGCTCTTGGTTTCTCACTTTGACTTCGGTTCTCTCAGTTCATTCGATCTTCTTTCTCACCATATAGAACTATAGCTGCAACTTCGGCCAAAAGCTATTACGTGGTACACCACACTTACTATTACGTGGTTCACCACAACACTCGGCTTATGGCGTGGTTCACCACAGTTGAACTTTTTCACCAAATCTTGCCATAACGCGCCAAAATTTGGCCGAAGTTGCAGCTATAGTTCTATATGTTTCTCACTACAGCGCAAAGAGAGTATGCAAACGGTTGCCATTTAAAAAGATATAAAAGTGCCACAGCGATTCAAAAAGAGCCAATGGGAATTAAAAGGGTCCAACACTTATATTACATGTATATATGTATGTATATTGTAAAACAAAAATTTTGTGATGTGGATTAGGTCCGCTAAATCTAAATTATTTTGAGTGTTTGCACCGAAAATTTTTTGCTTTGAATTGGTCACTGAGTAATTTTTGTCGTGGCGTAATAAAGCCAAAAAAGAGCCAAATACAATGAAAACGAGCCACACCGCCGACTGTAAAATATAGTGTCAGTTTTGCGTTAAAACGCCAACTGTGGCAGCCATGAGTCATATCTGCTCAATAATGCGTGTATGTATGTTCCCAGCAGCATATAGTGTCGGCGGTGAACAAGTCCAAGCGTCTTTCATTGCGGACGACTCGGTGATATGCTCAGCATGAGAGTGCTGCGAGGTGGAGCGACATAGTCATGCCAATGTGTTTACATATAATTTTTAAATCCTCAGGATATCTCAAGGCGCTATACACTTTTCCTATGAACGTTTTTAGGGAACGTGTCCAAACTACGTGACCCTTTTAGGGTTGGGAAGGGGGGTCCTGAAAGTACTCCACTTGGACAAATTGGTCACTTAAATTATTCTACGGATTGTCACCGAGGGGGGGGAGGGGGGTAAAAAGTAGTAAAAAATGGTTCCGTAGTTTGGGCACGTTCCCTTATGTACACATCGAATCATAGCACCGAAATTGAACATGTGGTAGGCGGTTGTAGGCGGTAGGCATTGTTGGCCGCTGGGACGGTTCATCGCTTCTGTAAGCAGCACTTTGGCCGCTGGGTACTAATAGAAAACGAAAGCTCGACGTTGTGATTCTTAGTATTGTCACTGGGCATGCAACATATTGTATTGTACATATTGTATCTCCGGTGTCCTCGGATAATGATAGAGACGACGATGAAAAATCAAATGAAACTAAAATATATAAAATATTTTCTGGCGAAAAAAACTCGTCTCATTTTTTCTAAAAACCCAATTCAAATATGAACAACTCATCGGATTTTCTTTTTCTGGGTCTTGAAATGCTCTTCGAAATCCACTCATTTACTTAAGATAGCCTAAACCTGAATACCGAATCTTCTTCGGAAATTATATGGGCTTGAAATCAAGTTTTTGTACAAAGTTGTTAAAAATTTCTTAAAATTTTTGCCTTTATCGCCCTATAGCTCCTAAGCTGTTGAACCGATTTCATCCATATGTATGAGGGATATGCTGTATATTTACTCTTCTTTTATATGAATTAAATTTCTTGAAACGGTCGAACGATAAAACTACGACTAAAAAATATTGACAAAAAATCGCAAAACCTTTCTTAGCGAATATTTAAAAAACGCGAGCTAACTTTCAAACTTAAAGCATATATTTTGCTTCAGCGAAACAAATACGACAAAAAAAAAGTTGGTTTCAAGTCAAAGGAAAATTTAGTGTTGAGCAGTGTAATTAATTGTTAAAACTTTGTGCAGCCAGCAATATATTTCAATAATAAAATAATAAAATACTTTACATATAACATGCCTATAATTGTTTCTCTGAGTCTCATTAAATGTAAAAATCCAGATTGATTTTAATAATTTTAAATCAAATATTATGCATTTCAAACTTCAATACACATTCTATGTTTTCACTTCCAACGGCAGTTCCATAACTGCCAACTTTTTTTTTTTTTTTATTTGGCCTTCTTTTAATCCCAGATCCAGTTGTCTTTTCCTTAACTCATCACTGGCATTGACGCTTTTTTTAATGAACTTAATTATATCTCGGACCTTACTTATTAACTCAGTACAGTTTTTCGCTTCGGCAATGGATTTAGTTACGACTATATTGATGGTGTGAGCAAAGCAAGGAATGATCTTTTTTTCTCCAAACAAGTTCCGGTTAACTTTCATTACAGTATTATCGTTATCTGTGATAACGGCTGAAACCTTTTCAATGGAAATATTCCAATCAGCGAAAATACATTTTAGTTTTTCAGCAATGTACTCCGATGTGTGGCTTTCAGTCAATTCGAAAACACCTAATGTTCCGCTGAGGAGCTTGGAATTATCCAGAAAGTGTATTGTAATGCCTACAAATGATTTGTTTTGCATCGTTTCTGTCCAAATATCGTACGTGATGCAATAATTTTCAGCATTCATTATATATGTTTTAAACAGATCACTTATTGCCGCATATTTATCGTCGATCCTGGCTTTGATTGTTTCCCGACTTGGTACCTTATATAAAGGACAAACTTCCTTCATCAGGTGTAAGAAACCCTTACCTTCTACGGTGCAAAATGGTCTGTTATCCATGATTATGAAGTTCAATATAGCTTCGGTTATTTTTTTAGACTTCGCACCATCTTGTGTTGTTATGCTCCTTATGTTGTTCATGAAGTCATCGACGTTTGGCTGTGTAGCTTTCTTCGGCCCATCAACATGACGAAGAACACTGCTGGGTTGTGTCATTGGAACTGCATTTTGTGAGGAAACTATTTGTTCACCGTTTCTTGAACCTGAACTAATCGAAGGATTCAAAATCTCCACATTATTCCAATCACTTGTTACAGAAGTTGCAACATTCCTTTCCATGAAACTTGTAATATTTTTAACTGGTTTGGATTTCTTTATCGGTACTTCATCAACTTGCCATTGTTTCGAATGTTTATTTTCTAAATGACCACGAAGATTGGACGTATTACCTGAAGTTTTAAGGTTTTTCTGGCAAATCTTGCACACAGCTTCTTTGTCACTTATTTTGTTGAAATAATTCCAAATTTTGCTCTTGAATGGTGGCATTGTTTTCTACAAGTAAGCAAAAATGCAATAAGCAATAATAGTGGTATTCAAGCAACAGTGCAAATCGCAGTGTGCAATATTTGCACTGCTTTTTTTGTACGCAATTTGACAAGTGCAAATATTGCACACTGCGTTTGCACTGTTGCTTGAATACCACTAATATTGTATGACAATTTATCGCATCCCTATTGATAAGCTCAATCATAAATATTTAGGGCGTCATCCTTAACAAGCCTTTGTACCCAGATGGAAATTTGTGACAAATTCCATTAGAATATACTTGCAGCCATAAAATACATAATCAGGGGTGTCACAGAATCCGATAGCTGTCGGAATTGGATTTTAAGTCGACTGAATTTTCATATGTATGTCATAGACAGCGGGTAAAATTGGGTTGTGTGCAATTAATAACCGATAATAGTTCCGATTCCAAACCAAAAACAACAAAATTTGAGAATTTTGTATGAAATTTCGATCGGTTTTAATTCCGATTCCGACAGTTATCGGATTCTGTGACACCCCTAAATACTTACTTTCGATTCCTATACAGCGTATAAAAACTTGAAACTGAATTTATCTGAAAACACGTCTTTTCAATTACAGCGATATCGATGTTTTTAGCTTTGCTGGCGATGTATCGACGATGTATCGTTACCCAAACATCGATGCCAAACATCGATGTTTAACAAACGATACATCGATGTTTCCAAAACATCAATGTATCGTTTGCATCCCTACATACACCTGCGTCAAAAAAATTTAAGATCCTGCACAACAGATAAATGTGTATATTAATAATTTATATGTAAATTTATAAATATTAATTACATTAATTAAAAGGCGTTTTTTGGCGAAATGCCTTTTCCACAAAAAATTTGTTTCTTCTTTTACGGATATTGTGCGTGTCAAATTGTGCGTATTTTATTCATTTTTTTCCATAACAATTTGCCTCGTATTAAAAAAAAATTTGGGTGCGAACCGTTAAGTCCACGCAAACTATGTTAAGTACTTTTTATTGATTTATATTTTTGCCACATGGTAATTTGTATAGCCTCTAAAACATTTCATTGAAAAAAAAAAACAATGGAGCAGATGTAGTTTTCCACCTCCTCTTCGATTTTATTTGTTTTTTGCATACTCCTAAAATAGAGGGCCCCGAGCTCAAATCTTCAATAAAAATTTTCGGAAAGACCGCTTTGGCCGCAGGCGAAAAGTTGTCTATAAGAGACAGACTTAATACTTTACGGTATTGTGATGAGGGGGCTCGATCAGAAAAATAATGCCGAACGAAAATATGTAGACACACAACCATCGACTTAAAAATTTTATCATACCTTTTTAGGGACCTTGAATGTCAAGATTGGCAGAACTATAGACTCATTAGATTTCACCCATAAAAATACCTTCCTACTGAAAAGTAAAAAAAAATTTTTTAAGTCTTTTACAAAAACAAAATCAAAAAAATTAAGAAAAAAATTAAAAAAAAAAAAATATTTACAAAATTTTCCTCAGTTCATCAATTGAAAATAACATGCACGATTCGAATTCAGAACTTTCAATTTCTTTTTGATTTCAAAAGACCCCAAAACGCGATATCAAAACTCACACACAAAAATCACACACACATGATGAACATTTTCGACTGCACTAATCCCAGCAAACATATTTGGAGGGCTCAGAAATATGAGTCCGATATGAGTCCGAAATATGTGGGAAATATGAGTCTTAGAAATACAAATTCCTAGAATTGAGATTTTTTGGAATTGCTGTTTTTACGTTCAAGGAAGATGAACAAAAATTTAGTCAAAGTGCAACTGTCGAACAAATCAGTTTAAATTTTGTAGTGCAATAAATTTCAAGTTTTGTAGCAAATACTTTGGTAAGTGTGAATTGTGTGATATTTAAAATGTCAAGAAGAGGTGATCGTAAGACGGCAGTACAGGTGATCAAAACATTAAAAAGAAAATATGAAGTTGAGAAATATTTTAATATTGCGATTTGTATCGAAAAAATATAAAAATTAACCCCTCCCTCCCCCTAAGCGCGTTACGTAATATTATATATTATATATATGAACGGCCCCAAAGCACTTGTTTTAAAGTAATAAAATTTTTGTGTTTACCATTTCAGGAAAACGAAATTTTTTGATTGGAATCCCGGACCTGGATAAGGCCCCATCTACACGATGCAAGTTTTCGCTTGGCAAGTTTTAGTACTTGTGTGCAAGAACTTGCGTGACCAATCCACACGATGCTAGTAAATTTTAGCTTGCAGCTTGCCTGAAAGTAATCTAAAGATGACTTGCACGCAAGTGCTTGGGCACATAGCCACACGGCGTTACTAAAAGTTGCTTTTCAGAAGCAATTTTTTTAGAACATGTAGCTTGCCAGCTTGAAGGTTTTTTCATTCAAGTAGAAGTTCTTGCCGCAAGTTTTCCAGTTGGTATAAAAAATCATATTTTAACCTAAAATAGCAAAAATGAATAAATAAATAAAGAAAGTTCTAGCAGCGGTGCTCATTTTGGAAGAAATAGAAAATTATAGAAAAAACCAAAACGAACAATTTGGGCACGCAAATTCTTTTTTAGAGGAGACAGAAATCCCTTTTATGAGAATTCAATGAAGGACCTATCAAATGAAGGTGAACAATTCAAAGCGCTTCCATTTCACTGGTTTACCCCCAGAGCTTCCAGAGCAATGAATGCAATTTGTCCTTTATAACCAGCTTTTCCAAATTAGTTTTTTCGGCAATGGCTTCGTAAGCTGCCTCTTTTTATACCTTTTCCGAAGGAAAGGGTATATTAAGTTTGGCACGGAGTATGTAACATACCCTCTAACGGTTAAAATTTGACCATGACCACCATTCGCGAAATTCGGAAAAATTTTATTTTCACTTTTTTGAATTGAGTATTTCGCAACTAGACAAAATTTCCTCTAACGGTTAAAATTTGACCATGCCCACCATCCGCGAAAATTTTGTGCTTAATAATAATCTCGAGTTTGAGAAGCTTAATCGAAGTACAGATAAGGTAAAAATAGATATCCAAGCTAGAACAACGAAAACAGCAGGAATTTTTGTTATGGTAATGTTTAAACATATTTTAGGCTGAGGAAAAGGTATGTGTGCAGTCGGCTTAGCCGATGTAAACTTTTTTACTTGTTTTTGTAGTCCATGTGTGACTTTTGCCACAAGCACTCATTTTGCTGGTATTCTTCAGTAATTATTTCAATTTGCTCCTCTGACACAGCCATGTTGATAAAAAAAATGCGAAAAATTTAATTCAATAAATAGCTAGCTATGAAGAAAATAATAAATATTGAAACATCGCACTCGCTACTTTCTTGAACCTGACAGTTTGTAAGCGTGCAAGTAAAAAAAATGCTTCTAGCAAATTGGAAGATTGTATTTCTACACGATCCGAATTTTCTTTAGGCAAGTTCTTGCATGGAAGTCTTGAAAAACCTGCCGCAAGTCCTTGCAAGCATTTCTACACGATGCAATCTCCTTGCCAAGTACTTGCAGAAGTGACTTGCCAAGTGAAAACTTGCATCGTGTAGATGGGGCCTAAGCATAGCAGGAAAAATTTCTTTGCAGAATTTGGCTATCACAAGTGCCTTTAAGGGTAATCTCTTAGAACTCTTGTAAAATTTTCTTAATTTAAGTTGAATAATTTTTTCAGAAGCTTTTTCCCGAAAGTTTTCCAATGAACCCGATTTCAAAAAGTGCACCACCAAGTTGTTTCAAACCGCACGGGATCGTGTCAAATATAGCAATAAAAAAGTTAAACTAACATAAACTATACCAGCAACAACAATAGCAATAATAATAATAGTACTCAAAACGTTTATATATTTTTGAGCACTTTTGTACACTAAAGAATAATTTTTTAATTTATTTTCTTATTGTTATAAAGAATTGTTTTTATGATTTAGTTCCGAAATTTTGAATGCGTTATTTTCACATTGTTAAAATAAAAGTAAAAATTTAAAATAATAACAAAAAACTTTTTTGTTTATGTTGTCGCCGTGGCGTGACGTAGCGTGTAAATAAGAGTAATCGTTAAGAGTCGATAAAGGAGTAATCGAAGACCGATGAGTTGAGAGGAGTCAGTCAGCGATCGAAAGTAAAACGGAGAAGAAGCGTACGAGCGTGCACAAAGTTTAAGTTTTTTCTATTTTGTAATTTAATACATTGACACATATGTCTTTTCATTTTCGCTTTACAACTTTCAAGTAATTTTCAGTCAATTTAATAAACATATGTCAATAAAATTCTCTAAACCGTGCGACTTAATCTACTCCGACGCGAATGCGGTAACAAATGCTTAAACTTTTAAAAACTATTACCGCGCGTGACTCAACCTAACCTCGCCGTTAATATAAACGTGCAAAAATAGACAATAAAAAAATGATGCCGAACTACGACGGTGAGAACATTTGCAGAAAATGTTGTGAAGGGGAAACCGAGCACATGGTGCAGTGTGACACATGTGACCGGTGGTACCACTATGGGTGCGTTGACGTCGACGCCGACGTCGAAGCCGAGGACAAGAGCTTCAACTGCGACTTGTGCATACATATAAGCAAAACGCCAACGGCGGAAGTCGCCAGCATGCAGCCTGTGCTCGAGGAAATGCAGAGTTTGAGACACATACCAACGTCTAAAACAGTTGCAGCCTTTGTGTCAGTGATCACGCCACCATCGAATACAACAACGACAACGACGTCAAGCATAAGCCAACCGTTGGTAACCTCGAATGTTCGACAACAACAAGCAAGACGTCTTCGCCAGAAGGAGACAACTGCAACACCATGGCTAACAAATACGGCCTTTCCTAAGCAGTCAACAACCAGCATTTATCAAAGCGAGACAGCTCCAGCATCGTGCTCAGTACATTCCAACACGACACACCAGCAAGCCACCGGTCACTGTGCGAAAGAGATGGCAACGGCCTTTAATCCATCTATCCCGCTCCTGACAGCAGACGAAATCCACATTGAAAGGAAACAGACGGACTCCAATTCTACTTCCAGACAAACGCAGTTAGAGCTTGAAATGCTAGAAGAGGAGAGAAAATTACGTCACGAATATTTGCAGAAGAAGTACGCAATTCTCGCGAAGGGCGGTGACGTGAATATAGGATCGTTTAATGTGTGTGGGCTATCAAATACGCAAGGACCAACCTCAGCTCAAATTGCGGCTAGACAAATAATTCCAAGGGAGCTTCCTACCTTCGACGGAAATCCAGAAAATTGGCCTTCTCTTGCCATTCTCTTGCAGAGAATTTAGTACGATTGCAAGCGTGCCTAAAGGGAAAAGCTTTGGATATGGTCAAAAGCAAGCTTCTAATACCTGCGCTTGTTCCAGACATAATCGCTACGCTGAGAATGTACTTCGGCAAACCTGAATTGATAGTGGAAAGGATGATCGACAAAGTGCGACAAGTACCTGCACTAAAAGATAAGCTGGAGACGCTCATCGAACTCGCGCTAGCGGTTAAAAATATCTGCGCTATTATGCAAGCGTGCGAATTGCATGATCATCTCAACAACCCGATGCTAGTAAGAGAGCTCGTGAACAAGCTACCACCGCAATACAAACTTAACTGGGCGATGCACCCAAAAGGCCAAGATCCCGTAGTAACGACTTTCAGTAACTGGCTTCAAACCCTAGCGGAAGCAGCCGCGACCGTTGTTACACCCGTTTACAACAACAAAAAGGCCTCAGCCGTCAATGTACATGCAGAGAAGACGGACAAAATCGCATGCGTTTCCTGCGGAGAGGAGCATAAACTCGCAAATTGCGAACAATTCCTCGCGATGTCGACGAATGAAAGATGGGAATTCATAAAGGAGAAAAAACTTTGCCGCAAATGTCTCACTAAACACAGGCGCAGATGCTACGAGGAGAACAAATGCAACGTGGACAACTGCGACGCACAACACCACCCGCTTCTACATTCAGCGCGGCCTCAGGGGAATCGCGGTCCAGGCTCCGCATCCACGAGCGCCCAACCGACTCGTCCAGTGGCAACAAACGAACAATCGGTGGCGAACGTCAACACTCATGAAGGCGGGGAAGGGGCCCTGTTTCGCATCGTACCAATCAAGCTGTTTATGGAAGACGGGTACATAAGCAATTATGCGTTTCTAGACGAAGGGTCGTCGGTGACGCTCATCGAAGAAAATATTTTCGACCAACTAGGGATAAAACGGCAAAAGAGACCCCTTATGCCTGAAATGGACTGGTGACACCATAAGGCAAGAAAATTCAAGCAGACGAGCGACACTTAAAATCGCAGGCACTAATAGCGCCAGCAAACAGACTTTATACGACGCTCGAACCGTGAACAACCTGGAGCTCCCTACACAAAGCATAGACGTGGAGCAATTTGTCCTCAAGTATCCGTATTTGAGTGGTCTGCCTATCCAATCGTACGAGAATGTCAAGCCAACTGTCTTAATTGGAGCAAACAACTGGAAATTGGCGATTGCACTCAAAATAAGAGAGGGAGCACATAACGAGCCGATTGCCACAAAAACTAGGCTGGGATGGACGATACAGGGGCCTACCGGTAACCAAAGTAAGCTGCATCACATTAACATACACAACTGTGACTGCGTCGAACGATATGAAAAGCTCGACGTCGCCGTCAAAAAATTTTTCGAATTGGAGAATGACACAAAGAAGATCATCTCGAAAGATGATGAGAAAGCGCTGAGCATATTGAAGTCAACGTGCACGAAACTGGAGGACAGATACGAGGTGGGTCTACCTTGGCGCGACGACGCAAATGAGATGCCTGACAGCTACCCAACTGCCTACCAACGTTTGATGTGCATGCGGCGAAAGCTTCAAAAGGATCCAGCTAAGCGTGAACAGATTCAGCGTGAAATCGACAACCTTCTCTCCAAGGGATATGCACGTAAGCTAACGAAAGCAGAAATTGATATCGATGCATCGCGAACGTGGTACCTGCCAATATTTACGACCATAAATCCTAATAAGCCCAATCGCGTTCGCTTGGTATGGGATGCAGCAGCGACATCGTCAGGAAAATCTCTAAATGACTTCCTTCTTACGGGTCCTGATCTCTTGACTCCACTGGTGGATATTTTGATCGCGTTTCGTGTTGGTAAAGTAGCTGTATGCGCTGACATCGCTGAGATGTTCCACCAAATAAGGGTGCGAAAGGATGACAGAAATGCTCAGCGGTTTCTCTGGTGGTCCGATGACGACGGCGACAGCCCCATCACGTATGTCATGGATGCGCTTTCATTCGGCCTCAACTGTGCGCCATGCATCGCTCATTACGTGAGAAATTCTAATGCGGATCGATTCACCAATGAATATCCACGGGCGGTGGATGCGATTAAACACTCCCACTACGTAGATGATTTTATTGACTGTGCGGATTCCAATCAAGAAGCTCTGGAGCTTGCCGGCCAGGTCAAAATGATCCATCAAGAAGCGGGCTTTCATATCCACAAGTGGGTGTCGAACGCAGTAGAAGTCGCTCATGAGCTTAACGGCGAAAACAACATCCATCAGCAACCTGTCAAACTAGATCATACCGAAAAAATCCTCGGTATGTATTGGGAACCTAATAATGATACTTTCAAATATAATTATAGATTTCCGAGGCTCAAGCGAGACATCACAGCGATCGGTACCACACCTAAAAAACGAGAGCTATTACAATTTTTGATGTCGCTGTTCGATCCAATCGGGTTCATCTCATGCTATACCATCAAATTAAAAATTTTGTTACAAGAAGTCTGGCGCTCTGGAATTGGCTGGGATGAGCATCTAAATGCCGAATGTAACAGCAAGTGGATACAATGGAAAAGCAGGCTGGCAGATATAGCAGCCGTGTCCATTCCGCGATACTACAGTGAACTCCTCAAAGAAGCTGAAAGGGTGCAGTTGCACGTCTTCGTAGATGCGGGGGAAGAGGCATATGCTGCAGCTTGCTATCTACGCATACAGAAGGGCAACCAAGTCGACACCACGTTGGTAGCAGCTAAGGCTAAAGTCGCGCCACTTAAGCCGGTGACCATACCGCGACTAGAGCTGCAAGCAGCCGTAATCGGAGTTAAACTGGCGGAGCGAATCAAAAGCGTTAAAAGCCTGCAAATAACATCATGCACGTATTGGACTGATTCGAAGACAGTTCTACACTGGCTGCGTATGGACCCCAGGAGCTTCCATCAGTTCGTAATGTTTAGAGTAGGAGAGATTCTCGAACTGACCAGCCCGCGACAATGGCGTTGGGTGCCATCTCGACAAAACGTCGCCGATCTAGCAACCAAGATTTCATCAAAAGTTCCAGGCGAGTGCTGGTTTGCTGGCCCGCAATTCCTGTCAGAAAATCCAGACCAGTGGCCGATTTGTGAAGACCTGGGCTACGTTGACGACACCGAGATGCGGCACGCAATGATGCTCCATATGGTACCTATGACGGAAAACACACTGATAAACGTGACCCACCTCTCGACATGGCGCCGAGCCTACAGAAGCGTGGCCTACGTTCTCTTTTATATCGCTCGGCTACAAGCGTGCGCCAAGCGAACTCCACCACCACGATCCATCGCCGAGTTCGTAGACAAGTCTAAGACTTTGCTATTCCGCCAAGCACAACAGGAATCCTTTGTTGAAGAGATAATTGCTCTTCGCCGCGGTGACGTGCTGAAAAAACGCTCACAGCTGTTCATCCATAACGTATATCTGGACAAAGATGGCATCATACGAACTCGAGGCCGGCTAGAACTCCTGCGCGATAACGAGGATGCCATTGTTCTACCAAGAGGACACCATACTACAATCCTGCTGGTTCGTTACTACCATGAGCGAAACCACCATCTTTTGCATGAAGCTTCAATAAATGCCATACGTAGCACGTTTTTCATTCCGAAATTGAGAGCCGTTTATAAAGCCGTGAGAAAATCTTGTCAATGGTGCAAAGTGAACGAGGCAACGCCAAGACCGCCCCAAATGGCCCCCTTACCAAAGGCTCGCCTTGGATCGTTCCAGAGACCGTTTACGTTCGTCGGTATCGACTTTTTTGGCCCACTTATAGTGACCATTGGCAGACGAAGCGAGAAAAGATGGGGCGTTATTTTCACATGCCTGACTCTGAGAGCAGTCCATATCGAGATAGCGCATAAGCTCGATACCAGCTCCTGCCTCATGAGCATTAATAACTTCATGGCGCGTCGCGGCGCTCCGCGAGAAATATATACTGACAATGGAACGAACTTTAAAGCGGCAGAGCGAATTTTGAGAGAACATCGTGAAGAACTGGACTACTCAATCATCGAAGCAAAATGCGACCAGATCAAGTGGTACTTCAATCCGCCATCCGCGCCTCACATGGGCGGGGCTTGGGAGAGGCTGGTGCGCTCAGTCAAAACAGTGCTAGCAAGGATATGTCCGCACAACAAATTCTGTGATGAAACCTTGCATCACGCGTTGTGCGAAGTGGAAATAACACTCAACTCGAGACCGCTCACGTTCGTATCACTGGAGGTCGACGACGACTGCGCACTGACACCAAATCATCTGCTTTTGGGCTCTCCAACGGGAAGGAAGCCGGATCTAACGAACGCCAATAATCTTCGTCAATGCTGGAAGCAAACACAGATGTTTGCAAATGAATTCTGGAAGAGGTGGGTTGCTGAATACACCCCTATTATAGCGCGGAGGACCAAGTGGTTCGAAAAAACACCTCCCTTAAAGATAAACGACATCGTTATTGTAGCTGACGGTAACCTCCCGAGGAATTGTTGGCCTAAAGGAGTAATCGAAAACGTGGTCCTTTCTAAGGATGGCCAAGTCAGACGTGCCGTAGTTCGTACAAAGCATGGTACGCTGGTCCGACCAGCAGTTAAGATCGCGCGGCTTGACGTCGACAATGCGGAGAAGTAAGCCACGACTGGGCTCGCTTACGGGGTGGAGAATTGTTGTCGCCGTGGCGTGACGTAGCGTGTAAATAAGAGTAATCGTTAAGAGTCGATAAAGGAGTAATCGAAGACCGATGAGTTGAGAGGAGTCAGTCAGCGATCGAAAGTAAAACGGAGAAGAAGCGTACGAGCGTGCACAAAGTTTAAGTTTTTTCTATTTTGTAATTTAATACATTGACACATATGTCTTTTCATTTTCGCTTTACAACTTTCAAGTAATTTTCAGTCAATTTAATAAACATATGTCAATAAAATTCTCTAAACCGTGCGACTTAATCTACTCCGACGCGAATGCGGTAACAGTTTATATAGCGAAAGTAAGGTCGAATTTGAAGTGAATGTGCAGGGCAAGAGTCCTATATGACTCATATGTACGGGGAAATAATAGTCAGATATGAGTGCAGAAAGAGTCCTATATGACTCCTATTTATTGGGAAATAAGAGTCAGATATGAGTTCAGAAAGAGTCCTATATGACTCCTATTTATTGGGAAATAAGAGTCAGATATGAGTGCAGAAAGAGTCCTATATGACTCTTATACCGGCTCATTCGGTATAATAATAATAATAATAGTCTTTATTCAACTCAAAATTTATAACAATTCAAATGCTTAAGCCTAAACTTAATACTATAGAATTTATTGAACAAGATATACGACTATGATCCTCCGGACCGTTTGTCGGGATTTGGTTTTAACTTAAAATTTCTATTATTTCTTTTCTGTATAGTAGGGCATTTTTTAAATAAAGGATTAACTCTTCGAATTTATTTTCATTTACATCATTCAAAGTATCAATAATATCATTTTCGGTCAGCCTAGACTTTCTAAAATACTTTAATCTATGCTCCCTAAGTATTGGACATCTTCCAAGGAAATGGCGAAGATCCTCGACCTCTCCCAAATTGCACAGTGGGCAGACTCTAGTGCGCGCCTGATTGTAAATACTTCCATTTAAATATATCAAGTCGCATCGTGCCTTAATTACCCAAGTTATTTTGCTCAAATTTAATTGGAAGTATTTTACACTTGTTTCAGGATCTACAAACTTATAAATCCTTTGGCTATTTATTTTATTTTCTATAATCTCATTTTTCTTCAAAAGCTTCAACTTTGTGATAAGGTAATTTCTATTTGCATTCCACGCTCGTTGTGTCATGCTTTCGTTCCAGGTAATTCCATGTAGTGACCCTAACTGGTTGAAGCTTGTTAGCCAAAATACCTGATTGCGAATAACTTCCTTTGTTAGCAAGTTTGGCAACCTATTCTCGCCATAACAAAACAGGGTTTTATATATATACCGTAAATTTAAATCAAGCGAATATAAATGACCATCCTCAATGTTGGTTTCTAAAGAAAGTGCATAAGTAGGTGTTGTTAATGGTAATTTAAAAATCTTTTTTAGGAAATAAATTTGTAATGAGTCTACTTCATCAAATCATGCAAAACCACAGACTTGAGCCCCGTATGTTTGAATCGCGCGGCACACCGCTTCAAATAGTTTCCATTTAGAGTTTAATGACACACAATCTTTATTTAAAAAGTTCATTCGGTATATGAATTCGGACTCATATAAGTCGACCATCGCAAGAAGGGAAACACATTCATTTGGGACTCCTAAATGAGCTCATTATGAGGGCTCAGACTCCATATTAGGACTCATAAATGACTCATATCTGACTCCAAATGTTTGCTGGGAAGAAGCCAAAAATGAAACGGACAAAGCAAATTAAAAAGTAGAAACTGTTTTAAGTTAAATATGTATATCAAATGAGAGTGAAGAAACGGCGAAAAAGTACTATAGGAGGAAAGGAGATGTAAAATATACGGCCTGCTGTGCGAATTTTTCATTCAGTTATTTAGTAGCCCATCTCCTCGCATGATTTTCAAATTGGAAATCACTCAAAGAGCGCACTGAGACTTTTGTTACCTCTTTACTATTTATACTCTTTGGTTACATACCACGCGCGATTCACTCAATACTCTAATACTGTAAGTACTTAGAGTGATCTTTAAGTGATAGAATCATTTGTAATGATGCTGCCAAATTATAACTGTACCCGCAGAGCGTAATTACAAATACCATTTGACTCGACAAAAACAATTCCTTGTAGTATTTGTTCTTGTAATTTATAAATTATGTTTTGAGCGTATTTATCGCGATTTCTTCTTTATTTGTGTTGCACTATACAAAGAGTACCTGAAAATATCGAAAAAGCAAATGCATTTGTGCAGCCCTCTAATAGGAAGAACTTGAAAACGAAACCCGCCCAACATTCGCAAAATCATCCGAAAGCGAAAGTCATTGTATAAATCTATATTATCCCATTTTCGTGTGACGGAAAGAATCCGTGTATAAATCTAGTGAGTTACCTAGATTAATACGCGTATCTGGCTTGCTGGGTATAGGTCTAACTCTTCTTCTTCCTAATCCCTGCAGTGTGTTAGAGCTACGCTGCTTCAACATATGCATATAGCATGAGGAAAAGAGAAGCATGCAATGGCAGCGAAATCTTTAGCTCAGCTCTGGTGAAATGCACTGCCACATTTATTTGTAATTTTGAAAATGAAAAACTGAAAACTAATCAAGGATTCTCAATATCAAGGAGAAATAGAAATTGTTTTTTTAGTCCTACCCTGTCTACATAACTTTTTGGTCACACTGTTTCAGCAAAAATACTAAATTCTATATATGTACAAGAAAATTCGAAGCCGTAGTGAAAAATGTATGTCAATTTATTACAAAACGAAAACATTCGTGCACATTAAGCAAAAACATAACCTAATACATTTATTAAAATTTCAATTATGAACTTTTCAAGCAATATAAAAAAACCGAGCCGACGCACAGTGGGGCATCGGTGGAAAAAATAGGATTTTTCAACTTTTGAATTTCAAAATTTTGATGATTTACTTTTGTAAATAGATGTTTGGATATGAGGAATTCATCATTCTTTTGAATGAATTTTTTATTTAAAAAAAACGAACAAAAGTCAAGGGAATGTAATTCAATAAATTTCAGATTAAGATTGTAGACCAAATAGAAAACATTTTTATATGTGAAAATCCAAAGCTATTGCCTTTGGTTTAAATATTGGTGGAAATATAGCAATTACTCTTTCATGTAAAAAAAAAAATATTAAATTTGGAAAAGTAGAATAATTATTATAATTTGCCAGAAATGAGAGTAAAAAATATCAACTTCTCATTTTTTGTTGGAAAAAACTTTATGTGCTTTGCCTTGCTTAGCCCTCTTACTATATAAAAATGAGAGGTGCGAGTCTATACTTTCAATCTAAACAAAAAAATTAACCTTCTAATACCTTTTCTGTAAGTAACATCGATTTGAATTTCAAAAGTCACAGCAATATTTCATACAAATGCTCAATATGACAAAAAATGGGGCATACTTTTAGGTTTTACGTATTTAAAACATGGAACGATTTATGTATGAAACATTATTTTTGTTTACGAATTTGTAGGCGAAACGAAATTGAATGACATTTCAATGTAAAAAAAAAACATATTTAACATCAATATCTTTCTATGACACACTTTAACTTGGCATGCTTTACTAGAAAAGCGGAATGCATTTGTATGATATTTTCGGTGATTTCGAAGGCTAATATCGTTCGCGGAAGGCTGTTGAGGGTATTATCGTCTTTTGAATGGAGACAACCAATGTTTAAGCTTTTGGAAAAAATTAAAATTCTTTAATTTATGTGAAAATTCCATATAATGCTAGATAGGCAATAAAAACATGTAAAATCTGCAACTTTCGATGGGCGTTAAACCCAAAATAGGCGTGACAGCCGCGATATTTTTTGCGTTTTTTTTTGAGGAGAACTCAATTAAGAAGTGTCCCGAATTTCAAGTCCCTAGGTCCGAAAACAAAAGTTTTGACTTGTGCACTTATATGGGATGTGGGCGTGGCAGTGGGCGGATTTCCAAGATTTTTTAAATATATCTTAACTAAGCCCACAGAAGTGTTTCTGCAAAATTTCAATGCTCTACTACCACCCCTTCTATTTTTTCCCAAAAAATATATGGAGCGGCCCCACTGTGCGACGCCATGTTTCTTTGATAATTTTCTTGCAAGTGGCATCATAGTGCCACTTTGTGTCTACCCGTATTGTTGTTGGTAGCTTTTTGGTGAATTTCTCAAAATTGTTGAATTTCCTATTCCTGCCTTAGGTTTTTGTTGGTAGCTTTTTGGTGAGTTTCCCCAATCTGTTGAATTTCCTATACCGGCCTAATGGTGTATTTCCCCATCGCGGCAGATCCTTTTCGACATATACAACTATAGCTGCAACTTCGGCCAAATTTTGGCGCGTTATGGCATGATTTGGTGGAAAAGTTCAACTGTGGTGAACCACGCCATAAGTCGAGTGTTGTCGTCGACAGTTAGAACTACACTCCATGTAGGCATATAGAACTATAGCTGCAACTTCGGCCAAATTTTGGCGCGTTATAGCATGATTTGGTGAAAAAGTTCAACTGTGGTGAACCACGCCATAAGCCAAGTGTTGTGGTGAACCACGTAATAGTACGTGTGGTGTACCACGTAATAGCTTTTGGCCGAAGTTGCAGCTATAGTTCTATATGCTTTTCGACGTCGACAGTTAGAACTACACTCCATGTAGGACTCCATGCTGTTCGCTTTCATACATTTTCATGTATTTTGATTTATATCCCTGTAGGAATTCTAACTAGTGCCATACTAGTACTTTACTTGTGCAAAATCCACCAGTACTAGTTCTTTTTTATACCCCTGTCCATATAAAATTCTGTCGAAAATCAGTATAACATCTGTACAGGAAAGCACTAGTACAGTATGCACCTGAATAATTCTAGTACTTTTCGATCCAATTGGGTAAATTTGCACCAGTTAAATACTAGTGATGTTTACGGGAAAAAGGTAACAGAATCGTTGATTTTTTTTTCAGTACGTAATGGAAATAAATATTTACTTATAATAAAGGAAAAACATTAGGTTGTGTATTAATTATTTGCTTATAACGCTTCTATGAATGAATGCAATTATTCCACTGATCACTATTATAGTTATGGTACAAACTTACCCAAACATTGCACTAGTTCTTTTAGTACTGGTAAAAGTACTAGTTCTTTTAAGCAAATTGCCCAACAACTTTCTACAGGGATGTGACAGATGGCACTGGATAATCGCTGGTATACGGCGCACTTTTTTTTTCTTCCATATAAGGTGGTACGGTCTACTGTACATGCATTCTTATGGAAAAATCAATTACGTAGCACGCCCCTGAAAATTCCGGTTCCGGTCTAACAAATATTTTGTAATCTTGTAACATGAACTAAAATTTTTGTTAAAAATCAGATATATGTCAGTTTTAATCAAAAGTTTTTCATAAGAACTCATTATATTTTACAGCAAAATATGTTATTTTTATACAATTAAAAATAATTAGATAAAATTTTGCTCATATTATTGAGGAACGCTAAAGCAGTGTACTACTGCGTCGAATATGACCGATTCTCAAAAAGTTTGAATTCCACTTCAGAACAGCTGATTTGAAATATTCAGTGATTTCATAACTAAAATTGCTCGATACATAACTAGTGGCTCAAGTACTTATGACATATCATGATGAATAGAATGCATAAACTATATATATTTGGAGCTCTTCTGAATGAAAAAGGTACAAAATTGCAAAAACTATCAACTAAAAAAGTTTTACATTAGAAAGAAAACAATAAAAAATTTCATCGCAAGTATGTTTAGTTGCAAAATTAAGTGAATACTCAAAAAATTATAGCATCACTAGTTCACCACGGCATTCGGTTGTTGTTGTAAGTGTCCCCTATATTACTATATCGAGCCCTAACCGCCAAATTGACGTAAGTGACAAAAAAACAAATTTTACAGGAGAGCGTTTTTTCTGAACTTGTTTGCATTGACTGGCATAAAAATTATAAAACTTATAGTGCAATATCTCCGTTAATATTGAGCCTATCTTCGTACTATTTTACTAGGTGATGAGTTTCAGGAATTAGAACATATTTTCATCAAAAAATCAATTTCGGAAAATATGTTATTTACGTCAATTTGGCGGTTATGGGTCGATATGGTTTCTACCATATAGAACTATAGCGGCAACTTCGACCAAGTTTTGGCGCGTTGTGGCATGATTTGGTGAAAAAGTTCAACTGTGGTGAACCACGCCATAAGTCGAGTATTGTGGTGAACCACGTAGATTTTGGCCGAAGTTGCAGCTATAGTTCTATATGGTTTCTACTAGTGATGGGCAAATCCGAAACCAGTATCGATACTTGGGTATCGCGATACTCAAGTCCAATCAGTATCGATACAACGATACTATTGCGGCTAAAGGATTCTATAACAAGATATGGTATCGAATAAAACGATACCCATTTTTATATCCGCTCCCCTGTGTAAATAAGTGCTTTGAAGCGCAATAATAGGCTAAAATCTTCCTTTCCCGCATTATCATTACGATGATCGTAATACGATTTCTAAAGAAATTATAAAATATGAAATACTTAAGAAATATTTTCAGTGTATGTATTTGAAATGTATGTATTATATATGCAAATTATGTACAGTATTTTGAGCAGTTTTAATGAAAATCCAAAAAAAAAAAGAAAATTAGCATATTAAACCTTAAATTAGCTGAACTGTGAATTGGCGTATTATTGGGAAAACCAATATTGTTGGTTCAGAGCAGCAAGGAAAATTCTTCTTTTCAAATGCTCTGGCGAAAGTCGATTCCCGCACTCATCCATTATTAAAGCCGCCATTGAAAAAAGTCTTTCGCAAGGAACAGCTGTTCCAACGAGTACCCAATTCAGACAAAATACTCTAAATTAAGTCTCCAAGTATCGATACTAGTAAGTATCGCGCTGCGAAAGAATCGATGCCAAATTTCGATAGTATCGCCCCAAAAGTATCGATACCCGATATTATCTTATCGGTATCGCCCATCACTAGCGTCATTCTTTAACCGAAAGCATGTAGGACTGTTGGTCTAAAGCAGGGATGCCCACCACTACATTGAAAGCTTGCGATAGTGTGTGTGCGCATTGCACTGAAGAACGTTTTTCGCCTTTTTCAGTTCTCTCTTTTTGCTTCATCCGACATAGGTCTTGCTCGTTCGCTGCCTGATGTCAGACTCATATAGAACTATAGCTGCAACTTCGGCCAAATTTTGGCGCGTTATGGCATGATTTGGTGAAAAAGTTCAACTGTGGTGAACCACGCCATAAGTCGAGTGTTGTGGTGAACCACGTAATAGTAAGTGTGGTGTACCATGTAATAGCTTTTGGCCGAAGTTGCAGCTATAGTTCTATATGTCAGACTAAACAGGTTTCGATTTCTCAGCTTGCTTGTTGCCTTTTGTGTATGTACACAAGCGTTCGCTCTCAATGCTCCGAAGCATATAGAACTATAGCTGCAACTTCGGCCAAATTTTGGCGCGTTATGGCATGATTTGGTGAAAAAGTTCAACTGTGGTGAACCACGCCATAAGTCGAGTGTTGTGGTGAACCACGTAATAGTAAGTGTGGTGTACCACGTAATAGCTTTTGGCCGAAGTTGCAGCTATAGTTCTATATGCTCCGAAGCTTGCTCCGCGGGCATCAACGGTCTAAAGCTTGAGGTACAATAGGTGCGACAGAACGACACGACAAAACGATTTGTCGCATCCGATTTGTCGTGTTGCAAGCCAATGTACAATAGCAGGGAAAATCTTATCGTTTGCAATCATATGTTACTCGCAAACGAAAAAAAAATTTGACAATAACATTTTAAACCTTGCGATTAAAAAAAAAGTAGGAAAATGAGAGCATTAAGGGCGCACCGAATTTTGTTGTATGCAACGGTTGCATTTTTAGGCCATCGAAAATACATTGAGGCAAAAAAGCGTACGCGAAAGTGGTGGGTTCGACCAATGTTCGGATATCGGGACCAATTGGATTTTTACGCTACAACATTTATGGGAATGAGAAAGACGACCCTAAAATGTTTTGTACGGCCTTCCAATCCCTTTTTTTATAGTGCGGATGGCCCTTGTCATAAAGCATAGGCTTTTCGCGCACCAAATCTTTTAATATTTGAATATCTTAATCGCTGAGCTTACTCATTTCACAACTTCCGTTTACCTTTCAAAACAGATGTTTCAGATATCAGCCCTGTTTTCAACGCAACCATCCCTGCTTTCAGAATGTCAAATCGTGTCGGAGCGACAAAAATTCAATTTTTCGAATATTTGTCGCATCGTGCTGTCGTATCCGAGAGCATTGTACATTGTTCCATAGGTTTGTGTGTATTGATATTACATTTGACAGATCACGACGACAAAACGCATCGTCGTGTCGTTCTGTCACACCTATTGTACCTCAAGCTTAACTGTCGACGTCGAAAAGCCTCTGCCGCTAATAAGAAATTCCCCATTAGGCAGGAATAGGAAATTCAACTCTTTCGAGAAATTCACCATAAGCTACTAACAACAATACGGGTAGGGAATTTTGGCGCTGTGATGCCACTCTCAAGAAAATTATCAAAGAAACTCGGCGTCGGTTCAGTCTTTTAATTTAGCTTTAAAAGTTCATAATTTAAGCTTTAACAAATGCATGATGATATATTTATGTCCAATTCGAACGAATGTTCCCTTTTTATAATAAATAAATATAAATTGATAAGCATTTTGGAGTAGTGCCACCAATTTGATTGTGTATAAAATTTAGTATTTTTACCAAAGCAAAGTGATCAAAAAGTTATGTGGACAGTGTACGAGTAAAAGAAAAACTTCTATTGCTTCTTTATATTGAGTTTACTTGCTTATTTTTATGTTTTTCAAGTTTTTCGTAGCGTGTTATAAGTTTGGTAAATATTTTATATATTATGTACTCGAAAAACTCCCAAAATTATAAATAAAAATGGCAAGGCATAATTCACCACACACATCAGCTGTAATGAAATGACAGATAACTATTGACATTCGTTTCAGTACCGAATATTAAAATGACTATTGGGTACAAATTTGGTATCCATATAAAAGATTAAATTGTTTATATATTATATTTATTCAATTAATCTTTTAATATATTAAACAAAACATTAAGTGCTTACACATTCACGCGTTAGATGTTAAAATAAAAATATGCAATGAGTTTTGCATTAAAAGGATTCCTTTAATTTTTACGCTATTGTTAATTATAAATAAGGGAGTTTAAAGCTTTAAATAAATTTACTAAATAATTATTTGCACCAATTATGATTAGTTATTGTTCATTCGATGTTTAAGTACTATTACATCTAATGCTTTCGGGCGCCATGAACCTTGATGCCCATGTTCATAAAACAGCAAGTTTTGATTTAATCGATTAGTCCATTATACAAGAAAACAAGATAGCGCCACTTCAGTACCGCTATTTTGAGGATCTCTCTGAGAGCCTAAAATTGAGTTTGTGACGTCACTGAGCGAGAAATTGTTGTTGTTTCTCATGCTATTCAAAAAAGTAAAAAGCCGGTTTAACATGGGAAACAACAACAACGAATCCCGATTTTGAGTTTGTGACGTTTCCTCTCTCAAGTGGCGCTATCTTGTTTTCTAGTATCATGGATTAGTCATAGTTTTTGAAAACATATTAATTTACTTGAATAAGGGATGTTTATGAATTGGAAAAAATAAAAAGTAATAATGAAAACGCGCATTATGAACTTCATAAGTTATGTACAATTAGCTTCTTGAACATAATTCAAAACGAGTACTTATTTACAAGCATGTCAAGAAATTTGTGTGTCACTATCAGTGAAAAAACCGAGAATTGGAATCAACGTAAGTTTTTAGATACGATTTATATTTTTGGATTAAATGCAATTTATGAAGTTTCGGGATGCCGACCAACAAGAAGACTTGTGTGATGGGATGCGAGCCTACCCCCGGACCTCTTTTCGGATTTCCCAGCAACGAAATTGAATCCGACAGGTATTTACGTGGTATATGAGCGCACTTGAAATCATAGCCATAAACACACATATCGCACCCTGACAACTAAACTGACACAACTCAAAATTTCTGAAATTCGAGTTATGCTATGAATATTGTTCCCAAATCACCCGTCTGCCTGCAGGAAAAGTTTCATTCCATTTTTCTCATTATAAATGGCCGAAAAAAAGCCGTAAGTCTTTTTTCCTGCTTTGATCGACACTGCGACGAATTTTGTTTTTCGTGTTTTCTGAAAAATGGCAAATTTTGAGTTGTGCCACTTTAGTGCACCGGGTGCGAAAATTATGAGCAACGGAATAATCGTTCTTTCTTCAATAACTGCTAGAGTTGTGTAGTTCGCGAACGACCTAGTTCAATTGAACTATTCATTCAAACGAACTAGTGAACTAGTTCGCAAGAATTTCGTTCAGTAGTTCTATTAGTTCAGTAGTTCTTTTCGTTCAATAGCTCCATATAGTACTATAGATGGCACTTGGCAAAAAACGTGTGTGTTGAATTGAAGTAGGCCCCCTGTGCATGCATTCTTATGGCAAAATCAAAAACGTAGCACGCCCCCGAGAAATTCCGGGTCCGGTCTAACAAATCTTTTTAAATCTTGTAACATGTACCAAAATGTTTGGTATAGTTCATATACATGTTAAAGTGTTCGTCAAATATTTTTTGTTAAAACTCATTTTTTTCGACTAAAATATGGTTTTTATATAATATCAAAAATCTTTACGTGAAATTTTCCTTTTGTTCTTCAACAACGCTAAAGAAGAGCACTCATGCGTCGAATATGACCGAATGTTTGTTTACAAAACAGAACAGCTGATATGAACTTTTCAGTGATGTAGAAAAAATTCTAGCTCGATACCAAACTAATGGCTCAAGTACTTATAACAAATCATTCTAAAATGAATACAAAAACTACTTATTTTTCGAACTCCTCTCTTGAAAAGGGCACAGTATTGCATAATCTTTCATCAAAAACCTAAAAGGTTGTATACTAAAAAGAAAACATTAAAAAATTTCAACGCAAGAATGCTTAGTTAAAAAATTGAGTGAGTACTCAAAACATTCTAGCATCACTATTTCGGTTGTTGTTGGGAGTGCCACATATAGTAACATATGAATAGCTCTTTTAGTTCAATTCGCTCATTTTGCTCTTCTCGTTCTTTCTTCATGTGCATTGGCTTGAATGCTTTAGTTGTCTCTTTTATTCAATTATCAGCGCTGCCACCTAATAGAACTCGTCCTATTTCAACAAAACTACCGAAATAGTTAAAAACCAACTACACGTTTATTAAGAAATCATAATGCTTTGAAAACGCATGATTTCAGAAAATTCTTATATTTTATTAAATAAATAATACAACAAACTAAGTTCCGTCCACTGGACATAATGTATATCAAACGATTATTTCCTAATAGTTCTGCGTATTAATGCTTAATGATGAAAAAATTCTCAGACACAATTACACATGTCTGTTGAAAAATTTTAATGAAATTATGGTGATGAACTTTTAGAGTTAAGATTTTTTCGAATAATATAGAGCAGGGGTGACCAAATAATCGGTCGGGATCGGCTGATCGATCACGGATAGTAGTCTAGTTGATTGTAGGAAGGAAAGAAATTAAAAAAATTTTTTTTTTGCTCGTCTAAATTGCGTCAGAGACTTGTTACCTAGGAGGGTTTATTAGTTAACAGTAGATCTTTGGTTTAATCAGTTTTGTTACCCGTGATATGGACTATGTATTTTTTTTTAAGTCATTCACTTATCAGGATTTTAAAAAAATACAATTTATGTAAATTTGCTATAACTGATTAAAACCCTGGTTATGTTGGTTTTTAGAAAGTAAGTATATAAAAATCAATGGGTTTAAATGGGTTTCAGATGTAAAAAAAGTGTTGAATTTCGAAAACGGCGGGGTCTAAAAAAGAAAGATAAGGTACTAACAAAAATTCAGGCATGATTAAAAACTTTTTGGATTCAGGTTTAGAGGTCGCTAAGATGGTTTGAAGTTTCCTTTAAAAACGTCTTAAGGAGAGCTACAAAAATTTTATTTAGTTTTTGTAAATTTAGAATTTCCAACTTGACAGTTTTTCAACTTTTTCTGTATACTTTTAGGGGCAGAAAACACAAAAATGGATTTCAATTAATGGTTTTTCAGGGAAGAGTTTAATATTTTACCGATCAATTGATTCATAATATGTTTAGGCGATTCAAAAACATTTATTTACGTATAAATTTTTTTTTAATTGACTGAAATTTTCCCTTATTGACAAAAATTTGACATTTTGGCTTTGATGCATTTTAGCGACCTCTAAACCTCAATGAAAAACTTTTGTAATCATACCACAATTTTTGTTAGTACCTTATCTTCCTTTTTAGACCCTGCCGTTTTCGAAATTCAACACTTTTTTCACGTCTGAAACGCCCACGTGCATTCATAAATTCCCTTTTAAATGTGCAAAGACAACACTTACAGTAGGTACTCGCTTTTCGTTACGCCATATTGTATTTAGAAAAACCGTTATACCCTTTTTCGTTCTTGAAATTCAAAGTGCTAAAGAAAGTTTATTAAAAAAAATGTCCAAAAGAAAGCATAGTGCGATTTGGAACCATTTTGATGAAAGCAGTGATCAGAAGGCGAAATGCAAATACTGCGGAACACTTCTTAGCATTTTAGGAGGCTCTCTAGGTAAAAATCATGTTCGGTCATATGCGACACAAAAAGTGTAATATTTATTATTAATTAGGAAATCTGAATCGGCATATGAAAACGAAGCATCCGTTCACTCCAATAACTTTGGAAAGACAGCCGGCACCATCACTTGTGGATTTAAGTCCAACCGAAGAAGGATCAGGTTCTCCTAACATTGAACCATCATCCTCCATTCCGAAAGCAATCCAGCCTCCGATTGAGCAATTTGTTCGGCGCCCACCTTCGTCGAAAAAATTAGAGCAAATTCACACTCAAGTGGTAAAAATGGTGGCAAAAGGCAACCATTCTTTCCGAATTGTCGAGGAACCCGAGTTCAAAAAATTAATGCAGATGGTTTCTCATTGCCCGGGATACCAATTACCAACGAGGAAAACCATTTCCGCCAATCTGTTGCCTAAAAAATACCAACAGCTTTCATCGGATGTGAAAGCAAAAGTTCACTCGGCTGCAGCAGTTTGTCTGACAACGGATGGCTGGACCTCCCGAAGCAATGAAAGCTATATAGCCGTCACCGCCCACTATCTCGATAACACCACTTGTCTGCGCTCCGTTTTACTTGCTTGCGAGGAATGTTCTGTTAGCCACACGAGTGAAAATCTGTGCAACTTTATAAAAAAAGTTGCACAAGATTTTGCGATTGGCAATAAAATAACGTCTGTAGTTAGCGACAATGCAGCCAACATTTTGCAAGCAGTAGGAATGGGAGAGTGGCGCTCAATCAATTGCTTTGCGCACACATTAAATTTAATTGTGCAAAAAGCCACTAAGGAAATTGCTTCCACAATAGCAAGAACTAAGTCGATTGTGGAGTATTTCAACCGAAGCAGTCAAGCGTTGAAGAAGCTCCAAGAAACGCAGCGTCAGATGGGCACATCTGAACTTAAGTTGAAACAAGATGTTCCAACTAGATGGAACTCTACATATGATATGTTGGAGCGGATTCTGAAAACTAAGGACGCTGTTATTGCTACGCTAGCGCTCAATCGAAATGATTTGTCACTCGGAACACAAGACTGGCGTGTTATTTCAGAAGTGTTACCGATTTTAAAACCGTTTTATGAAATAACGAACGAAATGAGCGCAGAAAATGAAGTAACGCTGTCAAAAATAATAGTTTTTTGCAATTTGCTCCATACTTTTCTTGCAACTTACAGTTCGGAAATCCCTGAAGTTGTTTTGCTTCTCGACGTTTTGAAATCTGAAATTGGCTATAGATTTAAAAACATAGAGCAGAACATGTTGTACGCAGAATGTACAATTTTAGACCCAAGATTTAAAAGCAAAGGCTTTCGGGATCGCAAAAATTTTGAACGCGTTTTGCAAGGCTTACGTTCCAATTTAGCCCTCATAAGGTTGCCTGCTGAAACCGTTTCAGAAATCAGCGTCCCATCTTCCTTCTCCGAAGAAGTTGAAAACAGCAGTATTTGGAATACATTCGACTACGAAATGCAAATGGTTAAAAAACCTCACAATCAAATGGCTGCTGGAATTCGCGAACTGGATAAGTATTTAAATGAGGAATATCTTGATAGACGGCAAGATCCATTGCGTTGGTGGGAAGAAAGAAAAACAATATATCCCCGAGTATACTGCCACGTTCAAAAACGGTTGTGCATTGTCGCCACATCAGTTCCCTGTGAACGAATGTTTTCAACAGCGGGACAAATAATTAACAATCGACGGACGCTTTTAAAATCCTCGAAAGTTTCGCAACTTATGTTCCTGCATAAAAATATGTAAATATGCAAATATGTAAATATGTTAAAATGTAAATATGTAAATATAAAATCTCTAATCTTACCTTAGGCTACCATTAAAATTTTTTTTTTTTTCTTTGAAGGTTCATATATATATATATATTTGTATTATTAAGTCATTTTTTTATTTTTAAGTCATCCAATAAAAAGTCAAAACTAATTTCAGTAAGAAAAAGAGCCAAAAAGGTAGAATAATGCCGCAAAAAAAATTTTTTTTAAACGTTAAAAAATGAAAAAAAAATTAATGAAATACAAGCTTATACAAGTAAGAACCTGTGTTTAACTTATTTTAAATTTTTCTAAGGGGTCTTTGTTTAAAATGTTTTTTGTACTGGGCATGGTTGGAGTGGCTGCCACTTAGGACGTTTATCGGCCCATTGTGATACCACGAGGTGTTTTTCTTGTATTTGTGTGAGTGTATGTCCTTTTATGAAGTGTGCCCCTAACATGCGATTTTTTAAAAACGAGTTCTAGGCTTGGAACATTACATTCCGTTTCGCCTGTGCCGGGAATCGAACCGTTGACCTTGGGATTAAGAGCATAGCACGCATTTTCGCTATCCCAGGGCCACTTGTACTGGGCAAACATACTACAAAATGTACAGCATTACCCTTTCTGTGCTCTAACGAATATAAAATAATTAGCAAAAATATATGTTGGAGATTTATAGCTTCTTTTGTCCTAAAGATGGTCAGATTCAGTACTGTTCAAAGTCTGAGCGTCCTCTGTTAGAATTTGTCCTTAGCTCTAGTCAACAACGCCGGTTACTTTAATTTTGCATTTAGGAACAAAAATACAAATACAAATAAAATCGGAAAGGATGGTGGTAAGCTGCATTAAACTGCCAACATTTGTTAAAAAGAAAAATTTAAGCTATTGGGCTTACGCATTTTTTTTTGTGATCTACGAGTTCATTTACATATAAGTAATATTTTTGCATAAAAAACTTGAATAAATCATATTTTATAATCAAAGCTAAAAATGTTCCATTTTTTATATTCAGAAAAATTAAATAAAGATTTGCATATTGCATATTCATTTAAACATAAATACATAAAGCTTGGCATATGAGGACCTAATTGTGTCCCAGCCATCTGCTTTAAAGCCGAAAAAAAAGCTACTTCATTGTATTCATTACTTTCCACTCAGAGAACGTAGCCACTGCAGTGCACTGTTGCCAGTTTTTTTAGCGGAATATCCCGCTGAATGTCTCAAAACAAGACCAAAATTTCGTAAAATTTAATTTCAAAACCTTCCAAAAACAAAAACTTGGTCCCATGAGGTCCTATAAAAATTTCCCTGGCCACTTTTCTGCCCTAAAACTCCACTAAGTAAAACTAAAGATTATAAATGCCTTTCTAATATAGCGGAAATTCCGCTAAACTGGCAACAGTGAACGTAGCGTTCGATTGACAGCAAAAACAGTTCGCAATAATTCAATAGTTCTTCTAGTTCAATAGCTCTTCTAGTTCAATAGTTCGCGAACTGAAGGAACTAAACAGCTCCTAATAGTTCGCGAACTATTACGACCCAGGTCGTTTTTTTAGTTCGCGAACTAAAAGAACTAAAAGAACGAACTAGTTCGCAACGAACGAAGGAACTAAAAAGAGCGGTCAGTCAAACGAACTAGAATTGCCAACTCTAATAACTGCTATAGCAGAATGATATACATTTAAACTGTAATCTTAATAAGAATTTTTTTAAATAAATAGCAAAAACAAACAGTCATGCCTTTTTTACTATTACATCGACTCTGATTTCTTCGTTGTAAGCAACTTAAAAAAATACTCTTTTCGAGATGGTATTTTTTTTGATTATTTGAAATTAGGAAAATTTAAATTTTTCATCTTTTAACAATTAGATTGATATTACTTTTTTAGCTTTTAGTGTCGTAGCCTTCGACTCGGTTTAAGAATTTCAAAAGTTTAAATTCTCGAGTATATTCTTTCAGTCTTCATGCCAGTTTAAGTCAAAAAATACTTTGGCTATATTTGAAATTTAAAAAAATTTTCATATAAAATTAATAAACCCTTAGATAGTTTAAACTGGTTTCGAAACTATGGGCCTTAATGATGAGAAGTCATCAATGCGCAATAATTGCGCAAAAAAATGTTTCAAAAGAAACATAAACTTAGCCACATAAATGAACGAACGACCAGAGTGCTTCGATTTTCTTCCGACTGAAACCTCTATCTTGTTTTTTCCCGTGAAATAAATATGTTCCGAGCAATTTTTACAAAAATAACTCCGAAGAAAAAAGTAACACTCGTACCGAAGCTAGAAACCATATATTACTATATATGTCACTCAGGAGCCGTTTCTATTTTAACTCTTTTCAGCACGGTCTTGGGTACCCACCACGGTCTTGGGTACCCACCAAAATGAGCATTTTTCACTTAGGTACTCACCAAAATTATTTCTCTCTCGCTCTTTTTTTGCCTGCCGAGTAACATCTCTTTCTAACTGGCGCGAAATGTCCCGCCCAAAATCTATGAGAGTGACATATATAGTAATATATGTTTTTTAGTATCGGAATAATTGTTAGGATGTCATCAAATTCCCTCGAAAAATATTTCGAACTTCGCTGTAAGTACACATACAGCGAAAAAAGATAATTAGGGAGCTAATGATGAAAGCGGCATCACAAAATGTTCCAAGACCTGTGATCAAAATTAACATATCCAAACACATCCTTCACCTCTCATTTGCTGCACGGGAAAGCTTCCCTGTCAGTGCCGTATTAAATATTAACCCGGTTTTTGTATTCGGTGTTAGCAAATGTAACTGAAATTTTCAAATGCAACTCTGCGCTAACCTCAGAGTTAAATGTTAACCCGGGGTTTATTTTCGGGTTAGATGATTTTTTTTATATGCGTTTTGACATTTCAAACCCTGGGTTTCGCCAATAACCCTAACCCGGCCTAGTGAGAACATAGCATAACCCTAACACGGCCTAGTGAGAACATAGCATAACCGAGGTTTAATCTTAATCCTTCGAAGTAAAAGTGGTAGTTTCCGGGTCAACTTAAACTGTTCTTAAAAGATTCGATATTCGAATAGGGGCTGCCACATTAAAGAACAGCTATTTTAAGCTGATTTCGAAAACTTTTTATCAGAGAAAATATTGCGTTTGTTCATCCGAGTGTAACATCCACCCCTAATAGAGCCAAATCAGGCGAAAATGTAAAGAAATTATCAGCGTTACCAGGAGATTTGGTTTAGCCATATCGTCTGTCTGTCTGTCTATCCTTATGTATACATTTTTCTCGTCGAAGGATTTGATATATCTCGACGAAATGAGGTTTGAATATGCAGGAAAGTATGCGTAAAACAAGTTCGAGAATGGGCTAGATGGGGCTATTTTTTCGGGTTCCTCTAGTGCAAAGGTCTGTTTTAAAAATAGTAAAAACTGCTATTAAACCTATATTTTGAAATCTTTTGATGAAATTTGAAATGTTAGTTTTTTAAGACTCCTAATGCTCTTTTATAAATTTTGGAAAGAGGGCGTGACCAAAGAGCGGCTTTGCAAAAATGTCTTACACCCACAGTTCATAAGAGAATGGGACGAAAATCATTATGTCAACTTCTATTATGCCCATAACCGTTGATGCCCGCGGAGCAAGCTTCGGAGCATTGAGAGCGAATGCTTGTGTACATACACAAAAGGCAACAAGCAAGCTGAGAAATCGAAACCTGTTTAGTAGGGATGCTCACGTGTGATGAAAATATCGATTCTACGATACCAAAAAAATTTCCGCAGAAATATCGATCCTACGATATTTAAACTAAAAAAAGCTCGATATATCGATATGGCATGGATAGCCAAAATAAAATATTGGAATATACAGTAACGCAAATATGGAAAAGTAGCTTCGGTAGAGTTATTCTTATTATGAATTATTGGTACCTTTGAATTCTTTTCACATAGACATATTATTCAGTAAAATCTCGACCCCCTACCGTTATAAGAAATAAAAATATTCTAAAAATAAAATTCCATTTAAAATGGGAAGGCATACGATTTGCCTTCAAAAAACTTCAAAGCGCTTCTTCGCGAAACAGCAAACTATCGCTTAAGCTACCATTCCATATTGCCACAGATCTATATAAAATGAAGCCATTCCCAAGTATATATGTTATCTCCTTTTTAAACCTTTGCATGAAAATTTGGGATTATAAAAACTATACCTTTGTGGTTATCGCTTAGTGCGAAATAAAAATGTAAATCGATCGATGTTTATTTAATATATTTTAAGAGCAATAAATGCTCATCGAATTGCATTCGAAAAAAACATGAAAGAAGAAATAGGTTTTAGAAAAAGGATTTTAAAGTACTTTCAAAGTACTGCTTTGTACTGCCATAAAAATTTTGATTTATGGATATCACCGCTTTTTAGTTCGGTTGCTTGAACTGTCAAAATCTAGCACCCATAATCAGCACCTTAATTGAACCAGCAATCATCGTCCAAACTGGCCAAGAAAATGCGTTGATGCAAGTGATTAGCAGTAAGTCGAGAACACTCGTCGCTCATCGTCCTTCCCGCCAAAGAAAACAAACGTTCTGATGGAACTGATGTTGCGAGTGAAGACATGAATATCTTTGCAAGTTTTGCGAGATGTGGAAACTGTACTCCTAGCGATTCCCAAGCTTGGAGCGGATTGACTGTTCGTGGCATTGGGTTCATGCTGAAAAAAGCTTTCATTTCCGTCCGGGCCACACTTGCCATATCATTTGTAGTGTACTGACCAGTCAAGTTTTTAAGCATGTTGTCGTGAATGCTCCAAAGGTCATCTAGCTCCTCTGATTTGCGACTGTCTTCAGGAATCGATGCAACAGATGAGGTTTCCATTGCGCTTTGAAAAGAGGTTTCTAAGGATTCGTCCTTTATCATTTTCACAATCTCATCTTGAATCAAAGATTGCGCTTTCGAACACGCCTGGGCGCTTCTGAAGTGGAGTCGTAGAAACCTTGGATCTAGAAGTGTAGCGAGTGCACATGGCATTTTAAATTCTATATCTCCAAATCGTCGCTCCATCTCGAACAGCAGAAACGATTTCAAAGAGGATCGAATAGTTGCAAAATTCCTGGACTCTTCATCTGCGTTGTTTGAAACGTAAGGAAGGACGACACTTTCCAGTTTCTGCAACGTTAAGTTATTTAAAAAACAATGTTTAATTAATTTAAATTTAAACATATTTCTAGCATGTATTTTTTTAAATTTAACTATAAATATGTTACAGTTATTGTGATAAATAATCATCAGGGATACTCACATTGAAAAGCATTCGAACAATTGGAATCACTTTGCTGAGTGTTACATTTTTTCTGCAGATAGTTCTGTCGTTGCTTGGTGAAATGGCCGCATAACATCACGCACGAACTTGAGTGTTTGTATTTCCATACCAGTAAGCATTTTTATTTCCGGAAATTCAGTTACGGCAGCAGAAATTATGTCTCCGATCACCAAAAATCTGTCAGACATTAAAAAGGTTGAGCCCCATCTGGTAGGCACATCTTGAATCAAGCGAAGCATCGATCCTTCGCTTTTCCCTCGTTCTTTTTGCAGTGCGTTTATTAGATTGGCGAAATTGTAACTAGTATGAGAACTAGTCACAATTTTCTCAACTTTTGCAATTATTTGGGGAAGACCAGAAACATTTGGAATATCGACTCCATCCTTTTTTTTCGTACCAAAAGCGGCAGCCGGAATCAAATTCAGCGTGTGGGCGAAACATCCTGTCTGATTTCAGACTAAAGAGGACGTACCTGGTACTCCGCTGCTGACCCTGGGGGATGCCGGGTACGTCGATTTATATGTCGGTTTGCGCGACGATATTTCGGATTTATGTACTTAGTTTTTTATTTAAAAAAGTAAAGGGTTTTTGTTTTTTCAATTCAATTTTCTCTTTTTGTTGTAATTCACTTGAATGTTATATATATTTTGTTTTGTTCACTTTTTAATTTTTATATTTTTCCTTTATTGGAATTCACTTTAAAATTTTTGTATATTTTTTTTTGTTTGAGTTAACTTTTAATTTTAACGTTTTGCCGGCGCGTGAGCGAGTTGTTTACGCCAAGAGAACTTTTTTCGACAGTGAAGAGGGCAGCGCGCAGTCCTCCCAGGCAGCGCTGCCGGTTAGCGCAGTCGAACGCGAAAAGGGTACTCACTAAGTTTGGTTATTTTGCCGTTCTTTAAAGCCCCGGCTTCAAAGTGGCTACGGCGAAAAACCAACATACTGCCCGCCTTGCGCTACGCAACTATAATTTCTCAATCCAGTTCGCGTCTGCTAGACGACGTGGCGACGTTGGTAGGAGAAGGCGGAGGCGATATTGTTGAGAAGATAGTGAACAATAAATGAAAAGGGGGAGGGGGAGGTGTTGCGATCAGGAGCAGCGGCGTGAGGTGGAAAACTCGCGTCGACACCTCGATAGCGAAAATCCAGGAGGAAAACCCTCCTGGATCGAACTGCTGGATGACGAATGCACAGCTGATCATACGAAGGACCAGATACGCGTGCAGCACCGCTCCAACATTAACCACATCGTTCAGCGATAAGGAGGAAGAGGTCTTTTGGATAGCGTTGAAAACGATTCGTATCTTCTTGGATGTACTCTCGGGCTTGATCACTGAATTAAAGGTGTCGCGCATAAGTGGCTGCCGTGCGAGCCTTTTCTTCAAGCTCCTGTATTGCGTCAGCGCTCCAAATCGCGACGAGTCCAAGCAAGGAGCGGCTTTAGAAAATTCGATCTTAAACGGTGGACGCACAACGGGCCTACCATCCGAATTTCTAGATGTGTTTTGCGAATATATTTTTTCGCAATAGATGTCCTCTGGAAGAGGGAGAGGCGATGCTGAAACTTCCTCTTGTTCTGGAAATGATTTGAGTGACTCGTGAAGTAACTCCTGGTGGTCTCCGGAGGAGACTTGCGTCGTAAACGCTTCGATGGATTCGCTGGCGATTGGCCCACTCAAATACCATCCGAATATTGAATTTTGGGCAATAAGGCTTCCTCCGACATTCATCTTGACGCGCGGCCGCAGTAATTTCGGCATGATATCAGACCCGATGACCATATCGATGCGGGCTGGATTCATAAACCGGGGATCGGCGAGCTCCAACGATGAGATCTCGTGGGGATCCAAATTGGAGACCCTTTTGGCCGGAAGCCAATTGGTCAATTTCGGCAACACCACGGCGTCGATTTCTTCCTTGAACGAAGAACGAGGCGAGTCGAGCGTGATGGTGCATTTCTTTTTTTGCGATTTGGGTGCATTGGCCACCCATGCCAGAGACGTTGCCGATTTTATGAGTCGTTGGCAAATTCAAATGCAGCTGCAGTCGATCAGTAAGAAATTTCCTCTGCGAACCTTGATCTAAAAGCGGCCGAACCGTTGGCAAAAGCGCCTGAGTCTGGCTGATGGAGACGTGTGCGGGTGCCTGTGACGGGGAGGGGATGCTCACGGAGCTCGAAGCCTCTGGTTGCGCACGAAAATGCGGCGGTTGGCTCGTCGGAAACGGGCCCATCTCCGGAGGAGATGTCAAAGAGGGGGTAGAGACTTTCGTGTCCGGTGTTGCAGCCGCGCTCGAAACATGCAACAAAGTGTGATGTCGTTGTTGGCACTTCGCACAGTTGTGTTGACTGGTGCAATTGGATCGTTGGTGACTGGTAGCGAGACAATTGAAGCAACGCTTTGGTTCTGTGATAATTTGAAAACGTTCCGCGACTGGAATCTTCAAAAATTGAGAACATTGGCGTAGAGGGTGATTTCCATTGCACAAGGAACACAATCCTGGTATTTGCTCTTGTGTGTGGAACGCGTAGGTCGATGAAGTTGGCTGGTTTGCTGATAGAACCGGCGCTTTTACCTTCGTGAAGCTCGAAAGGCGTACGACGACCTCATAGCGGTTGCTGAGAAATTCGTTCATCTGTCTCCAAGTCGGCAGCTCTCGATGCGATGAAAGCGACTGCTCCCAATGTGTGATCGTAGAGGCTGGCAGGCGGCTGGAGCAAAAATGAACGAGCATGGCATCCCAAAAATCGACAACTCCTTGGCTTCTCATTATGGTGATACAATCGTTGACTATCGTCTGAATTTTCAAAATTCCTTCGCTGGTTTCGTCTTCAATCGCGGGCAGATCGAACAAGGTCTTCAATTGGTGATCGATTAAAATGCGCTTGTTCTCGTACCGCGCTTTGAGAGCCTCCCAGGCGTGCGAAAAATTCGATCCCCACAGGGGGTATCCTTTGACAATCGCTCCGGCGGCGCCTGTCGTTTTATTGTGCAAATAATACAGCTTTTGTACAGGTGGCAGTCTCGGATTGTTGATATACACGGCCGTAAACATGTCACGAAATGCTGGCCACTCGTTGTATCCTCCGGAAAAACTAGCAACGTCACAAGGGGGCACTCGAATAAAATTATCCTCTGGCGGCATCTCAGCATATTGTGGAGGCGCCCGTGAGCTGGATAATGGTTGATGTGCGTGGGAATGCATCCGTAACATATCCTTCAGCTGCGCTCGAGCAGTAACATGGAGATCGCGACATTCATTATAAGTAACTAGGGCACTGGCGGCAACCTCAGCAGTCCATTCGTCATGTGCGAGAGCGCGGCTGTAAGATTCTGGAACACGTTGCCAACAAGAGTCAGTTTCCTCAATTTTAACTTCGATGAGCGACTCGGTTTGATTCAAGGGATTGGAGTGCATAATCACATCGCAGTAGCTTTTAAGCTGCTCCACCGCATCATTGAATTGTAGATTAAAAGCCATTTTGGAGGCGAAGATGAAACGTTAACACAGAGCTCAAGCAACGCGATTCCGGAGTGAAAAAACGAAAAAATATTTAATAAGATTTCAGTAAAATTAACGAATATACTCGCCCACGCTTAAATTTAATTTTACCAAACGCAAAATTATCGATGGCAATGTGGATGTACTAGACTTTGTCGGGTGCGGAAGAGACCGGTCGTAGGGCACGGTGATGATCGATGTCGTCTGAGCACCTTCAAGTCAGCCGTGATAAAGAAATAAACAAACTGGAGAATATATATGCAACCGTGGCAGCGAATCCTCAATGATTCCTGCGCTTCGCAACACCTCCACAAGACTCCTGGTACTCCGAATCCAATGTTAAAAAATTCCAAATTATTTAAGAAATTCCAGTAATAAAATATAGGTCAAATTCAATTGATTTGTTAGAAATTCAAGTTTTTTAACCAATTCGCAAAGTCAATGTGATGCACGTAAATCAAAAAACAGCGTGCAGGCAGAGCGCAGGCAGAGCGACAGATCGTATGTATGAGGCCGTGTGTTCTAATTGAGTTCACCCACGTTCGCTCGAACAGGCAATACGCGATCAACTTCTATGTTCGAAGTTCGATGCAACGCACAGCGTTAGAACTGACCTACGCAACACAATGCACGTATGCCCTATACGTTTATGGCTCGCTGTCTGCTGGCCTTGAATTCGTATGAAATTTCGATGAAAAAACCAAAGTCGAGACACGGTTTCGCTGCGTGTCCAGAAACCAAAAGCAACAAAAGAAAAGAGAAAAAACTGCAACTCTTCCTCAAAGGGGAACGAGAAAACCAAATGCTGCTATGTGTTTGTTGTTTTGCACTATCGGCTGTGCACAAAAACCACCACCAAACGACACACGGGTGTGCGACTGAGACAGATGATTGATGTCGAGGAGGAAAGAGTTTGTCCCGCCGTTACGTTGTAATGCGTGACACGCGCTTTGATCTTGTCGTGCCCTTGAATTTGCGCTAGGGCAAACAGAGGTCAAAGGCGACGTGCACGTGCCGGACTTTTTCGACCCTTTCTAACTATTATGGTCCACCAGAACCTATTCCAGGCTCCTGGCAGGACCGCCAAAATGTCTGATTTCAGACTAAAGAGGACGTACCTGGTACTCCGCTGCTGACCCTGGGGGATGCCGGGTACGTCGATTTATATGTCGGTTTGCGCGACGATATTTCGGATTTATGTACTTAGTTTTTATTTAAAAAAGTAAAGGGTTTTTGTTTTTTCAATTCAATTTTCTCTTTTTGTTGTAATTCACTTGAATGTTATATATATTTTGTTTTGTTCACTTTTTAATTTTTATATTTTTCCTTTATTGGAATTCACTTTAAAATTTTTGTATATTTTTTTTTGTTTGAGTTAACTTTTAATTTTAACGTTTTGCCGGCGCGTGAGCGAGTTGTTTACGCCAAGAGAACTTTTTTCGACAGTGAAGAGGGCAGCGCGCAGTCCTCCCAGGCAGCGCTGCCGGTTAGCGCAGTCGAACGCGAAAAGGGTACTCACTAAGTTTGGTTATTTTGCCGTTCTTTAAAGCCCCGGTTTCAAAGTGGCTACGGCGAAAAACCAACACATCCCATATGCTTTGAAGCGCCAAATACATTTACAGCTGCTTTTACTATATTTGCTGCGTTGTCAGTCGTGCAAATTGACACTTGACTAAGTTTAACGCCCCATTGATAGCATATTTCGGAAATCTTTTCTCCCAAATAATCTGATGTGTGAGCACTCAGTAAAGGCTCTACACCTAAAACGGCCGAACGGATATCGTTCCCAACTTGAAAGTGTACGGTGACTCCCATAAAACTTGTCGTTGTGTGGCGTTCTGTCCAACAGTCCGTTGTTAAACAAATTGAAGAAACTGAAGACAACTTTGTTTTCACTATTTTTGATAAAACATCATATTTTTTTTCCAACCGCCGGGTTAAAGTTGGACGGGACGGTGGCTTCCAAAGTGGGGCCGCTTTTTTAGCAAAGTGCAAAAATCCTATGTTCGTCGACGTAGAGAGACTTAGGTTGTCTTTGCAAATCATATACAGAAGGGCATCTTCTAAAACGTCAGCACCAGTGGAGTTGTAATAAGCCCAGCACCCTGCTGAAGCAGGCATGGGCGGATGCCGTCCGGGCCCGGCGATTTATATGGGCTGAAAGTTGAAATTGCCCACTGTACCGTATGGGAGTTAATTATTTTCCCCGCAAGACTTCTGGCTCTACCATTTGCTGCATTTGTTATGACAGCTGTTTGGCAAGGACGTTCAAACGCAGGAACGCAGCCAGGGAAGTGAGTTTCCAACAAGAGTCTTCCTGTCTCACGGGTCGTTGACGTAAAACTACCATCTGGCCTCCTGAGGGTACCGAGGCCGTTTGAGTGATCCATCGCAAGAGCCTTTTGGAGGCGATACATATCAGGGAGATTTGACACCCTGCTGCAGTGTTCCCTCCATGTGGCCTTTTTGGATTTTCTCAATTCTTTATTGTGTTCTGTAAGGGCTGCCTTATAGGCGGTCCAGTCGCCTGTTCGCTTTGCCCTATTGAAGAGCTTCCTGGTGCTACACCTGAGCTTCTCAAGTGTTTTGTTCCACCAGGGGACGTCCCTTTGCGCCTTTTTGGCTTTCTGCGGGCAGCTCTTCTCGAACGCTTGTTTGAGACTACTCTGCAGAAGTTTAGCTTCTGTCTCAAGCTCATAGGTCGAATTAATCGCACTATCTGAGCAGTTTATCTTCTGTTCTACACAGAAGCGGAAATTTTCCCAATTGGTTTTCTTTGGGTTACGGTAAACTTGGAACTCCTCTGTAGGAGCATCTATGTCGAACATAGTATGTTTATGATCTGACATAGAGACTTCTTTTGAGACGTGCCAGTTTGAGATAACAGACAACAAGTTAGGACTGGAGAGAGTTAAGTCAAGGACCTCTCCCCTTGTGACATTAACAAATGTCGGCTCGTTACCCCGGTTTAGAATATTTATGTTTTTACTAATAATATATTCTAATAATGACTCACCCCTTAAATTGATGTCGGTGCTACCCCATGTCGTGTGATGGGCATTCGCATCACAACCGACTAGCCATTTGAGGTTCCTCCTGCTGCAGTACTCCTCTCGGGCCAATAGTTCCCTTGTGGGTATTTGATCGCTGTCTCCAGGAAGGTAGGCCGACGCTAGCACCACCTCTTGTCCTCCCCTGAGCGTAGGGATCTTTGCAATTACTGCCACCAGATCCTGTGAACAAAGCTCTGAAATGAGGAGAAAGTTAATTTTGTTCCTTATGATGATTGCAGTTCTAGGTCTGCAGTGATTTTTGGCAAAGATTAACTTACCATCGCGAAGGTTGAGGCCTTTGACGGTCCCACCGTGAACCCAGGGTTCCTGGACAAGTGCTATGTCCAGTCCCTCTTTTGTGAACCTCCTGCTTAGGACATCCGAGGACGCCTTTGCATGGTGGAGGTTCACTTGTATGGCCTTGTCAACTTTACGTGCTTACTGTTCAAAAAACACATTTCACATCGCGCCCCGTCTACAAAATATTGACGAAAAGTTGACAATAATTCTAAATGTAATTCAATAATGGTTTTATTTATTCAAAACACAAATTGCACCAGCAAGTCCAATCTACTTGTTTTCTTTTTCTTTTTTGTTTACATTTTGATATGTGAAAATGAAAATCACCTCATTTCACCACAGCAGAGCTACAGATTTCGCTGCCATAGCGTGCTTCTCTTTTCCTCATGCTATATGCCTATGTTGAAGCAGCGTAGCTCTAACACATTGCAGGGATTAGGAAGAAGAAGAGTTAGACCTATAGTCCTATATGGTATGTTGCCAGCGGTAGGCGACCTCAGATCCTTGATCCGTTTAGATAAGCAGCAAATGAAGACAGAAAACATACAGCACCAAAAATAATAATGTAGTGCTGGTTGACAATGTCTAAACTTGGTGCGACTACACAAAGTAGGCCGCAACAAGACGGTCTTTAAAGTAATATTCAACAAATTAACACTCAAAAATTGCATTTAGATACTCCCAAAAAACAAGCTAATTCATTAAGAGCTTCAAGGTTGATTCTCTTTAAAAAGTCAATGCGGTTGTCACTGTTTTTGAAAAATTGAAAGCTTTGCCTGATATGCGAGTTAGCTGGGCACACAAAGATCTGGTTATCAAAAGAATCAGCAAGATTACATGTCGACCACTCAAACGATGAGTTGTCTTTGATATTGTAGAGGAAAACACCGTCATATTTTGAGCCAGCAATGAATCTATTAATCAATTTGATAGTTTTGGGAGCAAATTTAATTTTGTGGAACCACGGTTTTTTGTTGCAAAGGGTGAACGGAGTGCAATAACCAGATGGATATTTGCTGTCTAAATCCAGAATCTCTCTCTGCCAGTCATTTTCAATATTGTTGGTAATTCTGCACAGAGCCTCAGTTACAGAGAGAGAGACATACAACAGTTTGCCCTCCTCAGCCGCTATTTTGGCCAACCGATCGGCTTCCTCATTGAATAAAATGCTACAGTGGCTGGGAGTCCACACAATCCTGACTTCTTCAAAAAATTTATGAACAAAGGTGTGTATATGAGACACAACATAATTGGTTGTACTATCCTTTTCAAGAAGTTGGCAGGCAACAAGGCTGTCCGTAAAAATAGCAATGTGATAGAAACCCCTTCTTTTGGCAAGCTTAATGGCCATAAAGATGGCTTGCAGCTCAGCGAAAGAGGAGGAGTAGGAGCCAGTTAATTTATAAATGGATTTTTGATTCGTTTCTGTGAAAAAGGGTAGAACAGCCAGATGAGTTTTCTGCAATAGATGCATCGGTAGCCAAACACTTGAAACCAGCCATCTGAAGACAGTTTTTTCAGTTATCGACCTCAGATTTTTTCCCTTGAAACCGCTTAGGCACAATACTAACTTTGTTACTTTTTAAAAACCTTAGGTCAATGTTAATTTCATCGATGATCTTTTTAAATTTTTCATATACCAAACTGTAGCTTGAATTGGCAAGCGGAGAGTTAGATATTGATTGGAAGAGCGATTGATTGAACAACTTGGCGTTCACAATCTCTATGGCTGTCAGAAGTAGCGCTCTGAAGTGTGGAGGTAGTTCCTTGGCAAGAGAGAAAATTATATGATTATGCGCTCTAGGGGGCACCCCAAGACATCTTCTAACGAATGGCATTTGCAAGGATTCAATTTTTCGGTTGAGTGTTTTTGTTCTCTTAGACACTGTGCAAGAGCGCCCATATTCTACTATGGATCTGGTTAGAGACTTATAGAGATTTAGGGAGACCGACGGATGTAGCCCAGATTTTATGGGGGTAAGACATTTGAAAAGATTGGAATAAGATTTGCCGGCTATGTATTTATAGTGTTCATGAAAAGTAGAAGAAGTGTTGATAACAACGCCAAGAAATTTCAAAGAAGTGACTTGAGGGATAACTGAGTCTCTGAATGAGATGTTGATGTCAGACGCTTTGCCCCTGGACGGAACGAGCAACTTTGGTTTTTCGACATTAAATGACAGATTTAAGTCTCTGCACATATTGCCAAAAGTTTAAATTTTGTTTTTTAACATGCTAATAGCAGTACTCATTTGGGTGTGCGAAGTAAGAATGACAAAGTCGTCAGCAAATTGGAAGATGTTAGAGTGGTCATCTGCGATTAAGTGGAAAGCTTTAGTGTAAGCATTGAAGAGGATGGGCGAAAGGCAGCTGCCCTGCGGGAGGCCATAAGAGACAACCGTCTGAGCGCTACCAAGCTTGAGGGCTCTACAGGATAAAATGTTAATGATCCACACCACATAATGCTGCTCAATACCAGTTGAACATAGAATGGCCCTGAGGATATTTAGATTAACACAGTTGTAGGCATTTGAAATATCAACCGAGAACAACAAAATCTTTTCCTTTTTGGACTTTCTCATAGCAATGTCATGCAGCAGATGGTTGATGCACATAGTAGCAGATTTATTCTTTCGATATGCATAGCAGTGATCAGGCAAGACCCTGTTACTCTCAAAATAGGAATTGATTCTACCCTTGACAAGAAGGTTAGTGATTTTTAAGTACACTGAGATCAGCGCAATAGGGCGAAAGTTGGCATAGTTGCTTAAATCTTTGTCTCTCTTAGGAATCGGCACAATATTAATTATTCTCCATTGGTCTGGAATGTGGTTGCTTAAAAAGGTGCTATTGATGGCAGTCAGAAACTTGGAAAGTGAGTCATCCGAAAGGGCCTTGAGCATGTAATATGTTACACGATCAAGACCTCCCGCCACTCTTTTGAATTTCGAATAGATCGCCATACGAAGCTCGGAGAAATCAAAGGCGAGCTCGGAGTTCCCAGCTACATTAGCATTGGGAGTAAAAGTGACATTAGAAGTAGGAACTGGTTTTTGAGAAGGTCAAGGTAAGCTTGGTCGTTTTCCGGGAGCCATAAAGACGTCTCACCGCGGAAGTCGCCCCTGACTGCCTTTACAAACCTCCAATTTTTCCTGGAGCTCGGATTAACATTTACGTCCTCAATTCTGTCAGTGTATGACTTGCCCTTGCATTTTTAATCAGCTTTTTCCAATAGTTCTTAAGTTTGAAGTATTTAATGGCGTATATGATGTGAGGGGACTGACAGGCAGTTTTAAAGGCTAGCTGTAATCTTTTGAAAACTAAAGTAAGCTCATCATTCCACCACATTATGGGTTTCCTATTCTTGCTGAGCGTGTTTGTGCACAAGTTGATGGCCCGATTTATTTTGTTTTGGATATCAGTCAAATCAGGTAGTAGTTCTAGGTCACCTAGAGTTTTGATTATTTTTTTTTACATAAGAATGGCACCGAATTGTTATTAATATCCTCAGAGAAGATCGAGATGGGAAAAGGTGGCTGCCACCAAGTCTGAATTTAAGGACACTAAATTGACAACCTAAATTTGAGTTTGTAAAACACAGATCTAGCACAGATCCCCTTTCAGATAAAAAGTCACTCAAGAAGGTGGGTGAACCATTACTGAGACAGATAAAGTTGGAATCACCTATGATATGACGATGCATAACACCTTTAGCATTTTAACTACAAAACGGTCGAGAGTCATGCTCGGTTCGAAGTAGGCACAGCATAGTGTAATGTTTGCGGATAGGTTTAAAGTTTGAGCAATTATAATATCAGTGTTGGTAGCATAACCTATTTTTTTAAATTTGATAGATTAGTGAAACAGTATGGCCACACCACCATAACCATCGATTCTGGGTTTCTCATTTATTTTAAAATTACAAAGATTCCGATGACTTGTCGGACCGAGCGAAAAGGTTTCACAAAGTGCACACATGTCGATGTTGTTAACGTTCAAGAAGTGGTCAATGGAGTCGATGTTCGTCTTCAGGGACTGACAATTATATTGAATCAACTTCATTTTGGATTGAATTGATTAAGGACATAATCCTACTGCGATCGCTGTTAACGGCAAAAATCTTCACAGATTTTTCATGCAATTCGCTTCTTGAATTGAGAGGAGAGCTTCAAAGTCATTTGTGTCAAACTGAGACCGCCCAGACGGGGCCTGCTTTAATCTGACAGATGGATGACCAGAGAGTGTATCCGAAGAATTGGTCGGCAGATTAGGATTCACGTTGTAGGCTGTACCAGATTGGTTGTCCACACGGCGTTCATTATTGTTAAGTTTTCTGGATAGAGTTTGCATCCTGGCCATTTGGCTGTAGGGTTTTTTTTGTTTGAGATCTGTTTACAAATTCATCGCTGTTATGAGTAGGCTTTATCGATGGAAGACTAGGAAATTCATCTTGGTCCACTGAGAGAAGGTTAAAGCGATTTGAGCTTCCAGAGCCAAAGAGAAGATCCATGGCTTGTCTGCGAGAGACCCTTTTCAGAGATTTTACAGTGGTGATGTCATATTCCCTATTCCAAATTTTACAATTATTTTTATCCGTGGCCACATGGTCAGGACTATCACAGAGGATGTATTTTTTGCTACACGGGGGACAACCGTTAGTTTTTCCGCAGTTTATACAGCGTTTTGCTGATTTGCATATGACAGTGGAATGACCTATTCGGCCACAATTATAGCATTGTTTGATGGTCGGAATGTACACATCTATTCAACCTATGCACTATGGGTAAAAATACCACTTTTTCTGGCCAAAAATCTAGGCTTCTGAATATTGGGGTTTTCGAGGGTGCTGATTACGATTTTGAACTCGAAATCTCAAAATTCAAAATGGCGGATCCAATATGGCGGACCATTTTTACAAAAAATTAACTAATCTTTCCCAAAATTATCACACAGGGGTTTTCAAGGGTGCTGATTACGATTATGAACTCGAAATCTCAAAATTCAAAATGGCGGATCCAATATGGCGGACCATTTTTACAAAAAATTAACTAATCTTTCCCAAAATTATCACACAGGGGTTTTCAAGGGTGCTGATTACGATTATGAACTCGAAATCTCAAAATTCAAAATGGCGGATTCAAAACTAAGAATAGGCCGTCCGCGCGGTTTTGCAGAATGCCCGTATAAAATAATTGTATCATCCCGAAGCCAATTGCTATACTTTTTTTCAAAAAAAGTACGGTTTCTGGCAGCTGTTTGCCATCGACGATCCATATTTCTTGCAATATTTGCAGCTTTTTTGGTAACGAAATCGTTTGTCTGTTCCTCGGAGCCTCAACAGATGCGATTTAATATAAAATCACAAAGAGCTAGCGTTTTTTTTTCCCTTGATGCATCTTTTTCCGAATTCCATACTTCAAACAATTCAGCATTTTTAATGCGATAGGTTTCTAAAAATGGGCATAGAGACCAGAGTTGCAAATAGTAGGAGCAAAAGTAATTATATATGATATCAGAATAAGATGTTCTATTATGTGGTTTAAATTTTTTGCTGACCCTAGGTGACCTAAAATAAGTTACAGGTCTTTGAATTCAAAGATCTGTTTTATTTTTTATTATTCTAGGAGAACTCACAAACCTTATTTTATCTCTAAACACACATAAGATAACGCTTATTCTTCAAATGCTGTAAATACTACATACCATCAGTATTACATTCCCTATTTTTTTTTATTTTTATCTTTTTCAATTTCTCCGTTTTCAGCCCGTCGAAATTCGATATCAAACGCCAATTTTAATCGACGAAAACACGTGTAACGAAGCTTCTACTTTGACAGCGTGCCAATGCGAAAATATTCAAATGAAATTCAAACACAAGTCATTTTTGGCCTACTCCGAGTGTGCACTAGACAACAGTTGAGAACAAAATGTTTATTCGTCCACAATTATTTTCGATTAATGGCCAAAAAAAGGGACATTTTTACCCATAGTGCTATGGTATTATTTAAGATAATTTGCTTCGGTATTTGATTCGCCATGAATCCGATTTTAATGGTACCAGTTGGAGCCATTTCTGTAGAATTTGCAATACGTCTTTTGAAACGTTGTGCCGTCAGAATCTCTATCTCCGACTCTGCCATCTCAATTATGTTACACTCGCTGTATTCCGTAGGAACACATCTGGCAACTCCGAAGGAGATATAGGCAAATATCGGGATAAAGGCTCTGATATTCATAGATTTAAGCAAAGGATTTTAGTGCAGTCATTCGCCTGGCTAACATTACCGAAAAAAAGCCTTAAAGAGGAATTTGCCCACCGACATTATTGAGGTTATGTTGCTCAACTTGCATCTATCAAGCTGAAGTTTCAGGAATAGGCCATTCCGGTCTCTTTTATTCTTTAGAACCTCACAATTAGAGGAGTCAAGTAGAACAAACGGCTTACCGGAAAATTTTTCCGGATAAAAAGAAGTCTTATTTGAACTGTCAGTCTTTTGAGTTACGTTAGTATTTGAAGCCTTATTATTGGATATAACAGAATTTATGAGCACGTGGCCCACCTTAGGGTTGTAAAAAAAACATTCAAAGTTTCGATTTAATCGATTTTTTTGGCTTTCGATCAATTTTTAAAAATCGATTATGTTTTTTTTTCGATTTTTAATAAAATCGATTTTTTCTTTAGATGTTAAATTTTTTTGGAAACTCTGGAAAATGTTTAAAATATGAGCAAAACGATATGTAAAAATGGAAAAAATACAGAAATTGACGGTCAATTCTTCTGAATGCACCTCCAAAAGTGAACAGAACTATAATTGAATATCATTAATTGACTAGCGTTAGGTAAGGTTAGGTTAGGGTGGCTGCCCCCTTTAAGGGGACACACTTAGGCCGCATATGGTTACACCTTTGGTGGAGCCAGTTAGACTCATTTATGAAGCGAGCCATGTCTTTTATTTGAACAGATGTTAGCTCGGTGAGGGAGGAGAAGAAGAAGGAGTCGAGCAGCCTGGATTTTCTCCTGGCCAGACTCGGGCAGTGACACATGAGGTGGCTTGCTGGTTCTTCTTCCTCCTCCGATCTGCAACTTCTACAGTGTAAAAGACCTCAATTATTGATTGACTGCTTAAAAATAAGTTAATCTTGCTCTTCGATTCTTTGGCAATTCCCCTTTGTAGTTGCGTTGAACGGCAACTGTTATTTTTCGACTTTTACCCCATTCGCGAAGCAATATTTTTAAAAATACTGTTACTCTGTTATTTTATAAACTTCAGAAAACAAAAAATAGGCATTATAAATAGGTTTGGAAAAAATGAAAAATAAATCGATTTAATCGATTTATTGCTTCAATTAATCATCCAACATCGATTTATAACTATGCAGGTCTTCGATTAATCGAAAATCGATTTTTTCTTAAATTTTACAGCTCTAGCCCACCTCACTGACCACATGGCAGGAGGAAGAAGGATTTGAACAAGATTCATTGTGGCCCGACATAGCAGTGCCCTCCTCAACAGTAGATGAAAACCCCATATTGTATTCGTCATCACTGGAATTAGATTCCAAAATAATTTTGCTTTTTTTGATCTTTTCATCCGCAACTGACTCTTTCATCTTGAAATTGGGTCTTTTGCGTTCCCTCTCTTTGTCTTCAACAAATATGTTGTACTCAGGAGCTGCCGTCGTAAGGACACCATTTTTCTTTAACGACGCCATAGCGTCAACACGATAAACTTTTGCTTTCAATTCCTTAGGCAGCTTGGATTTTCAAAAACAGGATACCAATATAAAAAGGATCAACAACTTACGGAATTAGCAGCAGGAAAAAATACTTTAACCAAGAAGCAAAACTAAGAACGCGTCTTATTACGGCCACTTTCGGTCATATAGGACTATAGGTCTAACTCTTCTTCTTCCTAATCCCTGCAATGTGTTAGAGCTACGCTGCTTCAACATAGGCATATAGCATGAGGAAAAGAGAAGCACGCTATGGCACCGAAATCTGTAGCTCTGCTGCGGTGAAATGAGGTGATTTTCATTTTCACAAATCAAAATGTAAACAAAAAAGAAAAAGAAAACAAGTAGATTGGACTTGCTGGTGCAATTTGTGTTTTGAATAAATAAAACCATTATTGAATTATATTTAGAATTATTGTCAACTTTTCGTCGATATTTTGTAGACGGGGCGCGATGTGAAATGTGTTTTTTGAACAGTAAGCACGTAAAGTTGACGTATTTAAGTGATGAAATTACTACAAAAAACAACTTTTCACGATTGCAGAAATCAATTTTACTTTGAAAATCGATTGGGAAGGTTGTTCGCCAGGCGCTTACTTCCAACACTGGTTCCAATCAACACGCGTAACATAAGTACTGTTCCTGCCGACAGTCATTTCGAGTCCTAATCGCCAAATTGATGTAAACAATAGAAAGCAAATTTTACAGGTCAGCGTTTGTTCTTAATTTGTTTGCATTGACCGGCATACAAATTATAAAATTTATCGTGCAATATATCCGTTACTAGTGATCTTATAGTCGCTATATTTGAATGGGTGATGAGTTTCAGGCTGTAGAGCATATTTTCACCAAAAAGTCAATTTCGGGAAAAATTTCGTTTACGTCAATTTGGCGATTATGGCTCGATATAAACTTTTAACCACATAATATAAATATTGCTAGTCGTCCCTGGAATTTGTCGGCCGGAAAGTGCCCCAGCTATTAATCTAAAAGGCTCAAAAAATAATTAGTTTTAGAATCTGCACAAGCTCAAACTTATAACTTAACTTATAATATCAAAGTGCAGCGTTGCAAATTTCACTAGTAAGCTCAATCTACTTGGACATGAACATAAACATTATTATGAACATGTTCCTTACTGGTGTCGTCATGGTAGTGGGCAACAGAATGTACGCAAACGACAAGTAATACTACGTTTATACGTTAAACCTTATTCACGAATAAGAATATCGCGAACAGTGAAGTCACCGTTTATAGGGCAACCGACATTAGTTGGTCTTAGCGCTACCTGACTGCCGAAACGAAATGAAACGGTAGCACACATGAAAAACATATGATTTCATAGCATCAAAAATGCTTTTACCAATTAGTTTTTCAAAAGTGAAAAAGTGTCAGTCTCTGATTTAAGTATTATCCATACACAGCGGTTGGTTTCATTTCCGTTCTCCATTTTATTTGTTAGATTTTTGAACTCAAATTTTCAAAAAGCGCTGCCTGATCGTCAAAACGAGAAAAATCAGCGAAAAATGTGGCATCACCTCTCATGTTTATCGCGAATATTCTCACTATTCACGAATAACTTTCGTGAATTGGCTATTCGTGAATAACACCGTTTATACGGTAAAGTTCGCTATTCGCAGTATTCTTATTCGCGAATAAGGCGTACGTATAAACGTAGTATAAGTTATTTTCAGTATCCCCATTTAATAAAAATTAGACTCGGTTTTCATTGCATTCCGGTCACAGATGTCATAAGATGTCTGTCTACTACAGTAAACCCTGAAAAGGCTGAAGAACTTAAAATGACCAATGGGAGATTTTGACGCAAAAAAAGAAGAAAAATTGAACTTTGGCGATTTCCTTATTGATATGCATTTGTAGAGCAGAAATGCACATATATTCATATCGCACCCTCGCAACAAAGGAGTCACAACTCAGAATTTGTATATTTTCGGAAAATGCAAAAAGATGTTTTTGAGTTTATCAAATATTTTAAAACAACAAAACGGTGCTTATTGCGAAGATGATCTTTTCAGAAGGTCATGTGAGGAATTTTATGAGAATTGCTTTTTGGAAAAATTCATGTTTTGAGTTACACTTATGCTATTCTCACTAGGCCGGGTTAGGGTTATCGGCGAAACCCAGGTTTTCAAATGTCAAAACGCAGATAATAAAAATCATTTAACCCGAAAATAAACCCCGGGTTAACATTTAGGGTGGTAGTTACCAGAGCAGTTTAATGGAGTTCTTAGCTTTCGCTTAAGTTTTCGTAGTTACCAAATCGTTTTAACCTAGTTTAATACCACGTCGTAGTAGTCTTAAATTTAAACGTGAAAATTTCGAAAATTCGAACAGAGCATAGAAATAAAAAAATAAAAACGAATCTGACATTGCAATACCCGACACATTATTTATACATACCTTTACATATATATAGCAACAAATTTTTTGCAAAAGTGGCCTTTAGACCACGTCCACAAAAATGTTTGTACAGTGTATGGTTATGGGCATAATAGAAGTTGACATAATGATTTTCGTCCCATTCTCTTATGAACTGTGGGTGTAAGACATTTTTGCAAAGCCGCTCTTTGGTCACGCCCTCTTTCCCAAATTTATAAAAGAGCATTGGGAGTCTTAAAAAACTAACATTTCAAATTTCATCAAAAGATTTCAAAATATAGGTTTTAATAGCAGTTTTTACTATTTTTAAAACAGACCTTTGCACTAGAGGAACCCGAAAAAATAGCCCCATCTAGACCATTCTCGAACTTGTTTTACGCATACTTCCCTGCATATTCAAACCTCATTTCGTCGAGATATATCAAATCCTTCGACGAGAAAAATGTATACATAAGGATAGACAGACAGACAGACGATATGGCTAAACCAAATCTCCTGGTAACGCTGATAATTTCTTTACATTTTCGCATGATTTGGCTCTATTAGGGGTGGATGTTACACTCGGATGAACAAACGCAATATTTTCTCTGATAAAAAGTTTTCGAAATCAGCTTAAAATAGCTGTTTTTGAAAAAAAAAAATCTTTAATGTGGCAGCCCCTATTCGAATATCGAATCTTTTAAGAACAGTTTAAGTTGACCCGGTAACTACCACTTTTACTTCGAAGGATTAAGATTAAACCTCGGTTATGCTATGTTCTCACTAGGCCGTGTTAGGGTTATGCTATGTTCTCACTAGGCCGGGTTAGGGTTATCGGCGAAACCCAGGTTTTCAAATGTCAAAACGCATATAAAAAAAATCATTTAACCCGAAAATAAACCCCGGGTTAACATTTAACTCTGAGGTTAGCGCAGAGTTGCATTTGGAAGTTTCAGTTACATTTGCTAACACCGAATACAAAAACCGGGTTAATATTTAATACGGCACTGACAGGCAAGATTTCCCGTGCAACAAATGAGAGGTGAAAGATGTGTTTGGAAATGTTAATTTTGATCACAGGTCTTGGAACATTTTGTGATGCCGCTTTCATCATTAGCTCCATTAATCTATTTTGGTTCCTGCGGTTATTGCAATGGTCTTCTAATATTATTGCTTCCAATATTCCTTTGGCTTTTTCAACTTCTTTAAACATTTCTAATAAAGCAAATTCCATTTTTATTTGCAATTTCTCGATGATATAAAGATTAGTGGTTTTTTATTTCAAACGCAACAGTGCATAATCGCAGTGAATGAACAGCCATATTCTACAACTGCATTACTTGTTTTAGTACGCATATAATTTTGACAAGTCGCAAATATTGCACACTGCCTTTGCGACTGTATATGACTTAGAATACCACTAATGCTCAAAGATATACCTGAACGCGTTTTTATATATTTCAGAACTCCCAACCCCGATCAGTGATCGACATAGCATAGGTATATGAAAACAGCAAGGCCATTCTTCTTAACAATACTTCATTAACAGTTAGGATTAGTAATGCGAGTAGCCGCAGTATGAATTTTCACCACTTCGGAAGTAGTGCAGCAGTAGTCCACTTTCCGACTGGGTCATATGACTTTAGTAAACCCTAACTCGCTCAAAGCTGATATGAACGCTTTGAGTTAAAGTATCGGGTTAAGAACTTAACCCCTATAGTGAGAACATAGCATTAAGAGCTTAACCCCTATAGTGAGAACATAGCATTAAGGATTACTAAATTTAAGGAATATTTCCAAAAAATCCGATTTTGGGGCAGTTTTGGGATTTTTGTGACAGATCCTAGTACTGGAGGTACCCTTAATAATGGACCTATAAAAATTTTTTTTGGACAGGATGTTTATGGCTACAAAGGAAGCATAACTGCCAAATTTCGATCAAGTCCCATTCGAATTTAGGGTGTAGAAGCCATTTTCGAAAAACGCCCTTCCGCCACGCCCACTTTTACAATTGTTTGAAATTGAATAACTTGACTTTAAATATGTTCAACTATCAAATTTCATCAAAATATCTTGAAAAACTTCGATTTAAGAACAGTTTTTGTGATTTTCGTAACAGACCCTAGTACTGGAGGTACCCCTAAAAATGGTCCGATCGGGTTCATTCTCGAACTTGTTCTTACTCATGTGCCTGTGAGTACGCATATCAATTTCAACAAGATAGCTCAACTCCTTCGATAAGAAAACTGTATACAAACAGACGGACAGACGGACATGGCTAAATCGAATCTCCTGGTGACGCTGATCATTTCTATATTATATTTTGTATAGTCTATCTCCACTGGTTCTGGGTGTTACACACAACCACACAAACGCAATATACCCTCGACACAGAGTGTGTCGGGTATAATGACAATAGGGGAATCATAATAAGCAGGAAGTCTTTAATTTATAATAAAGCACATGTCGCGCCCTTGCTACTAAATCGGCACAATTCAAAATTTCGCATTCCTCGAAAAAAATTCGATCTCTCTTGAAACCAAGGAGGACTAATATTTTTTCTATACTTATATTGCTCTCAATTGACTGCTGCATCAGTAAATATAAGCGTTCATTTTCTAGGTGTTGGTTTTCTTACAGAAAAATGCATTGATGAAAAAATTTTTGAATTGTGCCGACTTATTAGCAAGGGTGCGATATGGTCAAATTTTTTCACTGCCACGCTACATTCGAACGATGTTTCAGCTCATATCTTTGAAAATGTTTATTAAAAATGGAAATATTTTAGCACATATTATGAGGACTACCAAGGGCTTCATTTTGTATATTAAAAATTCTTTGTAAGTTTTATAATTGTAAAGTTATGACCGATTTCATTGCACTGCCACGCTACAAGATTTTGGAAGCGTGTTCAGAGGCTGATGTACATTTTCGTCGAACTTTTCTTAGATCTTCTTGCTCATGCTTTTGATGACCTCTCACTTTACTCATTTTACATTATCATTTAAAATAACAGTTATAAATATACATACCAAAGGCAAACTTTTGCTGCCGAGAGTGCTTTAAAATAAAAATTAATGAAGATATAAATTCGAATTTCGCCAGATGATTATAAAATTTTGTTTAACAGTGTACTGATCTCTTTATTTTTATAAAGCTTGTTTTCAAATTTCTGGCTTTATTGGAAAATTTGAACATTGTCATTTAAAAGAAGAACACAAAATCAATCATATGACCACCACAACTGGCTCTGCAGTACCCCACGGTAGTATCAACCAAATTTTTCAGTACGATTTCGATTGTTTTGACTTAAATCTCTTCAATGACACCTTCGATTTCATGTTTCAACGCTTCAATTGTATTTGGATGGGCCCAAATCACAGCGCCGAGGAGGCCGATTGACACGAGCATTTCGGCTGATTATTCAATATTCAAAACCCGTGCGCAAAAGATCGATGTTTACGTTGGCTGTTTGACATATTAACCCAATCTTATTGAAACCCAATGTCGTTCATGTCGTTCTCTTCAATTTGTGGAAACAAAAATTCGTTGAGCATGGCACGGCTGGATCGTTTCTAAGAAAAATGACCCAATGATGCCGCCAGACCGAAATTCACACCAAACAGTGGCTCGTTGTGCACGCATTCGCTTCTCAATTGCCACGTGTGGGTTCTCTGAATCTCATATGCAGCAGTTATGCTAATTGGCATAGCCACCGAGATGAAAATGAGCTTAATCCGAAAACACACACAATTTTCCGGTGAAAGCCTTCGTCTCCTGCCAAACGAGCTTCAGCCCATTGAGCGAAGCGAAAACGCATCGGATGGTCATGACTCATGAGGCTTCAGTTGAATTTTGTAAGCTCTCATGCTGAGTTCTTATGCGAAATTCTTTTCAGAACAGTGCGAGAAATGTTCAGTTTCTGGGAACTATGACGAGATGATGTCGATGGATGTTCCTGCATATTCTCAGCCACAGCAGCAATGGTTTCGATTGAAAGCCATTAACGAGGACGCAAACGGGCTGTTTTATCCTATAACGACTCATTTCCACGAACTCGATTCGTAAATCGTCGCACAAACTAAACTGAAGGCAGATCTTTTTTCGAAAATTTTCAACGTAAATTTCTTACAGTCTTACAGGATTATACTTGGCACTTCAAGGAAATATTCAAAACACACGAATGTGTTATATTGAGGCCAGCCCGACTTGTCTTAAGTGGACACCTACGGGACCGAAAAATATGTCCGCTTAATAGAGGTATTCGCAGGGGTGTCCGCAAGGAGAAAGTACACTGTATTATGTATGTTATTATGTATTTATTTATTTAACGAAAAAAAAAGAAAACGAAAAAACAATAAAAACAAGTAAGGGTACTATAGTCAGGCGAGCCTGACAATAAAATACCCGCCACAGACACACATGGTTAAATAATTTTTAAACAACGCCCAAAAAAACAGGACCACTAAGAAAGAATATTCAACAGGTTTTAAAGGCCATTAGGGGCCCCATATACCGACCTTTGTTAAATTTCTTTATGAAATTCGCCAATTTGCCACGCCCACTTTTCAATTTTTTTTTTGGAATTCTAACGCTCTAACGCTCAAATTCTAAGTTTAATTGAAATATTTCAAAAAAGTCAGATTTTGAGGCAGTTTTGGGATTTTGGTGACAGACCCTAGTACTGGAGGTACCCTTATTAATGGACTGATCAAGGAAATTTTTTGGGAAGATTTTTATGGGGACAAAGGAAGCATAAGTGCCAAATTTTGTTGAAGTCCCATTTGAATTTCGAGTGTAGGGGACAATTTTCAAAAAATTCCCTTCTGCCACGCCCACTTTTACAATTTTTGGAAATCATATTACTTGCCTTTAAACATGTTCAAATATCAAATTTGTTAGTTCGCTATGTACGTATGAGCAATGCAAATTTGTGTACAAAAAATCCACATACGTCTAAGAGCTCTCTACTATGCTACTATACTACTCTTATTTTAAGTGGGCTTTTTGTATACATACTTGCTTTGAAAAGCATGCGATTATAAACCTGTTCAAATAACCGACATATGGCTTTCATATCTAGAAATAATAACTAAAATACGCTGAATACAATAGTGATATTGATTTTTTGGGATTGGCTCAGTTAACGCAGATTTTCACGTTTAAAGGTTGATCCCTAAAGTATGCAAGCATAATTTTGTTTTTACTTAAAACATTTTACTTGCTCCAAAAGGGTCTTGCCGACTCAGTAAGGCAATCGGCCCCTGAAAGGGATTTTAAATTTCTTTTGATAGATACTACCTAAAAACACTGTCGAAACTGATTTTTAGGGTTCTATTTTCCAGTTTCCTTATCCTTTTTATTAAACCCTTTTTCAAAAATTTATATCTCAAAAATTAATTGAAACAAATGGCTACTGATAGCTTATAAAACAGGGAATGTAATTTTTTTTAAATTTTACACTGAGAAAAAAATTTTCACATAAAAGAAAATAAAAATTTTAAAAATATTTTCAGTGTATACCCGTTTTCGCGCCACTTTCTGCCTATTTTTAAAAAATACCTCAGAGTATTACCTTTTATAAAAAAAAATTTTATCAAAATTAAAAGATAGTTTTTGAGATATTTTTTTAAATTTCCTTATCGCTTTCCTGGCTATTATATGTCCAGTAAATGGAATGCTCCTATAGTTGATTGCTTGGGCTTGAACGGGGCTTTAGGGGCTTGAAATGCGCTTGAGGGTCTTGAAAGGAATTTGCAATTCCATGTGGGCTTGCAATTCGGGGTTGACAATCCGAGGCTTAAACAAAAGAATTGTTAATTACAGTGCTTAAAAATATGAATTGAACAAGGAATTGATAATTCCTTTTCACAAATCTTACTGTTGAATTAATATTTCCAGTTCCTAATTCATTTTGTTGGAATTATGGAGTTCACTGAAAAGCTATAATTCAATAGGCTTACGCCCGAATTTACCAAACTATTTAATGAATATTTAAATAAAAATTTATCTTTTTTCGTTTCACCATTTCATTTAACAAATATTTAAAGCACCTCAGTAGTAGATTTAAATATTTGTTAGTGCGATATGAAATCAGCTGATTGTATATTTACGTAAGAAGTTTTTCAATTTCGATAGAAATGGGCTCAGATCTAAGTAACGTGGAAAACAATTTAATTGTTTCTCTTTACTAAATCAAGCAATAATTCCACTTCTTCACATGAACATTTTTTTGTTCTCTTATCCATTCTGAAATACATACGTACAGCTGATTTTTTCACAAAAGTATTTATATTTGCAGGCGCTGCCACTTTTGGAAACTTTCAAAATCAAAGTTTTGGTAAAAGCCAAAAAAAGATAACAAATTTTTAAATATTTGTTTTATTTAAAATTAAAAATTAATTAATATTCATTAAATAGTTTGGTGAATTCGGGCGTTAGAATAAGAAATTCCTTTACAACTCTGGTATCTATCCAAAAATCAAAAGAACTTCAAAATCCTTTTCAGGGGGCCGCAGTTGGCTATGCCGTTTATTTCAATTAAGTCATTTTGGTAAATAAAATTACAGTTCTTAAAGTTCTTTTTGAAAACAGTTTCGTTAAATTGAAAAAATGTATAAAAAAATTCGAAAAATCAAAAATTTTACCTCCATTTTTAATAAATGTGATGGAAATTGAATTTTAGCACTTATAAAATACCAATAACCGTTGCGATTACAACGAAGTTCTGCACAGGAATTCTACTAAATACAAGTAATTAACGTTATCGTCATTATTCTGTCATAAATATATGTATAGCAACATGAACTAAATATACATATATTTTTTAATGAAGTTAGTCATAGTTTTTAAACCGCGATATCTCAAAAACTAGAGCAAATCTAAACAAGTAAGGGTGTTATAGTCAGGCGAGCCTGACAATAGAATACCCGACACAGACACACATCTTCAAATAATTTCTAATATCAAGAGGTGTTTAAGGCCATTAGGGGCCCCATATACCGACATTTGTTTAATTTCTTTATGAAAACCGCCCCTTTGCCACGCCCACTTTTGCAATTTTTTTGAATTCTAATCGGAGGCTTAGATATGCGCTCAAATTCTAAGTTTCATTGAAATATTTCGAAAAAGTCCGATTTTGAGGCAGTTTTTGGATTTTTGTGACAGACCCTAGTACTGGAGGTTCCCCTAATAATGGACCTATCAAAAAAATTGTTGGAGAGGATGTGCTACAAAGGCAGCAAAAGTGCCGAATTTCGTTCAAGTGCCATTTGAATTTCGGGTGTAGGAGAGAGTTTTCGAAAAACGCTCTTCTGCCACGCCCACTTTTCCAATTTTTAGAAATCGTATTAATTGCCTTAAGATATGTTCAAATGTCAAATTCAATCCCATTATCTTGAAAAACTCCGGTTTTAGAGCAAATTTCATCAAGATATCTCAACTCCTTCGATAAGAAAACTGTATACAAACAGACGGACAGACGGACGGACATGGCTAAATCGAATCTCCTGGTGACGCTGATCATTTCTATATATATTTTGTATGGTCTATCTCGACTGGTTCTGGGTGTTACACACAACCACACAAACGCAATATACCCTCGACACAGAGTGTTTCGGGTATTAAAAAAAAAAACGGTTGATGGGACTGAATTCAGCGCCCCCTAATTATGTTTATCAGATTTGTCTCCATGTGGTCGGTAAAAAAACTACCAATTTCAAGGACAGTGCAATTATTGAATAGCAAAACTGAGCGCATTACAATTTGTATAGGTACATCAGAATAAAAAATCGTTCATTCAACATGCGAAACAACACATGCAGTGGATATTTGTTTTAAAAACCGCACCGTAAATACGCATAATTGGCCTTGAAATTTCTCACCGATGCCGCTCAATATGCTTCCAGCGAGTTGCCTCGTAACTTTCGGTCTATTCAATTACCAACGTAGCAATTCCATCCTCTATTTTCATTACATAATCGATACCAAGGCCCTACAGATACGCGTCGTGATTTCATAGAGTTTATAAGCGAAACAATATAAAGAATATTTTCACTAAACAGTAGCAAAGCAAAAGGCTATAATAAAGCAAGGAAAGACACAAAAAAAAAAAAAAAAAACAAATAAATAAAAAACAAAAGGAAGAAAAAAAGCGCAGCACAAAGGGAAGACAGCAAAACTCCCACAACAAAACGGCTTTTCAAAAATAACTAAAAAGAAAATAAAGCACATTTTCATTCCAGCAAACTCTGCGTTAAGCATTCAATGTTCGTGCTTGAGGCCCTCGAAATAGCGTTTGCCCACAAGTTACCAAACACAGCAATATCTCCAACACAATGAGACAAAGTGATGATAAGGGGCAGCCAAAAGCGCCAGCCAAAAGGGAGCATCCCGAAAATATGCGTGAAATACGAAATGGATGCAAAGGCAAAAGTGCGCCAAACATGAGACAGAGTTCTGGTGTGTTCAAAGACAAATTCGGTGAATGAAAAAAATGAATAAAAACCACAATCACGTAGGAGAGATTTTTTTTCATCTTTTGGTTTTTTGTTCGTATTTTTAGAGAATATGTATTCATAGTTTTGTTTTAAAATGAAGTATAATACTTCGGTTAACATAATGAGAAGAGCCCAACACCGTTTACGATGAGAAAGAATTACAACTTTCACTTCGAGCTTGTGCTCGACTTTACTTCTTTCTCTTCACATCGTTTTACACTACGCACACGTGATGACTTTTCTCTTAAATCTGAAAGTTCTTGCCTAATAGGAATTTCTTTCAAATAAATAAATCCTCAGCGGCGCGCGGCTGATTATAAATCGATTTTATATGGTTGAGAGGTTTCAATGTAAGAAGATACCTTTAAATGTTGTACGAAATGAATGAAGTATTCCAAAATCACGAATTAAACTGGATCAATGTAGGTATGTATAACGATGTAATAGTGTTATGGAGAAAAATTTATTAAGATAAATAAAGACTACATTAACTGCTACTTCCTATTTCGGTTAGGAGGAACAGAAACTCTGCATCACAAGCAGGCAACCACAAATATTTGAATGGCAATATTTTGAGATTTTCCCGATGCTGGAATTCCGTTGCTTTCTCGAAAACACGCCTATTTACGCACGCCTTCAGAAGGGTATTATCGAATTTTATCGGGTCATGTAAAATATGGAACTAGCCCACCCAACATTTGGAAGACTGTTCTATGAGAAGATTCATTTACGAGTCTTTTTCGAGCCCCCTTCATGATTAGAAAATGATTGATTACATGCATGATTAAAAGAACACTCGAAAACAACTCTCCAACATGTTTCAAAAGCGAGTCGTATTCAAATTATAAAAACAAAATAAAGAGCAATCGCCAATTAATCACGTATGGGATTGAAATATGATCATTCAAATTGTTGCTATCTTATATTTCACTCAATATTTGACTCAAAATTGAATTGAATGGAATTCGAGTTTAAAGTTATAAACGAAAAATTTCCATGACTTTCGATTTGGAAAGCTTGGTGTCGACGGGTGAGCACAGGACTAGAAAACGAGAGTTCCTAAGTTCAAATTCCACATAAGGCAAGGAAAAAAAAAAATTGTTGAACCTATAATAATAATACATACACCGAGAGAAAAAGGTAGTTATATTAACTGAAAAAGCAGGTTAAAATAACCAAGTTCACCGTTAATTGTTAGCTTATGTGTAGTAGCGGTCAATTCAACAGTAAAAACACAGTCAATAAGGATATAACTACCTGATGGTTGATATAACTGTCTCGCGGTTAAATCAACTGTCACCAGCGACTGGGGAAAAAAAAATTAATTTTTGCTTTGACTTTTTTTTATCTTCTTTTATTAATAGTTTTTTTTAAATTAAATTATTATATTTTTTCGTTATTTATTTGTTTCTATTTAAATCTTTTTCTCTTTCATCTCTTTAAATTTTCTCGCCTCGGCCGAGCCTTGAACCGCAGACCTCCACTTCGTCTTAACCATTACGCTAAACCAGTGCTTGTCAGCACGACCACTAGCACAATTTCTCTCATTCTTCGCATGTATGTGTGCTTAAGAGGCTCATGCAGTGAAAAAAAAAAAACACAGACGCTGTGTGTGAGAAACAACAACAAAGAAACAACAAAGCCGCAATACTCAGTTTTGTATGAAAGAGTATTACGCTGGGAAGCACTGCGCTAAACGAACGAATTTAATTTGTTGGTCAAAATGCTCACTTGAGTTTATGGTTGCTCAAGTTTTGGGGAACGTGCTTAAGGAATTGTTCCACTCCCAAAATTTTTTGCTTGAAAATGAACCATTATAAAAAAATTACATAAATTAAAACCTTAAAAATTTAGGAGAAAATTTTTGTCTTCCAAAACAACTACACTCTGAACAAAAAAAAAAAACTGTAATTAAAAAAAAAAATCCAGAAAAATTCCCGCCGCCAGCAGGGATAGAACCCCGAAGCTCACGACTGTCGAGTCACAGCTTAAACAACTGAGCTATCGAAACCTCCGGAGACGGTTGATCAGAATGCGATCTTATACGTCTAAGTGAACGAAAGCGAATTTGAACATAAAAAGTAACTGTTTTTCAACTGTTCATTTGACTGCCTTTTTCAGTGCATTTAACGCGGAATACAGTTTATTTGACCACTCTTACTTTAACTGTTCTATGTTAAGTAGTTGATTTAACTGTTGTTATTTCTCTCGGTGTATAACCAGGGGAGGCAAGTTCCAAAAATATTGGGGGAAAGAAAAAAATTTAATGCAGGGAACAATACGCAGTGTTTATTAGATGTCAAATATTGAAAAAGTGCATATATATCTATCTGCAATTGGAATAAAGTTCTAACCCTTCTCGGAATGGAAAAGATATCGATATTTATAGACAGTCTTTGACAGATATTTCTGGTTGGAGGAGGTTGAAGCCAGTGTTCGGAGAATTCTGCACGAATGTGAAAAGTAGGTTGGCACAGGCGGGTAAATTCGAATTATCGGAACTTCAAAATTGTAGTAAATTAGTTAAGAAATATGAAAGATGATTAATCTCAGATGAATTATGGAGATTGCAGAAAAAAGTGTGATATTGTAGAATATCTTTACTAAATTTTGAAATATTTTTTCCAGTTGCCGAAATATTGGGGGGGCATGGTACCTCCAATAAAATTTTTGGAAGGGAAAAAAGTGCCTTTCCCCCCATAGTTGCCGCGCCTGCATATGACATATACACGAAAAAGCCAAATAAATGTGTATTGATTAAGAAAATTTTTTATTCTTTTTTATTTTTGGAAGAAATCGATTATAAATATGAGTCGTAAAACACTCCAAAATGATAGCAAATATGAGTCGAAGAAGACTCCAAAATGATAGCAAATATGAGTCGTAGAAGACTCGATAATAGTAACAAATATGACTCGAAAATGATAACAAATATGTCTTGAAAACGACTCTCAAATGATATCAAGTATGACTCGCCAAGAAGAGTCGCGGCCAGGGTTCCATTTCCTCCCGACAAAAGTATCATTTTTGATCAGAAAACGAGCGCATATTTGATCTTTTTAGAACAGAACAGAAAGGCGACGCGAAAAAGACTCGCTTTTGATCAAAAATTTCAAAAAATGCTAGCTGGGAAGGTCCTTAGGCAAATACTTTTAAAATCATTTATTTTTTCTTAAATATTGAACCTTAGTGCATACTTTTAGGGTTTAATTTAAATATTTTTGGTTTCCCTGATCATAAGTTTTTGAGTTACAATCACGATTATTATATATTATGAGTCGAAATCCTCCTTACTCTAAATGTACATTTATAACATCAAAACCCAAAAATTGAAGTAAAACACTTTTTAAATTTTGTTTTTTTGAATTGAACCATGACTGTCCCACTTTTTGGCCTATAATTAGGGACATAAGAAATCCCAATCTCCAACAAATAAATATTTAGGAGATAATTTTATTTTTGCTCATTCAATATTGGAAAGTTACAACAACTTTAAGGATCATAGTCTTCAACGGTCGGTTTAAGAGCTTTTAAAGTTAAAATTTTCGAATGTATTCTCTTAGTCTAGGCGCCGATTACTAAATTTTTAGTTGGCCAATTTTTAGTTGGAGAAGTGCTCTTGCGCGCCGACTATACAATTTAAAATTGGGTTCTTTCAAATCAATTAATTTATTATTAATTAATTACATAATAATTTATTAATTACAACACAAACACAAATTTTGTATTGAGTCAACTAAAAATTGGAATGTCGGCGTGTTCTCATATACATAAAGACTGTCCCAGAAATAACTGTCCTTTTGCTTTTTTTTTATTGCAAAAAAACCAATGAAGTTTTTTTAAAAATTCTTTCAGTTTATTATTAAGTGAACATTACAAAATAAATAAAAATTTTAATTACACTGAAAAAAATACACTTAAAAAAAATTATACACTTTTTTATTAAGGTCCTCCATTAGGTTTTTTACCGACCTTTCGTTCACCTTAGTGGATGCCCGACGCCATTTATGTCGAAATATTTCGATGTTCTTCGCAGTATGTTTGGTATCTCTGGGCGTAGTGAGATGTTGCTAGGTCAGGCCAAAATAGTACTGAACCTAGGTGTTGACGTATAAAAGGCAGCAAACGCCGGTCCAGACACTCTCTGATGTAAATTTCGGTGTTGATTGTGCGCTCCGTCACAAATTCCTTACTTCGAAGGCCACATTTGCAAATGGCCTGCCACACCATGTATTTCTTTGGAAATTTGGTATGTTTTTCGGTGGTAAATTTAGAGAATGCTCCACCCCTTCTAACCGCAGTATAATATCCGTGTCCAGGTAACTGCTTGAAATCCGCTTTGCAATACGTTTCATCGTCCATGATCACGCAATCTAATTTGGGCAGGTAATCGCGATACAGTTTTCGAGCCCTCCTCTTGGCTTCGGCGTCCTTTTCTTCTGACCTATCAGGTACTTTTTGTACTTTATAGCTCCTTAGGTTGTACAATTTTTTTAATCCGTTGAATATCCGTGTTTAGCCTCAACTTCAACGCACTCGAGGCTAAGAAGAAACGATCGCCCGACCGCTACACACGCACCACAAGGCGAGCGGCGAGGTTCACGACATTCGTCCCCCGTCGTTGGTCTCCGACAGCATCCCCGTCGATGACGAATCCAGTTAACGATGACCGCTCTGCGTCGCTTGACTTTCGACTCAATCCCGTCGGTAACGTTGCGATAACGGCTCGTGAGCTGTCGATTTGTCTCCGACTGTGCTCCCCGTCGATGACGTATACGACGACGGATGTCGATAGCCTCGCCTCGCACGATTCTACGGCAATCGGCTGCCAATTGTACCCAATATGGGCTCCGTCGACATTCGACAATCATAGCAACATTGGCACAAACCGCCCAACCACGAAGAAGCTGTTTTGCTTGCCACAGCATCGTCGATCCCCCGTTTTAAAGCCGGCACTGCGATACACTCCTCGACACACACGAAATGTGCTGTGAGCCCCGCACTCAAACCGGCACCGACACCCCCCTTCGGAAACATCCCTCCAAGCGGCACACGAAAGTATTGCTTAAGCCCGGCTAGAAGATTCGAGGTGCGTTTTTGCCAATGTCGCTATATAAATTATGAATTAATTTTACGTAGTGAAATTTTGTACTAGTTTAAGATTTGAAAACATATTGTTAGTTCTTAAGATTAAGAAGATTCAATATAAAAATACCCGCAAAAAAAAAAAAAAAATCCGTTGAATACTTGACGTCGATGTTCCCGCTTTTGCTGCCATATCACGAACCGAAGTACCTGGATTCTGAGTAAACAGCCGCTTATCGTTCTGGGCCACCGCTTGGTTCGCTGGACCACTTTTTCTCCCTGATCCTGGTGTTTTTGATATAGGGGTAAGCTGTCTGTATCGTTTTATGGTCCCACCGACAGTTTTTTCGCACACGCCAACTTCCTTAGCGATCATTTTGTACGTGGTGTTTGGATTTTCCAGGTGTTTGTAAATAATTGCTTTCCGCTTTTCTTCTTGTTGAGACGACATCTTTTCAGTAGCTCTTTTATTTTACGAATGAGTATTTTTTTTTAATCTGCAATATTTATACTTTATTTTGGTACCAAATATGTTGCTATAGAGTTAACACTTTTTTATAAATAGCCTAAAAACAAAAGGACAGTTATTTCTGGGACAGTCCTTAGTTCTGTGTGCCACAAACACACAACTTAACAAGTAAGAAAGCTAAAGTCGGTCAAGCCCGACTTTGAAATACCCAGCGTCCCGACATTATGAGCGCACTATGTTTTGCTTCTCTATTTGTGGGCGTGGCAGTGGGAGGGCAAAATAAATTATTTCCCTACACCTTTCATTCGCCTTCGTGAACCTATGTTGCGAATTTGAAGCTTCTACGCCTTTTACTTCGGAAGTTACGAAAAATCTTAATTTGTGGGCGTGGCAGTGGGCGAACCAATCAAAGTTTTTTCCTACACCTTTCATTCGCCTTGGTGAGCCTATGTTGCGAATTTGAAGCTTCTACGCCTTTTACTTCACAAGTTACGATAAGACCTTGTTTGTGGGCTTATTTGTGGGCGTGGCTCAAGGAGGGTGGCGTCCATTTTTTTCCAGGATATGTCCCTTTTTGTAGTTTACCAGTACACCAAATATCAATGAAATGTGTTGAGTGGTTCGCTAGTTACAGGCAATTTACTGAAAACACATTATATTCATTTGTGGGCGTGGCAGTGGGTGGATGTCTCCCATTTTTACTTAGGATCATACTCGGATCCCGATATACTTGTGTGCCAAATTTCGACTTGATTGGTCCAGCCGTTTCGGAGGAGATCCGACCACGGACGGACGGACAGACGGACGGACGGACAGACGGACGGACAGACAGACGGACGGACGGACAGACGGACGGACGGACAGACGGACATGTCTAAATCGATTCAGTTTTTGATCCTGATCATTTCTATATATATATGTCTATATCTCCGGAGCTTACTTCTCCCTGTTACAAGATTCGCACAAAACTAATATACCCCGCTTACGCTGGGTATAAAAATGGTCAACTGAAAATTGAGTAGTCGGCGCCTAGCCTTAGTCTTGATGCCAGCTTAACTCAATCACCTGGTAAACCCTGTTAAAGTTCTCCTCTACTATCGCTTGAAAGCTGAAACCTTAAAGAAATTTAAGCTAGGTTGACGACTATGAGCCTAAATAAAAAGATAGTAAGAAAAAAATCTCGGAATGCGAGCATTAAGTTATAAAAAAAATTGTGGTTTGTTAATAAATGTACAAATGTATTAACCCACTGCAGCTGACGTGGTCTAATTTGAACATTCAAACTGACGTGACATCTAATTGAAATCTCATCTCTTAGCTGATTTTCCTCTTGAAATGCCTGACTGGTGTGCTCTTGCCGTAATCTCGTATAAGCAGTGCCGTAGCAACCAAAGGGGCAAGAGGGGGCTTTGCCCCCCACGCATTTTTGTTTTTGCCCATGAAAAAAATTAAAAAGGGAGAATAAATAAATAACAATCGAAAAAACATGCATTGAAAGCGTGTATGTAATGTGGTTTTAATTGAAATAGACGTTAAAATGGAGAAAAAAAATTTTTCCCCCACGCAAAACGGAATTGCTACGGCACTGCGTATAAGAGTAATATATAATAGTTTCCATGCGAAAAAAAAATAAAAATTTTAAATAAAAGGCATTTTGATTTATTCATATACTTATATAATTTAAAAAATTCTTCTACAGTGTATCTCTTCTCTCTCTTTCTTCTTCTTCTCTCTCTTTCTCTCTCTTTCTCTCTCTCTTCTCTCTTCTCTTCTCTCTCTCTCTCTCTCTCTCTCTCTCTCTCTCTCTCTCTCTCTCTCTCTCTCTCTCTCTCTCTCTCTCTCTCTCTCTCTTAAGCAGACATCTGCGGGACCCGAAAATATGTCCGCTTAAGAGGAAAATTTTTGAGAAGCAGAAGCACTACATAATTCCCAAACAGTGACTGTTTGAGAGGGGTTTCCGGTCAAAAGGAGTGTCCGCAAGGAGAGAGTACACTGTATTAAATTTACCTGTATACGTTTATTCCAGCTTAAGGCTTAAGCAAAATATCAGCAAAGGTCCATCAAACATATCGAATACAATAAAAGGCATTTTGTTTTTCAGAGAGCGCAAGGATCGCAACTTCGGATCTTCCAAACGCACTCCAGTTTTTCTGTTTTGCACGGTCTATCAGACTACGAAGGATTAAACTTGGTCCCGAATTTTAAACAAAACCATGCTTTTTTCCGTTTTTTTTTTTTTTGGAAAGTTTTGTAAAAACCCTGCTTTGCAAGAATATATTTGACAATGCTGCTTATTACCCAGAAAACTAATGACGTTGTCCAATTACTAGAGACTGAAATGTAGGAAACCGTTGCTTTCAACCTTGTCTTATTTTTGGACCACCAAAGTGTAATTAAATGAAATAAGTTATTAAAAATGTTGAACAGGTTTGGTGTAAGCTTGTTTGTTTTTTTACTTTATGTGTCTTAAATGTTTAAAAATTTCGCGTGCTCCTCGGATGCCAGTGCTTGTAAGTGTGTACATATGGGCATTTCCAAACGGACGCGACACTTAAATGAGCAATTTTAAATCCCGAATTCAAGTAAGCGGTAAATAGTACTTTTGCTTTTCAATACTTTCGTAGAGTTTATGCGGACTTTTATATCTTTCATAATTTCTTTGCAGTCTTGAATAGCAATCAGATATATACGGACGCGACAAAAAGTTTACTGTTTCTGGAAATGCCCATATGGCGTTTCTTCCATGATAAATAACGGAAATAGTATAGTCAACATCCATTCGAAAAAAAGTGATGAGTCGATTCGAAGAATTTCATTGGAAGAAGTAACATGTACGAAAATATTTTAGTCCTTAAGAGAGGAGGAGAGAAGAGGAAGGAGAAACAGAAGAGTGTGATATTGTCGGTAAAACCGAATTTCTACTTGTTCTCAATTAATAAATGAATAAAAAGAGTGAGCGCAAGCGAGCTTAGCTACTGTTCATCTACATAACATACCTTGCTTGGATCTATGTGAATAAACGGCAGATGTTAACTGGAATGAATCCAATTATTATCAAGCGATTCACACCGATTTTTCTCGTTCAGTTTTATTTAAATGGTAAAAAACCAGCAGCTGCGAAATGCTCACCCAGACCCAATAGGGACATTCAAGTATTATGTAGGTATGGGCTCGATTCCGCAAGATAAGTCCAACTCAAACACTCTGGCAATACCAAATTCATTGATTGCTTTTGACCGAGAATTTTCTGGTTTTAGTGAAAACAGGACCGAAAAATCATGTATCTGCGGATGGCCCTACTCCCACCATCTGGCAAGGTCATGGGTGCTTTTGAAATTAAATTTCTTTTTTTCATTTTGGTCTCATTGCTCTGTAATGGACAAAGACGTGAATGGAGGTCTTTATGCAGCCAGTTTTATCTTAACGTAACTAATTTATGTATCTAATTAAAACAAAAAAAAAAAAAATTAATTAAAAAAATAAGTAAATTGCGTTGTTCCTTACATAAAGTCACGAACCGAATTTAAGTTGAAGCGTAATAAAAAATTGAGCAAGTTTCCCTCGAAAGCGCAACAGTTAAACAAATGAACAAATGAAAGTAACCACAGAAATAGGCACAAGTCTCCAAGACGATAGCTGAAAAAAAAAACAAAACAAAAAAAAATTAATAAATTTCCAAATTTTACGTGGCTTGGAACAATCTTCTAGAAGGGCGAAATATTTTCAAATAAAACAAAAGTTCTTTCTACTTGATATTTAGCGCATTTATTTTTTTGTTTTTTATTCAAAAGAGAAAACAAGAGGGACGCAAGAAGCGAGCGAGAGATAAACATGCGAGCGGAGAGTGTTCGTTGAAGGAAGAGAAAGTGAAACGAATGAAATTCAGGAGCCTTGCACTAAAAGAGAGAATTTATGAGCCGTTTCGAAGGTGAAGTAAAGCACGTCCAAGCCGATACGAAAATGGTGCGAATCATTTGAAAATTCAGTTATTCCTTAGTTTTCACTGAGAAAGGTTGTGATAGCGCAAACGGGCGGTGTACTCAGCTCAGCACAGCACAGCTCGGTTCAGCTAACTCCGTTCAATGGTAATTTTTTCATTCCATATGTAGCAGAGACTGAAGTAAGTGCATGCCCGAATTCATTGGCAGAAAATGATGTACGAGTGCGTTCCGCGTTAGCTGTCCACTGTCGCGTCGTCGAACTACTGTCAACTTTTTATTTTAACAAAAATTTTAAGTAACTAAGAAGAAGTAGCATGGTGTATACCCGTTATGACTTGAAATTCTATCGCGCGCAAGTGAAAGTAAAAAATATGGCAATGAAAAGTGAATTTGATTACGCAGGATAGTAAGAAAACGTTGAACAAAAATAATCCAAATTTAGAAAGCATTTTTCCTTTATTTATGTGAGTGTGAGTATGAACACAATTTGGTTTCATTTTCATTTAGTTTTTAAAAAAAATATTATTTCTCCTGATTTGCGTGCAGAATATGGGTACGATATTAGCTTGTTTGGATTTTGTTTTGCCCAGCAATTCGTTAATTCTTGCATCTTTCGAAGAGCTTTTCGTTCGAAGTTAGAGCAATTGGATTATTTGACTTCGCAAAATGTTCAATTTCTTAGCTTTTCAGGTTGCCCGTTTTCCAGCTGCTCGCACTCACATTTTCTCTCAATTTTCTATTTGGACTGAAGAATGTCTCTTTTTGAAATGTATCAATTGTCCATTTAATTTATCAATTTCACCTTGATTTGGATTTTAAATTATTTAACTTTAAGCCACAATTTTTCTAATCCTGTATTTCTAACACTTGCTTGAATAAAACAACAAAAAAAAAAACAACTTAATTTATAATCCGTTATTCGTGTGAACTATAACACTGTGCTTGAATTTTGTACTTTTTTACTGACAACATGGAGACAAATCTCGTAAACCTAATTGGGGGGCGCTGAGTTCGGTCCCATCAATTTTTTTTTTGTTAGATTGGCTCTAGTTTTTGATATATCGCGGTTTAAGAATTACGACTAACTTCATTAAAAAATATATGTATATTTAGTTCATGTTGCTATACATATATTTATGACAGAATAATGACGATAACGTTAATTACTTGTATTTAGTAGAATTCCTGTGCAGAACTTCGTTGTAATCGCAACAGTAATTGGTATGTTATAAGCAGGGCTCGGATTTTGTTGACTTTTATAAATTTGAAGCATACTTTATGGAGTAAAAATTTGGTTCAACTCACGTTAAGTTAAGATTCAAATCGATTTTTAACTTCAATATGAATTTTTTGAAGTTACAAAAGCGGTTTGGAGTTCAAATTCGCTAAACTTATTCGCAAAATGTTGGTAAGAAGCATTTTTGCCGCATAAAGTATGCTTTAAATTGATAAAAGTCAACAAAATTCGAGCCCTGTTTATAAGAGCTCAATTTCAATTTCCATCACGTTTATTTAAAAAGTAAAGCATACGTTTAGGGGAAGTAAAATTTTTAACTTTCGATTTTTTTGTATATATTTTTTAATTTTTAAGGAACTGTTTTCAAAAAGAACTTTAAGAGCTATGATGTTTTTTCACAAGACAAGGCGGTGTAATGGGAAAGCAAATGAGAGTTCTGAAATTCAAACCGCGCATTTTGGAGCAAGTAAAATGTTTTCAGTAAAAAATAAACTTATGCTTGCATACTTTAGGGATCCAGCTTTAAACGCGAAAATCTCCGTTAACTGAGCCAATCCCAACAAATTAATATCACGATTGTATTCAGCGTGTTTTAGTAACTATTTCTAGATATGAAAGCCGTCTGGCGGTTTCTTGAACTAGCACAGTGTAATTAATAAAACTTTGAATTGTGTTCAACGGTTATTTCTTATGATTTAAAACATGAAGCTGAAAAGGTCGCGAATTCGAAATTAAGTTTTGCTTCAAAAACATCGTCAACCGATTCAGATAACAAAATGCTCTGCTGATCCATATGAGTACTCAACAGGAGAAACTAAATAAAGAATAATAAATAGTAATTACAAATATGGTGTATGCTGGGATTGCGAAATTACCCTCGTGTTTCGACGTCATTTAATTGAATAAGCCATTTAGAGAACGTCTACCCCATATTAACAATGTTACGTGACGCACAATCAGCATATATGCATTGCACTCTATGAGAATCTGTTTCTGAGGCAACTGAAATCGCAATGACACTTGCCTTCTCAGGAATAATAAAATCGGATGGCAACAAAACAACAACAATGTGAGTATAAACTATAGGAGTCAAAACAAAGCAACCCAAATTGAAACAAAGAATAAGCGCGCTCAGCGAAGAATGCAACAGTTGAACTTGCTGAAAGACCCACAGTGGTATTGCTTCATACATTTCTTTGAAAAAAAAAAAAAAAAGCTGCAAGGAGTGTTCCTAGGCTCATGATATTTTGCACATAAAGTTTTAATAACACTAAACAACAAAATCGAATTTTTTGTGTGCCTCTTAAAGATGTGCTATATTTATACCCGACACACTCTGTGTCGAGGGTATATTGCGTTTGTGTGGTTGTGTGTAACACCCAGAACCAGTCGAGATAGACCATACAAAATATATATAGAAATGATCAGCGTCACCAGGAGATTCGATTTAGACATGTCCGTCTGTCTGTCCGTCTGTCTGTCCGTCTGTCTGTTTGTATACAGTTTTCTTATCGAAAGAGTTGAGCTATCTTGACGAAATTTGGTTTGCGTGCTTACGGGCACATAAGTAAGAACAGGTTCGAGAATGGACCAGATTGACCTATTTTTAAGGGTACCCCCAGTACTAGGGTCTGTTATGAAAGTCACAAAAACTGCTCTAAAATCTAAATATTAGGTGTAGTAAAAAGAAATCCATTATTTTTCCAATAGATGGCGTTATTTATCTGCATCTCGCGTTGTATAAGTCCGATCGTGTTCCGCTAGGGGGCATTAGAAAGATGACAGTTCCTACTAAAAAAGCTTTGACACTTTTTTGATTGATTGATTCAGTTTTGTTTGAGAGCTTGTCAAAGATGGACATCAGCAAAGAGAAAATTCGCTACATTTTACAGTTTTTCTTCGATAAGGGAGAAAACGCAAGCCAGGCGGCTGAAAATGTGAATAGCGTTTATGGACCTGATACTGTAACAGCCAATCATGCGCAATTTTGGTTTCGTCAATTCCCTTCCGGTAACTTCGATGTCAAGGATGCACCACGCACTGGAAGGCCAATTGTCGAAAATGTCGATAAAATCATGGAAATTATCGAGTCCGACCGTCATGTTAGAACTGTTTCGATTGCAAAGGAGCTAAAGATTGCACAAAAACCCGTTTGGAACCATTTGAATAAGGCTGGATACACAAAGAAGCTCGATGTATGGGTGCCACACGAGTTAACGCAAAAAAACCTCATAGACCGAATTTCCATCTGCGAATCGCTGCTGAACCGCAACAAAATCGACCCATTTCTGAAGCGGTTGGTGACTGGTGATGAAAAGTGGGTCACTTACGACAACGTCAAGCAAAAACGGTCGTGGTCGAAACACGGTGAACCGGCGGAAACGGTGGCCAAGCCAGGATTGACGGCCAGGAAGGTTTTGCTGTGTGTTTGGTGGGATTGGCAGGGAATTATCTACTATGAGCTGCTCCCATACGGCAAAACTCTTAACTCGGAACTCTACTGTCAACAATTGGACCGTCTGAAGGAAGCAATCGCCCATAAGCGGCCAGCTTTGGCCAATAGGAGAGGAATTGTGTTCCATCAGGACAACGCCAGGCCACACACATCGATAGTGACTCGCCAGAAGCTCCGGGAGTTTGGTTGGGAGGTTCTTCTGCATCCACCTTATAGTCCGGACCTGGCACCAAGTGATTACCATCTGTTCCTGTCCATGGCGAACAATTTTGCTGGTGAAACATTCGCTTCAAGAGAGGCTTCTGAAATTCGACTGTCTCAATTTTTTGCTAATAGGAACGAGGGCTTCTATGAGAGAGGCATAATGAAATTACCTTTAAAATGGCAACAAGTTATCGAACAAAACGGCGCATATTTGACCTAAATCGGGTCATTCTAACTATCTTAAATAAAGCCCTCAATTTAATGCAAAAATAATGGATTTCTTTTTACTACACCTAATATTTCAAGATATTATGGTAAAACTTGATGTGTGAGCACTTAATATAAATTCAAAAAAAGAAAAAAAAAATGGAAAAGTGGGCGTGGCAAACGAGCAATTTTCGAAAACTGTCCCTTACACTCGAAATTCAAATGGGACTTGAGCATTGGCAGGTATGCTTCCTTTGTAGCCATGAATATCCTCTCCAAAAATTTTCTAGATCGGCCCATTATTAAGAGTGAAAGTGTTGAATTGAAGAGTGTTTGTCTGCTGGAAAATGTAAATTTCAATGTCCCTCGAAGGCTTCTTAGACATATCAATTCTTCTTATTTAGTCATAATCCGCACAAACGATGCTTCTAATTCTCTAACGTATAGAATCTATACTATAGATCTTCAAGTTTGCTTAACTCTTTGTCATCAATTCACTTGATTTCACTAAGTCTAGATTGAACATTAAAAGTGTTTGAATGAGATTTTCCGAACTTATGCCGCTTTCAGACTATTTCATTTAACTGATTTTATCTGTTGTGATTTTAGCATTTAAATTAGCACCAAAAAGGCACCAAATGTTGCAATATAAAACAGCTAAATTCATGATTTTATTTCTGCATTTAAAGAAGCTAAATTCAGGTTAAACGCAGCGATAAATGCTAAAATAAATGCTACAGCTAAAATCAGTTAAATGTAATAGGCTGTAAGCAGCATTAGATGCAAAATCTCCTTTATATTTGGAATACTTAAAGTTAAGTAGGTTAGAAGTCTGTAAGAACTTTTGTTCATAGACGAAAAATAATAACAATAAGTAATAAGCTACAAAAGTGACAATATACTTTTTTCTGTGAAAGTTCATTGACAGAAAATTTTCCAGAAAACTGATGTCAGGTCGGAATTCACTATGGGTACCTCGGAATTTGGATAAAATATTGCTCATACGTCGGGCAAGTTAGTGAGGTTTTTTGAGTTTTTTATTCCTATTAAAAAACCGCGGAGCCGATTATGAAGAAAATTTTATCAGTCCTCAATGAAACGATTAAGCGTCGGATGCACCTCGTCTCATCTTGATATCATACATACGTCGTTCGGGAGATAATCGCGACGAAAAATTCTGAACGAATATACGCACAGACGTGACACTGAAAACGTTGAATATACGTATAACCCTGCAGGAACTACGAATAGTTAAACTCTAGCGTTTTACTAGTTCTAATTCCACCAGTTATAGTTCCTCTTTATACCCCTGCTTATGTATTACTCTGTACTAAATTAAAATTGCGTGTGGGCTAATAATCACCACTTGTACACTTGAACTAACGCTTGTCTAGTGCTTGCGGAACCAATTGGGTAAATTGGGTATAGTAAAACACTAGTTCTTTTTGAAAGATTATTCACAATAATTTATGGTATTTTTGGTTTTTGTTTTGTTCTAAAATTTTTTGAGCCTCCTACCCTACGCAATATTTAAAAGACACAGAATTATTTTTGGTGTTTGTTTTATTAACAAAAATATTTGCATGTTAAAGGTAGATTTTAGTTTGGATTTGGGTGTATCAACGCTTTTTGCACCAACAATATCATGACAACTCTTTTTACTGACACGAAAAACAATTTTTCCAATACAAGTCAGAGCTCTTTACGAAACTGTATCCCCGTTTGCACTAGTTCTTTAGTTCTGGTGAAAGAACTAGTTGCCTCGAGGAAATTTACCCCACGCTTACTGTAGGGAATGTATAGAATACACAGAAAAACTGTGCACATAGGATTTTTAATTATCCCAATAAAAAACTTTCGAGAAAAATTACAAAAATTAGGAAAAATTCGAAATACAGGGTGTTTCGCATAAGGATGTATATCCGAAAGGAGGTGATAGGGGTGCTCAATATCGACCAAAAATCGTATGGGAGGGGGGGGTGGAAAATGCTCCCCTAAGGAGTTAGAGGGCCTTAAAGTTTTTAGGCAGTAAGTCGAGAAAAATAACTCTCCCACGATAACGGTTCATCGTAGAAAAAAAACTGTTAAGCGGTTTGAAAGCCAATTCTATGGGCTGTTAGGCAAAATTAAATTCATGGTAAGAATTTAAGCCAATGATGGTTAATTAAGCGGTCAAAGACAAAAATTCTGAAAAAATTCTATTTTTTTACTTTGAGAGCCATTTTGGTATGAAAAAGGTCCTATTAACACATACTTTTCTAATTTTTTTCAAAATCCTCGATTAATTTACTTCAAATCTGTGGTACATTTGTCATACCTTATTAGCGGTTTAACCTCAGGAAAAATAGGATTTATAAACAAACTTGAACTTTTTTTATGTGATGAAATTCTTAAAAGAGCAATCTTTGGCTTACAATGGCCAGCCAGCAATTTCTTATTTAAGACAAATTTTGGTTTACAATTATACGAACTTTAACTGGAAAAATTGGTAATTTTTTGCTGAGATTATTTAAATTGATTTTAAAAAAAGTTTAAGTTCGTTTTTAAATCCTATTTTTCCTGAGGTTAAACCGCTAATAAGGTATGACAAATGTACCACAGATTTGAAGTAAATTAATCGAGGATTTTGAAAAAAATTAGAAAAGTATGTGTTAATAGGACCTTTTTCATACCAAAATGGCTCTCAAAGTAAAAAAATAGAATTTTTTTCAGAATTTTTGTCTTTGACCGCTTAATTAACCATCATTGGCTTAAATTCTTACCATGAATTTAATTTTGCCTAACAGCCCATAGAATTGGCTTTCAAACCGCTTAACAGTTTTTTTTCTACGATGAACCGTTATCGTGGGAGAGTTATTTTTCTCGACTTACTGCCTAAAAACTTTAAGGCCCTCTAACTCCTTAGGGGAGCATTTTCCACCCCCCCTCCCATACGATTTTTGGTCGATATTGAGCACCCCTATCACCTCCATTCGGATATACATCCTTATGCGAAACACCCTGTATAAACTTTTGAAGAAAGTTTTCTTTGATTTTTTAATACCCAGCGTAAGCAGGGCATATTAGTTTTGTGCAAATCTTGTAACAGCCAGAACTAAGCTCCGTAGATGTAGACATATTTATATATTCTTTATCAGCATCAAACACTGAATCGATTTAGACATGTCTGTCTGTCTGTCTGTCCGTCCGTGGTCGGATCTCCTCCGAAACGGCAGAACCAGTCAAGTCAAAATTTGGCAGACAGGTATATCGGGGTCCAAGTATGATCCTAAGTAAAAATGGGAGATATCTGCCCACTGTCACGCCCACAAATGAATTTGCTGTGTTTTCAGTAAAATGCTTGTGAGTTGCGAACCACTCAACACATTTCATTGATATTTGGTGTACTGGTAAACTACGAAAAGGGACATATCCTGGAAAAAAATTGACGCCGTCATCCTCGAGCCACGCCCAAAAAAAAAGGGTTTTTCGTAACTTTTGAATTAAAAGGCGTAGAAGCTTCAAATTCGCAACATAGGTTGACCAAGGCGAATGAAAGGTGTAGGAAAAAAATTTATGTGGCCCGCCCACTGCCACGCCCACAATTGGAAGATATTGGCATTTGAAAAAACTTCCTTTGGGAAATTGAACACTCTTGTTCATTTAAAATTATTTCTTTGACTGAATCATCTTATTTTGAAAGGTCTTTGCCAGGTAGAAAATATCTTGTGCTACTAATTTGAGTATCATATGACGCATGCGGGGGATGGATAGCAACAGCATTTGTTAAAGTACTGCTGCATTTGCTGGAAAACATTTACCTATTCACTCTGTAGTCTTTATTATGCGCTTCTTCTGCTTTCTCGGAGAGCATACCAATTGAAAGGACTGCTGCATCAATTTTTTTCTTTCCATGTATTAACAGTTTTATGGACAATAGCAGTCATAAGGCACCTGTTACATAACGTGCCTTAGCCTTGGCCAGAAAGACGTAAGCGACAAAAATCGAGTTTCACAAGAGAACTTTTTTTTTTGTTTTGTTTAATTCTTCGGATCGTGTTCAGTTATTACGGAGAAATATAATTTGCAGGCACTGTTCCCTGTTGTTTATACTTAGCATATAATTGATTTTGGATATTTCTCATATAACGCCCATTTATGTTGCTTACGTCCTTGTGAATGTCATGCTCGATGAGTGCTTATCTATGTTTAGCAGTTATATCCTAATAATTTTATGGAAACACACGGGGCTGTTATAAAAACGAAAAATAGAATTCAAATTGATCGGAATCGAAATCTAATATTGATTTTCAATGGGTGTTGAAAAATCGGATACGTTTCTGGATTTTTCGAAGACGTCAATTCCGAAAAACAAAAGTTGCAAAATTTACTCTTGGCATTTGGTACATTGAATAGGACCATTTCTTTTATGTGGCTCTTCCACAGTTATTTTGCGATGCAGCAGATACTTCAAACTGTAAATTGGATGTATCTGGTTTTTTTAAGCTTCAAGTTGTCAGGCAACTGATCAACTTTGAACTTAGGCTGTGGATCTCTTGATTTATTAAATACCTATATTTATAACCAACCTAGCATCGAAGCCCTTTTCTGCCACCTCATTATACCCGACACACTCTGTGTCGAGGGTATATAGCGTTTGTGTGGTTGTGTGTAACACCCAGAACCAGTCCAGATAGACCATACAAAATATATATAGAAATGATCAGCGTCACCAGGAGATTCGATTAAGACATGTCTGTCTGTCTGTCCGTCTGTTTGTATACAGTTTTCTTATCGAAGGAGTTGAGCTATCTTGCGTGCTCACGGGGACATGAGTAAAAACAGGTTCGAGAATGGATATGATCAAACCCATTTTTAGGGGTACCTTCAGTTCTAGGGTCTGTCACAAAATCCCAAAACTGCCTCCAAATCAGAATTTTTCGAAATATTTCAATGAAGCTTAGAATTTAAGCGTATATTTAAGCCTCCGATTCAAAAAATTGGAAAAGTGGGCGTGGCAAATCGGCGGTTATCATAAAGAAATTAAACAAAAGTCGGTATATGGGGCCCCTAATGGCCTTAAAACCCTGTCGAATATTCTTTCTTAGTGGTCCTGTTTTTTGGGCGTGGCTTAAAAATTATTTAAACATGTGTGTCTGTGTCGGGTATTTTATAGTCAGGCTCGCCTGATTATAACACCCTTCAATTCCTTTGATCACAACTGTAATCAGTGTTGGACATTTAACGCCAATTTGTAAATGTCTACACGGCGACGTAGACAATTTAGATAATGGCGTAGGCAATGTAAAAAATGTGGAAAACAGTGTTGAAAATATGTGTCTTTAAAATATTTACCTCTATTAAAAAAAGGAGAATACGAAAAGATATTTTCCAGCGTTTTTAGGTACATTACCGCCAAAGTTACAAATGTACTGCTGTTGCTTCCCAAGTCTTTTGAATTTCGCTTCGCTCGCCTGGAACCCCTCGGGTTTTAATTGAAATTTGTATCAATAACTGCTACTTAAATTTGCGGTACTTTTTGGGAATAGCGAAGTAGTCAACACTATCAGCTGTTCGGCTCTCCATTTTTAAATGTTTTTTTCTAAATTGTCTACATTGTCTGCGTTGCACAGTGGTTTAATATCCAGTTTTTGAGGAATAAAATAGAAGGAGGGTTTGTAAAGCAATAAATTTTCGCACATGTATTTATCTTGGTAATATAAATAAAATATGAAAGTTTCATCAAAATAGGCCAAGAGCACCACCCCCACCACCCACCTCCCATATACCCCAAAAAGTTATATTCATGTAAAACTTTCATTTTTTGTCGGAACTCTTTAAAATTTTGCCCAAACCTAAAAAATAACACTATAAACCCACCCTAAGAATTACATCAAAATCAGCCGCGCCCACCATGATTTTTCTCAATCAAAATTTTGAAAATATTGGAATTTTTTAGCCTTTCTCCTACGAAATAAAGTGAAATTTTAGCAGCAGACTTCAACGGACGCGGAAACTAAATAATTCATATAAAAGCACACAAAATACCCTTTCCGAAAATATATATAGATATGTCGCGGCACCCCCTGGAACCACGTAAAATCAGCTGCACTGAACGAAAAAAATATTAAATTTGTGTATAAAAGACAACATATGTTAACAACGCAATACCACCACTGTGACAACTATTGTTTTTTTTATTCTGATGAGATTCTAGAAGCTAGTTTTCTCTTTTGCCGTTTGCAGACCTCACCAGAAGGAAGTTTTGGTCGAGGATCTCAAAAATTTTGGAGTCACTCTCTAACCACTCCCTATCAACTTTTTCGATGTTTGCCACATTCCGGGACCGTTTTTGCCATCTTTTATTAGCGTTTTTACAGAAAATTTCAATTTTTTGTTTTTATTAATTTCTCCGTTTCAAATTTTTACAGGCATTTTCATATCTTTCGGCGATACATTCGTACACACCTGCAGCGGTTTTGTTTTTCTCTATCCAAATATTAAAAATTTCAGCACTTTTGAGCGTGACTTTTTCTAAAAAAAGACAAGTTGTAGCCGAACGCGCAGGTATGCGCAGATAAAATTACATTTATATGAAAGTACACGAAATAAGCTTTACCACGTATATTTTCATGTGGATCCGTTTGGATCCAAAAGAGTTCTACTCGACGAAAACCAACAAATTTTTAATATTTTCTAAATAAAAGGACGACCAAACAAGACACATTAATACCACAATTTCGAACTCTAATTCACACAAAACATTTAATATTTAAAACTTCTGTACCTGTACTAATATTTTCCATTTTATAATAAACACTTTTTTACTATGGTTTTTTCTCCTCGCGCTCTAAACTTTCAACGAAATTTGTGCAAGACAAATGTCAACGAACAAGAGAATTAAAACATAAACTTTGAACGCTCTCGGACTAAAAGCCCGTCTACACAAAACGTAAATATATATAATTTCTACCTGTTTATACATTTCTTAATCAAATAGAATAACTTTTTTGGAAAAATGAAACACAAGTTTCGTTAAAATCCTCAAAAACTGAATTTCGAACCACTGTGCGTTGTTGACATTGTTTACGTAGACAAATTCCATTGCTTAACTACATTATCTATGCGTAGAAAACCGGGTAGACAATATATGCGTAGACAATTTGCCCAACGCTGACTGTAATACCTTTGCTTCTCTTTACTGGTATGTGTAAAAATGTTAGCTACTCCCTTCGAACTCGTTCACAACCCTGCGGTAATTATCCTCAGTGTAAGTTTGATTTTTGGTTTCGTTGATATTACTCTTTGTTATGAGGACAACATGCAAGTTGTCATTTAGTAGTAATTTTGCTATATTGGCAACAAGTGCATTAGAGCTCCGCTCGCGCAAGTAGTGGTTTCAATTAATTTTTTGGCTGATTTTCGCTTACATTTTCAGCTAGTGGAGCAAAACGGTTACCCGTTAAAACTTCTTGAGAGGAGGTTTCAGTTTTATTAAGTTTAGCCCTTGTGTCGTTTTTTCCGGCAGGGCTTCTTTTTATTTTGGTAGGTTATATTAACGTATCGGTGCATACCGACAAGCACCGCTTGCTGTTGGTTTTGATTTGTTTATGCGTTATTTTGGTTTTTTTCTACATCAACAACTATTATGTTTTGATTGGAAGAATTAATTTTAGTTATAGCAACAGGAGTAGTGTGTGCAGGAGAACTAGAAATTATACTCTTATGAGTGTTGTTGGAGCTATTTAATTGGCTCTATGTACTAGCCCCCAAGAATTATGGCCCCAAAATCAAAAGGAAAGTACGCCCCAAATTTTTGTACAGAAAACAACAACACGAAATTTTTGGGTTTTAATTCAAAAATTTGGGGTGATAATGCATCGCCATTTGGAAATAGCACCCCATATAAGGAATGAAAAAAAAACACCCTAATATAATGGGGCATTATTTAAAAAATAAAAAATATTGGGGACTTTTTAAAGTTGAAATAAAGCCCTAAAGAAAAGTGAAAAATCACCCCAAAATACGAAATAACACCCCAAAGCCTTTTTAATTAAAAAGTATGTTCAGAAGTATTTTAAAGAAAATCTTTTATTGATTTAGAATCTGTGTTTTTTACAGCAAGGACAACTGTGTGAATCCATTCCATTGGCAACAGCTTCTGCTTCCAATTTAGAATTGCATTCTTCACATATTTTCATATGCTTGCATGGAAGAAGCAAAATGTTTGCAGGCGAATTCTGCACACTGGGATCCTAGACCAATTTTGAATGTTGCATCCATTAAGTAAGTGCGACACGAATTTTCTATATTTTCTTTAATTATGTCCAGCGACTTTAGAGACGAGAACAGGCAAAAATTTGAGCCATTGTCATCTGTGATGCAAGCTGTAAAAAATGGTCTAGTATTCGATGCGTCATTAGAAAGGCCAAGCTCCTTCCAGATCCGTTCCAAATTAAACGCCTCAACTATTTGAAGAGGACTTTGTGCAGCTTTAATAGAATTCCTATTACCCAAGGTATATCTATAGTCCCCGTCTCATTTTGACAAATGAGAGATTTTTAGTTTCCTCTTGATGGCTGGTGATAAAGTTACTTTTAAGTCATTTTTAATCAAGAATTTAACGTACAATTTTTATTGCAACTTTTTTTTTGTCCGAAAAACATTTTGCGCCGCAGGAAAAAATTTGTAACAAAATATCGCTCGATTTTTTGTTACAAAATTTTATTTGTTCGAATAATTTTAGGCCGCAAGTTAAATTAAAAAAGAGTGATTTATTAATAAAAAATGAAATATCCTACCATTCAGACACATCTTGGAATGATTTCTTTATATGGCTTGAAGCATTAACGTCGCTCCCAAACATATTTCGCACAGTTAAAAATTCATTTTTGATTTTATTTAACGCAATTAATTCCTTTTATGTATGTAGCTTCTTCTTCCGGATAGTTATGCTCGATAAAGTTCTAAGGAAGCTCGCATTTTCCATTAGGAAGTAAATTGATCCTTACTTTGTAAGAGTCCTTGTAACAGACGTATTTTTTCACATCCTTGTAACAGGATTTGTTTTTATAAAGCATTTTCTGTTGGAAAACATATCCCAAGTAGCAAAATAGGGCGCTTCGACCTATTTTGGTTGAAAATACCCTATTTCTGACTTTTTTTTCCGGCCTTAAATGAGACCTAACTTTAAAGTCCGTTTACACTGAAAAAGTTTTGCATCGTTGTTCCTACGATAGGAAGACGTAGAAAAATATAATAGAATCTACGTAAAAAACAATAAGTTTTAATGTAAATATACTTAATAGTTTCTACTGTGGAAGAATTATGTCCATCATAGATTTTACGATTAAAATATTATAGAATCTACGATGGAAATGTCATAGAATCTACGTAAAATACAATAAGTTCTACTGTCAAACTAATAGTTTCTACTGTTTCCCACTTATATTGATATAATTAAACTAGCAAGCTCAAATCATATCACGCGACGGCGTAGTTGAAGTGTGCTAGACTTGTAATTTGGAAGGTCCGAGTTCTCGAACCCTGTCAAATAGAAAATAATTTGTGGAAAAACGGAGAATAAAACAGGCAAGTAAATTTCAAGGCAATATTACGGGGAAAACAGAAAGTAAGTTGCCAACCAAATAAATAGAGTTGCTTTCATTGCGCCTTCCAAAACGTCACGCACAAGCTCTTTCAAGAAAGTCCTATGGAATCCATTTAAAAATTTTTTAAGCCTACAAATTTGGTAAATCTTTTATTTCTCAGTTTTTGAAATAATGTAAATGTTAAATTATCTACTTTAAAAAAAAAAAAAAATACGCTCGCTGGAGCAGGGATCGAACCCGCCGACAAGAATTCATATCAAAATTAAGAAGTTATCGAAATGTACTTCAAGATTTGAAACCGTAGTTCCTATGATTTGGTATCGTACTTCCTATGAAATAACATCATTGTTCCTAAGATGGAATATCGTTAAATCTACGTTATACATCGTTGAAATCAATAGTGGGACTCATGCAGGGTCGCAAATAGCCTTTGTAAATTTTGCGATCGCAAATTTTCCGACGCTTCATGAGCGACGCCTTCGAATGTTCGACATGTTTGCCAAAAATCAATCAGCTGCTTCACGATAAGGCTCTCTCACATCGTAAAACATGCCTGACGGCAAGGTTGAATTATTGGCAATTGAATTATGATATAATGAAAAACTATTCTTAATTTGATAAATTTGATTTTTTTTCGATAAATTAAAGTTTATTTATGTTCAAACTGGTTTTTTCTTCGACAAATGAAGGCTTAAACCTATTTTTACATTACGTCCTAGGCTTGTCAAACGCGATGGGCCGTGTATGCCCGCCCAGATTATTATGCGAAATAACTTACGACGTTTTGCGAAGCGAAAACCAATGGGAAAGTTTGTCACGCTTCGTAAAATTTCTTCCATACAAATTTTGACAGTTCATTTCCCATTTCGCAAAGTTTCCCATTTCGCAAAATTTGCGACCCTGCATGAGTCCCACTAATGACATTCCTCATCGTAGAAACTACTGCAAAGCTGTCTTAGAATCTACGATATCTTGCAATTGGACTTATATCAATTGCGGATATAATAGATTCTACGTCGGATATCATAGATTCTACGACGGAATTTTTTGAGTGTAGAAGGTACAAATGACATTTATTTGACCAATTTTATGACTTCAAAGTCCGGTCGACTTGCAAGTAGATTTTATTTCGCAAATAGGCAAAAATTCCCTATTTTGCGACTTAATATTGACTTCACTTTGACTTCCAAATCTGAATATACAGACACCAATTTTTTTAATGGAATATTTGGGGGAGGCAGATTTAAAATTTTGGATTTATACCTAAAAAAAATGTGAAGCTTAAAAAAAAGTACTTAAACAATAAATAATTTATTTGAAAATCGATTCGTGTTTCAATTAATGTACACAGTTTGTCATGCCACAAAGCCTTGTTTAAAATAATTGGTTGAGTTTGAACACTTTCGATGGTTCATATTGCAAAAAGAAAAAAATTTTTTGAAATATTTGGTTGAGTGTTGATACATTTGCTTGTCGATATTGCAAATTGGTGATTGAAAAAGTTTATTGAGCGTAAAGCCTTCGAGTAATTGACGCAATCAAAAAATTCCTTACGACAGCGAAAAACGTGATAAGCTGAGATTTAACAACGAATCTGTTGTCCTGATTAAAAAATTGTTGCATTAACGTACAAAAGTTTTTCTGTGCACATACATTTTTTTTATTGATTTCAATTCCGATAGCTATTGGAATCTATAACAGAAACATTCCACGTACGGGACAAATAATATTCGTGATGTTTTTTATGTTTAAGTGTTTAATTGGATGAAAAGATTATTTTATAGCATGTTTCCACATAGTGCATTAACTATATGCATTAAAGTTAACGCATATAGTTAATCACTGTCGTTTCCACTTGCGGACTGTGCATTAACTAATCAGCTGATTTCGTCGGAAGCTGCTGTAAAAAAGTGAAAAATACCCTTTTTTATATTTTGCTAGATATAAACGATATATGGATATATTTCAATCTTCATTTGATTTCAATGTGTGAAATAGCTTAAATATTTTTACTTATTCCTTGGACTTTCCATTTTCAATTTGATTTTTATTTCAGCGGTTCTTTTGATTTGACAGAACGGTTGTCATTTTACGTACTTTTCTATTCAGGGGTGCAATTTTTCGTAACATTTGCAAGCAAGTCGAAATGCAACCATGCTGTTTTATCTGCGTTAAATTTTAATGCATGCATTATTGAGGTGATTAACTTGACATTTTTGTATGGGTAATCACATTTTTAATCATGCGTTAACGAGTTAATGCAGGTAATTGAGTTAATGCACTATGTGGAAACATGCTATTAATGTACTCATATTAGGATACTTGACAGGATATAAGTTGCCCTTTCGAAAACTTTTGAGTAATTATATTAGTTTTTGTCTATTTGTACGGGACAAAAGTATCATTTTCTGTGGAATGCTACAACAACACCGATAATTTTCTTTTGAAGTGTGTTTATTTTTATTTTTTTTAAAATTATTTTTGTGCAAAGGTGCAATACATGCACATCTATCAACATAGATTTCCTAGCTGATAAAGTCACGACTCCTGCGTGCAATCGACTGCATTACTATTTTATTGAGTACCATATGCTCCCCAACGCCGACTCAATTACATGTGATCCTGCATACACATTATAAAAGTCCAGTTTCCAGCAGCCGAGCCACGCAGTTATTCAAAAACGTTCACTTCATAGACTATTGTTAAAGTCGGAATATGCTCTGTGATATGTTATTGTGTTGAATTAAGTGCAACATTTTAGAAATTTTTGAAAGACTCCTATTCTAAATGAGTGATCCACTAAATCCAGGGTTCCCAAACTTTTTCGAACGCGGAGCCCTTGAAAAACATAAAAAATTTTTAGGAGCCCCCGCCTAATTTGTTACATATTCTTTAACAATGACAAACAAAATAATGAAAAACTTTAAACATTTTTCTGTTTAGAAACAATAAGTTAAGGGCCCTCTCGAGCTCTGTGAGAAATGAAAAACTTCATATAAAAAAAGCTTAAGAAATGCTGAAGGAATTTTTGTGACAGAGATCTGCTTTTTGCTGTAAATAAAACACGTTAACACAGATTTTTCTGTTAGAAATTTTATCGTTCAGAAATGGATAAATGAAATAAAAAATTTTCGATTATAAGACACAATTACCCATAAATATTTTTCACACTTACAATTCCGAATCCATTTTAACAAATTTTTAACAGCTTTTTCGTCTTGACGTAAAATATATAAATATATAGATTGTCACTATTGCATTAAAAAATGAAATTATGCTACGTTTTTTCCTTTAAGGAATTATTTAACTGCTTAGATTCATGGCTTTTTTTAAGCCAAATTCTTAAGTTGATTATTCATTATTTATTTTTGATATTTGCTACTCTCATATTTGAACATGATGAATATGGTTGAATGTAATCCAATCTGCACTGGAGGCAACAACAAGCTCCTTAAAAATAATATGTTATGTACACTAGACTGTTTCTTATTTTGAAAATTTTGATCGATTTCAAACCGCCGGACGGAAAATGTTTCCATTTGGCATAAATCTGACTGGTTTCAAATTTCGCGCCGATCGAAGGTGATGGGCGCGCTAGGGCTCTGAAATATGAAAAAAAATTTGTATGGGAATTAGTGTGGCCATCCGCGGATTATGATTTTTTTTTTTTCGATTTGGATTCTGCGGGAAACGGCTTAAATATTTGACTTTGTAAAAAATTGATTCACCTTTCTTTTAAGACATAAAACAACAAAATCGGTTGATATTGGGCCGACCTGGGACGCCTTAAAGTCAATAGTTTGAGGTTTTAAAAGATACATCCGCTTGGAAGCCCTGGCTGCCTTGGCTGTATGAAGAATGTTTAATAACTTTTTGTTATGTTTTAATTATCTGTAAAAATAACTACCATTTTTGTAAAACTTTTTTCTAGCTTCCAAGAGGGTAAACTTAGTTGATAAACGTAAGTTTCTGAGCACGAAATATATTTTGTTTACAACAGAGTTAACGTGACCAACACAGCTTAGAGAGGAGTTCATCATATAACCGAGATTCTTTACCTTTTTTACTATTTTGAGCACATCATTCCCTAGATATAAGGGAGGAATAGATGTTGTATCAATACCCCACTTTGTGACTCGTAGCACAGACGATTTAAGAGAATTAAGACATAAGCGATTCCGTTTAGCCCATTTCAGGATGTTGGAGAGATCTTCGTTTGTGCGAAAGCATAAGTCTTCCATAAGCCCCACCCTTCTCGACAAGTAAATTTGCACGTCATCGGCATATGCATGAGTGCTTACGTTTTTTACTACAGTAAAAATATCATTAATAAATGCAATAAAAAGCAACGGTCCAAGCACAGAGCCTTGCGGTATGCCAACCACAACTTCCTTATAACTCGAAAACTTGTTTCCGGATTTAACTCGCTGCATGCGGCCACTCAAATAGCTTATTATCAGTTTAAGAGCATGTTTTTTGAATCCAAACTGCATACTCAGTTTCTGAATCAAGATTTTATGGTCAACGCTATCAAAAGCCTTTGAAAAATCAAGAAGTACCACCAGAGATATGAAACCCTTGTCATAGTACTGGCGCAAATCATCCAGAACTGCCATTATGACTGTAGAACAGCTAAAACCCGAGCAAAAACCTGACTGTAGGGGACATAGGAGATTATAGTTCGAGAAATGTTCCTTTATTTGCTCAGCCATTAACATTTCACAGACTTTCGAGAGACATGGCAGAATTGTGATCGGTCTGTAATCATCTACACTAGTAGATACAGGTTTTTTAGCTAAAGGAACAACTTGACCTATTTTCCATTTTTTAGGGAAAGTGCACATAGTGAAAATGTGGTTAATCAGGTGCGTAATGATACCTAAAATGTATGGCATAGCAATTGTTATAAAGCGGATAGATATAACATATTTCAAATATAAGAATTGCAGCACAAATTTTTTTTCACCCCAAACTGAGGGTAGCGAATCTTTTAACAGTTTCATTGTAATTTAAATCAGTGACGGCCAAACCTATACGTAAACATTCATAATTGTGTGTGTGAATGCGCTGTCAACTTCGCTGTGAGCTACCCGAGTGGTGCGTTCAGACCTGAAGTATTTCAATATTTCTGGCCTGAATGGTAATGCTAATGCATGATATCCAGCAATACCCCTTGATTTCCTTTTGTTAAGCGATGTCATAGGGAAATAAGGCGTGATGCTTAAGCCCTGAGCCAGGCCTGAGTACTCACCTATGTATGTAGTATGGTATGAATATCCCGGGATATTCGCATATGAAATATGGTATGAATATCCCGAGATCTTCATACAATACTTTATTTATGGTTAGTCAGACCATACTTCGTAGATGAGTACTCAGGCCTTAGAAATTCCTGTCTCAAATCATAGCATTAATCCGATGCAGGTATGTAAATACAAATAACGTTTGGATAAATAAATTTTAAATTTTATTGAATTTATTGTTTAGGCAAATCATCATTAGGTCTTTTAATATAGTATATATATAATATATCAATATTTTAATATAGTATACAAATATCAGTCTGTGTTTTTTTTAATGTGGTATTTATATAGCAATCGTTTAGTCTTTTAAAATAGTATATATATATATGGGCATTTCCATGATGTCGAACGCGACATTCGCACGCATTCTCAGTGGAAAAAGAAATATACGAAAATTTTTTTTTATTTGGACAAATGGCGGAAGTTATAGCTCTTGACTAGCACTGTAATTGGTGCTAAGGTTGATTTCTGGAAATTGTTCGTTTTCAAGATAATTACAAAAAAACTAAGGCATTCGCACGCTACAAAAACAGGTCAGTTTTGAGGCGAACAGTTCAACCACTGATATCAGCGAAACTTGAGGCAATATTTTAATGCGACTAATTTTTTAATATTGTACATTGATGAATCTTAGAACTGGTTTTTATTTGATTCAAAAATATTAAACAGTTTAGTTTTTTATTTTATTTTAATCACTGTCGCACGCTACATGTCGAATGCTACATTTTGTTGCATCATACGTTTTAATTTAATGTGTACTTTTCATGTGCATCAAGTTAGCTTGCACTTTTTCGAATTTCCCGAAACAAATTATTGTGCTGTAATGTGCCCAGTTTGTGCTATCATGTGCCGTTTCGAAAAAAAAAATTCCTCAAGGGATGCCATTTTTATGAGGAGGTCCTTTTTTTCGTGTCAAGTTAGCTTGCACTTTTTCGAATTTCCCAAAAAAAAAAAAGTGTGCTGTAATGTGCCCAGCTTGTGCTATCATGTGCCGTTTCGAAAAAAAAAATTCCCCAAGGGATGCCATTTTTATGAGGAGGTCCTTTTTTTTGGTGTCAAGTTAGCTTGCACTTTTTCGAATTTCCTAAAAAAAATTGTTGTACTGTAATGTGCCCAGCTTGTGCTATCATGTGCCGTTTCGAAAAAAAAAATTCCTCAAGGGATGCCATTTTTATGAGGAGGTCCTTTTTTTTTGGTGTCAAGTTAGCTTGCACTTTTTCGAATTTCCTAAAAAAAATTATTGTGCTGTAATGTGCCCAGTTTGTGCTATCATGTGCCGTTTCGAAAAAAAACATTCCTCAAGGGATGAAATTTTTATGAGGAGGTCCTTGTTTTTTTTTTCGAAACGGCACATGATAGCACAAGCTGGGCACATTACAGCACAACAATTTTTTTTAGGAAATTCGAAAAAGTGCAAGCTAACTTGACACCAAAAAAAAGGACCTCCTCATAAAAATGGCATCCCTTGAGGAATTTTTTTTTTTCGAAACGGCACATGATAGCACAAACTGGGCACATTACAGCACAACATTTTTTTTTGGGAAATTCGAAAAAGTGCAAGCTAACTTGACACCAAAAACAAGGACCTCCTCATAAAAATGGCATCCCTTGAGGATTTTTTTTTTTCGAAACGGCACATGATAGCACAAACTGGGCACATTACAGCACAATCATTTTTTTTGGGAAATTCGAAAAAGTGCAAGCTAACTTGACACGCAAAAAAGGACCTCCTCATAAAAATGGCATCCCTTGAGGAATTTTTTTTTTCGAAACGGCACATGATAGCACAAACTGGGCACATTACAGCACAATAATTTTTTTCGGGAAATTCGAAAAAGTGCAAGCTAACTTGATGCACATGTAATTTTCATTTAATTGGACATGAAGAAGATGATGATAAATGACTTTTAATGTTTTCAATATATTTACACAGAAAAAATTTTCATGGTAATATAAACAAAAAACCAGTCTAATGTTACAAATTTTTTGTTAATATACGGTCAACAGAAAACTTTTGTGTATATAACAATTTCTCGAAATTTTTGTTTATGTAACAAATTTGCCTAAGTAAATAGCACAAACACTCATTAAAGAAATAACGATATCTTTGTTGCGTTAAGTTAGTTTAAGTTAGAATTACCAATGCCCGTTTGTGCAGGCGAAAAATTATTTATTTTTATTACAAATAGTATGGCAAATGCACAAAAAACTTTTTTATTTGAATAAAGTTTTTTGTAAGATTAACTTAAACTTATTTTATTTCACAAATGGCTTTGTAAAATAAAAAGCTGGAGTTTGTTATAAGAATATAAGTTTTGTGTATATAGCACACATATCCATACTATTAACAGACTGCCAGTAAGGAAATTTTGTTCGCTTTACAAATTTTGCGTACAAGATTTTGATCCAATAACAAAAACTTTTTGTTCCATTTACATGCCTTTTATTCCATTTACAAATTTTCCGTACAAGAATTTGATCCAATAACAAAAACTTTTTATTCCACATTTATTATATTCAATTATTTATTTATTTTTTTCTATAAACTGGTGTTATCTGAAGCGTACCAATTTGAAGCCTAAGGGCTTTTTATAATGAATCCATTTTGTAATATGACAGCAGTTGACTCTTGGTTATTAATTTCTTGCAATCTGAATCTGCTAGTAGCTGCCCAATTCTTTTCTAAATCGGGCCAGGAACAATTGTCTGAAGTAATTGCTTCTAAATCAGCTTCAACATCTTGACAGTTTTCTAGGAAAAGGAAAGAAAAAATTATTTGTAAAATAAATTAAGAACGCTACAGTACTATTTACAGTATTATTCAGATCTAATATTACCAGGTTCAATGCCAGCGGGCTCTATTTCAGGAACTTCTGAAGATGTATTGCGTTCCTTGTGTACTAGGCCACTCTTCTTGAGAATTTTAATCTGGTTGTAATATTTGGAGTATATTTTTCCAAGAATTTTTCCCTTATCTCTCAAAAAATAAAGAGCCTAAAATATAATTATTTATGTTTGTCATACAATAGTTACGAAATGCATATTAAAACTAAAACCACTTCACTTCAAAAAGAAATGATGATTTACCTTAATTTCTGACGGAAATAAAGAAACTATTCCAACAGCGAGATGCTCTGCCAAGGCAACAGTCATTTTGATATCATTTCGAATCAAATAGTTTATTAAAACTTCGACTAAAACAGATCTCATTCCGTCTTGCAGTTCCTCATTACTGTTGTGTCTCTGCAATAAAGCTCGCCCTTGAGTAGAGCTCTCTAATATTTCCTTCAAATTAGGAAAAGCATCAGCGGAATTCGTCTCTGTAGGAGTAGCAGCACAAATATTGGATTCTTTGGAGGACACTCTCGAATTTTCTTCCATGTGCCAATCTTTTAAGTGGCTTTCTAGTTTAACTAAAACGCCAAGTTTAAAAGAATTGGTCAAGAGCTCGCAGTGACGCGGTGTCATTCTGCGAAGAATACCAACGTTTATCTCTTCCTCTGAAAAATGTGTAAGATAGCTATTAAGAAGAATTTCAAAGCGTCTATTACTTTACCCAAACTTGGCTTCAGTTTTCGTTGCTTCAGTGCGCTACATTGTCCGTGTTTAGATTAAGAGCGACACTGGAAAGAAACACATGAGAGTGACAGAGATGTAATGACTTTCGTCTCTGTCACTCTCATGTGTTTCCTTCCAGTGTCTCCTTAATCTAAACACGGACATTTTGTACGACTTACAAAAGATTTGTTGCATTTACACTCACTGTATTTCATTACCAATTTCATTGTAAATAGAACAAAGTTGCTTTTTTCAATTGTCTATGCAACAAAATCCACATTTGTATTCGCTGTACTAAAGTTTGATTGACAAAATACTTTTTACATTCACAATATGTTTCTAGCATTGACAAAATAATTGTAGACAGGATAAAACAATATATGTTTATAATGAGTGAAACCAAATAAATACCACTGTTGCACCAACAAAGGTTTTGTGGTACTTATAGTGCATTTGTTGGATTCACAATATTTTTATCGAGTCAAAGTTTTTTAATATTGTAAATGGAACAAAGCTTCGGCTACCAATACAACAAATGTCTTTGTTATTATTCACTAAATTATTTCCTGTACTAAAGTAGCAAAGAAGTTTTTGGTTAGTTTAATAAGTATCAGCATTTTAACCATAATTATATTACATATAACTTTCTATTGAAAATATGTGAAAATAATTGCTGTAATTATGATTGAGATTTCTTAACGCGGCTAGGTATTTCTAACCATAACGGAGTTGTTAATGGAAGAAATCATAATTGTTCCACACACAAATTCAATTTTATGAATTTCATAAAGCTTTCGTCCGATTCACAAACTGGTTATAAGACCATTTGTGTAGAAAACAAAAATTCTGAATTTTTTATTCAATACAACAATATTCATTGTGTTTTTAACAAAATACATTTTTCTTCTTTAAAATTGTTGCCATAACAAAAATATAAAGGGTTTATTGAAAGATACACAAAATAAAATTTATTACATTTACAAATATTTCTTAATATAACAAAGTTCAAAATATCGTTTGTTAATACAAAAAAAATACCATTATATCAGTGTTAATTTGACAAATTCACTATTAGGGTAACTAAATAAATATTTAAGCTAACAATTTAAAATTGTTGGCCCCTAACAAATCCCGTTTGTTAATAATCCCATAAGAATTCTTTCTGTGTATTTTCACAAAAAAAAATTATAAACTTAAATAATAATATCTTCAACAAAAAATAAAAAAAATAAGAATATTCATCCTTTACATAAAAAATAAAGAATAGAAACTAACTTAACTGTGAATAGTATTACTTATATTAAATAAAGATTTTTTAATGGAATATGCAGTCCTAGCTCCTTCAGGACTGCCCTCTTAATAAGCCAACCGATACTTCAAACTGCATTTTTAACATTGGCTTGTCATTGAGGCATTACCACTCCCACATTTAACTACTCCACGAATAGACCTACTGTGGTGAATTAGAGGTCAGTTGTCTTACACAAAATACTCTACATTTTAACTAGTGATGTTCTGGGGTAACTCAGAGTACTCCTTTTCGGTAAGTTGACCTATCGCACCCTTGCTACTAAATCGGTACAACTCAAAATTTCGCATTTCTGGAACAATCATTCATTCTCTATTGAGACTTGCAAAAAATAATTATTTTTCTTAACTTAGTTTATTCTTAATCGACTACTGCAGTCTTTATAAACATAAATTTTCTATGTGTTGAGTTTCTTGCAGAAAAATGTGGTTGAAAATAAAAAATTTGAAATGGGCTTAGGAGCAAGGGTGCGAAATTTATAAATAAATTTTACACTTACGATGTCGCACGCTACAAACTTCAAATATGTCTCAGGGCCAAAGCTTTGATTATTTTGCAACAAAATTTTTTTTATTTAATTGCAATACAAATTGCTGTTTGCTGCGAATATTTGAGGCGCGTTGCACAAACACCTTTGACTCACTGATAACAAATGTTATTTTTCAATGTCGCACGCTACAACGAAATAAACGAAAAAGTAAAAAAAAAATTTACCGTAATTGGCGATTGCATCGTTCCCTTTGCATTTTTCTTACATTCCTCAAATATAAAACGATATTTAAAAGTGCAAATATCAAAGCATAGTGGATGTTATTACGAACATTAATCAAAACAAAACGGGAAGAGAAATATTCAAAACATAACTTTTGCACTTGTGCGACTTTGCATTTGAATATTTCTAAATGTGTTATGAAAATATGTGGAATATGTTTAGATTAGTAAAATTTGATCGATTCTCTATAAATATATGTTAAAACAACATACTTTTATAGGCTTTGAATTTTTTGACTGCGGTTGACATTTCTGTGGAAATGCCCATATGCAATTTTAATTTAAAAATTATTTTCTATTTTATACTTATATTAAAAATCGCCAAAAAAAAAAATTTTTAAATTATACCTATTTTCTAACATTTAAATTAATAAGTCTAAGGGGAGGGAGTTCGAAAAATCGCCAAAAAATTGTGTACGTGATACTTGAATGGTCCCTTTTATGTACATAATGAGTGTTTTCTTATGACATTATCACGTAAAACTATCGTCCGTAAATTGACTTTACAGACACCAATTTTTATACCCGACACACGCTGTGTCGAGGGTATATTGCGTTTGTGTGGTTGTACGTAACACCCAGAACCAGTCGAGATAGACCATACAAAATATATATAGAAATGATCAGCGTCACCAGGAGATTCGATTTAGACATGTCCGTCATGTGGTCCTGTTTTTTGGGCATGGTTTAAAAACTATTTAAAAATGTGTGTATTTGTCGGGTCCCTGCGGAAAATTATCTCCTGCATGACAAAGTCACCAGTGATGTCATCGATGACATGTAGGTGCCATTGTCATGCATGACATCTTGGAGGACATGTCATCGTGGAGGGATGCTGTTCATGTGCTTGCCTCTCATTGGCTACTTAAATTTAAATAAGGTTTTCGCGTCAGTTCAGCGTTAGCATGAAGTGGCGTAGATGATGAGTGCTCGACTCTGAATCCGAAGATCGCGGGTTCGATCCCTGGCTGAGGCGAACAAAAATTATTAAAAATTGATTTTTAAAAATTTTCGAAATATTCAAAGAGAGGGCAAGAAGCGAGTTTTCAACTGACCAGGATTCTATAAATTAACATTGAGAGAGAAAAGAGCATTTGCTTCTCTTAAATGCTTTTTTCGCCATCGCTCCTCCTAGGAGGACATGTCACCGGTGAAATCACTGTCCAACTCCTGTACAAATGTCATGCTAGGCGTCCTATGAATTGTCACGCATGCCAGGGTGACAAGTCACCCTGACTTCACCGGTGATGTCAGGGTGACATTTCCCGCTGGGGTATTTTATTGTCAGGCTCGCCTGACTATAACACCCTTATTTGTTTGTTTTTTAAGTTGCTTGTAGGTTTGATAAGAATATATAAGAGCGAATACGACAGATGGAATAGTCGATATGAGTGCGACTGAAAACGGCTGATAGCTGTGGGAAGTTTTAAATTTGTTCTTGACTGTGTGTAAGTGATACTGGCCAAGTGTCACTTCCCTGCAGGAAGCCTGTGGGCACATGACCCAATGTCTACAATGAGTCAATAGTTATAGTTCATCTCTGTCGACCATGTCAACAAGAAGTCTATATATTTAATTTTTGTGAGGTTTTGCTGCAGTGAATGCGATAGAAACAATCAACGAGGTTTCTACAGCTAGATTTCATTCATTTAACATATTTTCTGAACTCATCTCAGAGGCGTCAATAGCGCAGAGCATGCGTTCTCGCCCAGCAGTCTTAAGGTTCCTGGTTCAAACCACAGCGAAGGCGGATGAAAATGTGAAAAAGCGGGTAATATTTGATGTATAAAAATAATTTAATCTATTCTTCCGGCTTAAGGTCAATGCATTTCTGTTATGAAAACAAATTTAAAAATAATTTACAATAAAACAATTCCTACACTGAAAAAAATTATAGCACCATGTGCTATATTTTGTGAGCGCTAATTGCTATAACTATAGTAGAAAATGGGATAGTAGATCTTTGTTACTGCGTCTGCTATATTTTATACGAAACTTTAATAGCTGCTATTGCTATAATTTAATATAATATAACCCGTGCTACACCAATAGCAGTTCATGCTATTATTGGTCATAGTTTTTGCTATATGAACATAATATCTACAGATATAAAATATAGCTACTCCGTGCTATAGCATTTGGTAACTGGCCTAGCACAAGCGACTGAGGAAAAAGAAAAATTTTATTTTGTGTTTTGACTTTTTTATTTATTTATCTTAATTAATTTATTATATTTTTTTTTGTTTTTATCTTTTTTTTATTTTAAAATTTCTTTATCTTATATCTCCTTAAATTTTCTCGCCTCCACCGTGCCTCGAACCGCTGACCTCCAGTTTGCTGGGCGAATGTCTTAACCATTACGCTAAACGAACGAATTTAATTTCTTGGTCAAAATGCTCAGTTGAGTTTATGGTTGCTCAAGTCTCGGGAAACGTGCTTAAAAATGTTTTTCACTCCAAAAATTAATTACTTGAAAATAAACCCATTACAAAAAAAAAATAATAATAGTAACCTTAAAAATTTAGGGGAAAATTTTTGTCTTCCCAAACAACTGAACTTTGAACAAAAAAAAAAAAAAAAACAAATTTAGGGAATATACCCGCCGCCAACATGGATCGAACCCCGAACCGAATCAACAGGGAGGAGCAGATAAAAGGGAGAATTGCGAAAATGAGAGCAAATTTCAAGGCATAGTAGAGAGCGAGAGAGAGTAAACGAGAGCGAATTTGAATAGAGAGAGATTGAAATGAATATAATTTACTCATTATGGCTATGTTAATAGCCGCAGATGCATTACAATCATTCTCAGCTATAATGAGTAGTTGCATATGCTATGCAAATAGCCGCAGATGCTTTAAAATCATTCTCCTACAGCTATATTCATTTACTAACAAAATATAGCTATGTTGGCTATGTTTGTTTGAAATCAAGACATTTCGCTAGCTGAAATTCATATAAAATATAGCAAATGCAGTAATAACGCCGTTGCTATAGTTTATAGCAAGCAAGTAGTAGTTCTGTTTTTTGAGTGTACGCTCAGGGATGAAAAAGCAATTTGTATGCATAAAAGTCTTTTAAAAACTCTCATGTCTTGGATTGCAAAATTTTTAATTTGTTTACCATAAATATTTTTCCTGAAAGCTTTTTGGTTTTTAAACTATTATTTACTTTAAAAAAAGTAAATAAATAAAAAAATAAACAAAACAAAAAAAAAACCAGTGCTCGCGCGAGATTTGAACCGGCGATCTTCAGAGCTCAACGCAAGCACTCAACGCATTGAGCCACCACATGCACACGAATGACTCTTGCTATTGACGTACTAACATAAATGCCTTCTTAATCGTTCCCTCGTCAATAGCATGTCTATTGTTTGTATCCACTATTGCTGGTCTTGCAATGACAAGCAATGTTAATTTTCTATAGCGGTTTGTATTGCGAAGGGCATAATTGGTCAGTAGTACTGTTGACGCGGACAGTAGAAAAAGAGTAGGGGAGAGGTGTGTACCTTGGTCCGGATTTCACATTTTTCAATCTAGAAAATTTTGCAGGATGTTTTCTTTAGTTTTTCTTTTATATAAGTTCTCTCATATCCTTCCGACATTAAATGACGAGTCATTTATTTTTCTCCTCCTTACCAATAAATAGAAAAACTACTTTTACTATACCAATCCAAAACGGTTCAAGGTACAACATGCAAGTGTACCATGGTCCTTTGGTATGTGTACCTTGGACCGCATAAAATAAAAGGAGTAAATTCGTAGCAAGTATGTAAGAAATTAAAAATACTCGTTTATTTGCATATGTCATATTGTTTAAAATGGAAAGTATTTAAGTCTTCCTTTTTTCTCGGCGCAAAAGGCTTGAGATGGATGAATCATTTTCTACGCTTAAATCAGGCTCTATAAATCATCTTGAAATTGAATCTTTTCTTTCGAAACTCTTTTCGGTATGGTTTTTCGTTATCTTTCGTTATTTTCTGAAGAAAAGAGAGACAATTTTCTAAATTCGATCAAAATAAGAAACAGCAAGCCAATATTCATCTAAAATTTTTACCTTGGACCGGTCCAAGGTACACTTGTAAGCATATGTCCGAGGTACACCTTCCTGTTTTAAAAAATATCATCTAAAAATTCATATTTTGGAATCAAAACAAAAAGAAGAACTCATACTATGTTTTGAAAATAAGTAAAAATTTTATGATTTATTTGTAGAATTCGAAAATTTCGATTGAGTTGTGCACAAAAGCTTTTGCATTCGCCTTAAAAAAAATACTTTTTTGCACAAAAAATTTTTTTTCGCCTTTTTCCACTTGTCTGTATAGCTTGACACTATACAGCAAACTTAAGTCAAATAGCAGCGTGAGTGGAACATTCCATAGAAGAACATTTGCATGTATATGCAGTAGTTGAGCGGGAATCTACACTCGGACCGAGGTACAATCGGTCCAAGGTACACACCTCTCCCCTATAGATTCACTACTGTCATTTCCTGCAGGGTTGTATTTATTGTTTGGTTACTATGAAACTATCCCCGAGAGTGACAGACACCTCCACAGTCATCCAACCACAACATTAAAGATAATTTTTTGTTCCAACCCGACTAAAATCTGTTATTTAACAAAAAGGATATCTGAAAATATATTAAAACCACAAATTTTTGCAAAGTCCTTAAAACGTTTTCGTTTCGTTAGTCAAGAAAACGTTTTTGTTTTCAGAACACACCAAGCGAAACCAAAAACCAAATTCAAAACGTTTTGTTTTCTTGTTTCGCTTCGTTTCGTTTAGTTTCGTTTTGACTAATCTGGTTCGTTCGCTCTCATAAGGCACAATGTACTGTGGTTTTTGAAAACAGTTTGTTTTGGTTTCGTTTCGTTTGATCCGATATGGACGCAGCTTAAATGTCACGATCTTTGCATTTGACTTTTGTGACATCCCCGATTTTGTCCTGTTAATTCAAAAGTTTTGAAATAACAATACGTTCAGTATCGTAGTGAGGGGGGAAGGGTTGAAGGGGGAAGCTTCCCCGGGCGCTAAATCATATTTTAATGAATATGAAGGTATTTTTATTTAAGACGGAGAGCGGGAGCGCCATTTCCTCCATTGTGGCCCCAGTCTTCCCTGGGCGCCGAAATGTCTAGCTACGTATACGTAGCTGCTTATTTATATGCATATACTTATATATATTTTTAGTATTTATGTCGCAGGGAACAGCTTCAGTTAGTGAATATCCACAACGATTTCCTAAATTCGCACAACAATGCTGACGTCGTTTCAACATATTAAGATCTACAATGTTACGTGTGAAATACAATGCGACTTAAGCTTTTCCTGCGTGGGCTTTGAAAATTAAGAACGTGGTAGAAAATATTTGCACCTAGAACCACGCGACGAAAAAGCAAAGCAAAAAACGGAACACCCAACATAAAAATGCAAAGCAAACAACAAAACATGGAAAACGCAAAGTCGCAATCAGCAGCTAAATAAAAGCGGAAGTTTTCAACGAAAAACAAAAAAAAATAAATAAATAAAAATAAAAAAAATTTCAAATTAAGAGAACACGCGTGGTCTCGGTCGTGCCATAGTATTGGCCGTTAACAGAGTGTTGTCCCAGCGAATGGAGATTGAAGCGGAAGACACCAAGCACGCTGGGGAACGACAGTCGGAAATTCAATGGCAAGTGCTCATTTGTTTGTGTTGGGCTTTGGTGGCTTGCATGTGTTTGTACTTCTATGTCACCAAAGTGCCATCACTATTTGCGCTCTGGGATTAGGACTTAGAAACGTGCACAGCTGGCAAAAACTATGCTTCTACAGATGTGAATAAGTCCCATTAACAGTGCGAAGTTGTTAAATGATGAATTTGATTTGCATTTTTTATTTTTTGTTTTTGTTTGCTGTTTTCATCTTCTTTAATTGAGATACATTATAAATCCGACAACAGAAGTTTGTAAAAAAAAAGCTGTGTAGGATTTTCATAGATATTTTTATTATGTTAAGCTTGACGAAAATTGAAAGGTACTAAAGACTGTCCCAGAAATAACTGTCCTTTTGTTTTTTTTATTGCAAAAAAAACCAATGATGTTTTTTAAAAATTCTTTCAGTTTATTATTAAGTGAACATTAAAAAATAAATAAAAATTTTAATTACACTGAAAAAAATACACTTAAAAAAAATTATACACTTTTTTATTAAGGTCCTCCATTAGGTTTTTTACCGACCTTTTGTTCACCTTAGTGTATGCCCGACGCCATTTATGTCGAAATATTTCAATGTTCTTTGCAGTTTGTTTGGTCTTCTTAAGGTTCCTTTTCAATAAAGCCCAATATTTTTCGATTGGACGAAGTTCGGGGCAATTCGGAGGATTTGCTTCTCTTGGTACCACAGTGACATTTTTGGCTTGGTACCAATCCATCGTTCTCTGGGTGTTCGTGTTCGCCGCCGCAACTACGCAGCCGACCCTTTAAAGCGCGGCGAATTAGTCAAATCTCCCTTTTTTTCTTGGTACAACTTAAAGTTCGAGCTCGAGCGAGTTCTGGCCGTTCAAGGTAGAACATTCGAAAAAGTAATATCGCCCTGACCGTTTGTGCGCGCACCGAAACAATAAGTTAAAATTCAAAAAAAAAAAAAATCTAAATCGAAATTTAATGAACTAAAAATAAAAAAAAAAAAAAAAAAACCAAAAGAACTCAAGTGCATTAGCGTGAACTACATAAACAACAAAAAACCCACCGCCAAGAAGGCAAATTGGTTTAAGTTTTTTTTTTTTTTAATTAATTTTTTATATATATATATACGCCAAGAAGGCAGATTTTTTTTTCCAACTCACCAAAACACCACACAACCGCGTCGCGTAAACAAAAAAAAAGACAATATATAACAACAATATATAATTCTACGTGCTCGGCAGCCTCCAACCAAAAACCCCCGCAGCGGAATACCAGGTACGTCCACTTGCTCCCTTGCCCCTCACATTAACATTTGGCGATCCCGTGCCAGGAGCCTGGAAACAGGTTCTGGAGGACCAATCCTTGCAAGGAAGAATCGAGAAAATAGGCCACGTGTGTGTCACCCTTTACCGCTATTTGCCCTTCAGAGAAGTCAAGGGCAGCACGATCCAGGCACGTGACACACATCACCGTTTCGACTCATCCTTTCCCTTCATATTCGTATCACCTATCTCGCTCGCACATCCGTGTCGCCTTTGGTGGTGATTTTTGTGCACAACGAATATCGCAAACCAACAGCCATATAACGGGTCTGCCAGCCGCGTTAGATTTCTCGTTCCCTTTTTTTTGCGAACGAACACAGCCAGCATCAAGGCCTTGCGGTTGTTTTTCCTTTTTTTTGTTTCATTGCTTTGCTTTGAAATAGCGCCTGTACTTCTAGTCAAACTTCGTACGGGACAATTGTTGAGCTGGTCAGTTGCCACGCAGTGTGTCGCATCGAACATCAAACGTGATCGAGTGGAATTTGTGCGGCCGAACTTGCCACAGCTATTGGAATCGCGGTTCGCCTGCAACCACACACACGCACAAGCTCTCGTTTTTTACGCTTTTCGCCGCAGTGACAAGGCAACTGAAAGCGTCGCTTTGAAGCTCGGTCGTTCGGTCGTTCTGTCGATCGCTATTGAAAGTCTCACTTTTCCTCTGCTGCTTGTGCGCTGCTTACGCGCAGTCTGTGCTCTGCCCGTGCGTATGAGAAATTGGCTTAGACAGCGTGCATGAAATTCTGCGACAGTGGGCAAACATTAGAAAAAAATCATTCGAATTTGTCTCTTGGCGTATTGCATTTTCTTAAATTGGAATTACTGATTTTTACTGATATTTTGAAAGATTGGAATTTGATTTTAATAAAATTTATTAATTCGTTTGGATTTTTTAATATTGAATCTGGGGTTGCAGGAATCTGTGGGGGTGTTGCGAAAATAAAGGTCTGGAACTGAAGTGCGCTACCGTCGGCATCGTTCGCACTGTATTGTCAACATAAATTTATATTGCAGCGCAGGAATTTAGAACGATTCGCTGCCACGGCTGCAAATTTATTATTTTTTTTCCTTTTGCGAAGCATTTTCCACACGTCCGTTTGCGACGGACTTGAAGGGTGCTCGTACGCCTTCGATCATCATAGTGCCCTACGACCGGTATTTTCCGCACCTGACAACGCTTAGCTTATCCATCGTCACATCGATAATTTTGCGTTTGGCAAAATCAAATTTAAGCGTGGGCGAGTATATTCGTTAATTTGCTGAGATATTACTTAATAATTTTTACCTTTATTCCGGAAGCACGGCACCTGATTTTGTGACACAATTTCATCAAAGTTGCCGACATGTCTTTTGATTTGAAATTCAACGATGCGGTACAGCAGCTTAAGAGCTACTGCGATATTATCATGCAGTCTGACCCCTTGAATCAAACAGAGTCACTCCTCGAGATTAAATTTGAGGAAATTCAGGATTGCTGGAAGCGGGTTCAAGAGACTTACGACGCGGCCCGCTCAAACGACGCATGGCATGATGAAGTTGCCGCTCTGGCTCAAGGGACGTATAATGAATGTCGCGACCTCCAAGTTATCGTGCGCGCTCAGCTGAAGGATCTGCTACGGATGCATTCTCACTCCCATCCACCACTATCCAGCACAAGGACGTCTCCCCCATCCGCTGAGATGCCGCCAGAAGATCATTTTATTCGAGTGCCCCCATGTGACGTTGCAAATTTTTCCGGAGGATACAACGAGTGGCCAGCATTTCGTGACATGTTTACGGCCGTGTACATCAACAACCCGAGACTGCCACCTGTACAAAAGCTGTATTATTTGCACAATAAAACGACAGGCGCCGCCGGAACGATTGTCAAAGGATACCCCCTGTGTGGATCGAATTTTTCGCACGCCTGGGAGGCTCTCCAAGCGCGGTACGAGAACAAGCGCATTTTAATCGATCACCAATTGAAGACCTTGTTTGATCTGCCAGCGATTGAAGACGAGACCAGCGAAGGAATTTTGAAAATTCAGACGACAGTCAACGATTGTATCACCATGATGAGAAGCCAAGGAGTGGTCGATTTTTGGGATGCCATGCTCGTTCATTTTTGCTCCAGCCGCCTGCCAGCCGCTACGATCGCACATTGGGAGCAGTCACTCTCATCGCATCGAGAGCTGCCGACTTGGAAACAGATGAACGAATTTCTCAGCAACCGCTATGAGGTCGTCGAACGCCTTTCAAGCTTCACGAAGGTGAAAGCGCCGGTTCTATCTGCAAACCAATCAACTTCATCGACCAACGTTTTCCACACTCAGGATCAGACTCCAGGGTCGTGCCCCTTGTGCAACGGAAACCATCCCTTACGCCAATGCGCCCAATTTTTGAAGATGCCAGTCGCGGAGCGATTTAAACTTGTTACGAAATCGAAGCGCTGCCTCAACTGTCTCGCTATCAATCACCAACGGTCCAAATGCCCCAGTACACACAACTGTGCGAGGTGCCAACAGCGACATCACACTTTGTTGCATTTTGCGAGCGCGGCTGCAACAACGGACACGAAAGCCTCTACCCCCTCTTTGACATCTCTTCCGGAGATGGGCCCGTCTCCGACGAGCCAACCGCCGCATTTCCATGCGCAACCAGAGGCCTCGAGCTCCGTGAGCATCCCCTCCACGTCTCAGACACACGCACACGTCTCCATCAGTCAGACACAGGTGCTTTTGCCAACGGCCATCGCGCAGATCCTACATAATGGAGAACGATTCCTAGTCCGGGCGCTTTTAGACCAAGGTTCGCAGAGAACATTTTTAACGGAACGCATGCAGCTGCAGTTGAATTTGCCGACGACTCATAAAATCTGCAACGTATCCGGCATGGGTGGCCAATGCACCCAAATCGCGAAAAAGGAGTGCACCATCACGCTCGCATCGCCTCGTTCTTCGTTCGAGGAAGACATCGACGCCGTGGTGTTGCCGAAATTGACCAATTGGCTTCCGGCCAAAAGGGTCTCCAATTTGGATCCCCACGAGATCTCATCGTTGGAGCTCGCCGATCCCCGGTTTATGAATCCAGCCCGCATCGATATGGTCATCGGGTCTGATATCATGCCGAAATTATTGCGGCCGGGCGTCAAGATGAATGTCGGAGGAAGCCTTATTGCCCATAATTCTGTTTTCGGTTGATATTGAGTGGGCCGATCGCCAGCGAAACCACCGACGCGTTTACGACGCAAGTCTCCTCCGGAGATCCCCACGAGTCACTCCACGAGTTACTCAAATCGTTTTGGGAGCAGGAAGAAATCACGACCTCCCCTCCTCTTCTTCCAGAAGACATCTATTGTGAAGAATTTTACACTCAAACCACCATTAGGAATTCGGATGGTAGATACGTCGTGCGTCTACCATTTAAGGATGAATTCTCCAAAGCCGCTCTTCGCTTGGGCTCGTCACGATTTGGAGCGCTGACGCAGTATAGGAGCCTGGAGAGAAGGCTCGCAAAGCAGCCACTTATGCGCGACACCTATAATTCCGTTCTGTCCGAGTATCTCACATACGATCATATGGGACCATGCCCTGATTTCGAGATCACACGAGAAAATAATTTCCGTTCGTTCTATCTACCGCACCATGCGGTGATGAAGCCTGAGAGCACCTCCACCAAGGTACGAGTCGTTTTCAACGCGTCGCAGAAAACATCTCCCGCCCTGTCGCTGAATGATATACTTCACGTGGGACCGGTGTTGCAATCAGACCTAGTCATCCTCTTGCTCAATTGGCGGCTCTACCGTTTCGTCTTCAATGGGGACATTGAAAAGATGTACCGACAGATTCGAGTGCATGAAGAGGATCGGGCATTCCAGCGCATCTTATTCCGCGAAAATGAGACGGCGCCGATCCGGGACTATGAGCTGAAAACGGTCACATTTGGCGTCAACTGTGCTCCATTTTTAGCCATTCGCACGCTCCATCAGCTCGCCAACGACTCCATTGAAGATGCTCCACAGGCAGCCTTCATTTTGAAAAACGAAACCTATGTCGATGATGTCCTGGCCGGCGGACATACGCTGGAAGAAGTCTGTGTGGCAAAGGAGCAGCTCATACGTACGCTCGGATCCGCCGGATTTCCATTGAGGAAAATAACTGCGAATCATCCAACGTTATTGGAAGACGTCGCCCCCTCGCATCTTCTCGACGCCGAGTTTTTGAAGATCAGATCTGCCAGTGATGCAAAAATGTTAGGAATTCGGTGGAATGCGGTCACGGACTGTTTCTCCTACAAGTTAAGTACTCATTCCGCCGCGAAGTCCACCACCAAACGCCAGATCCTATCCGACATCGCGAAATTGTTTGATCCAGCGGGATGGCTGACTCCGATCGTCATTCGAGCCAAGGTTCTGATGCAACAACTGTGGCTCGAAGGCACTGACTGGGATCAACGAGCTTCAAATGAAGCTTTGGAGCGCTGGCAGGCCTTTGTAACTGATTTGCCATTCATCGAGCAAATCCTTATTCCGAGATGGGTCCACTACGACCCCACCGCCTCCGTTCAACTTCACGGATTCTGCGATGCTTCGGAGCGAGCATATTGTGCAGCCCTTTATCTTCGCATCGAGAGCCACAATCAAGTCTACGCCCACTTGCTTACGGCGAAATCCAAAGTGGCGCCGCTTCAGACTGTCAGCTTGCCGCGCCTCGAGCTCTGTGCCGCAGTTCTGCTTTCCAAGCTGATCAAAGCGGTCAAAGCTCAACTACATATTCATGAACATCAAACAGTTTTATGGACTGATGCCTCGATCGTGTTGGCTTGGCTGAAGCGCCCTCCAAATGCATGGAAAACTTACGTCGCGAACAGAATTTCCCAAATTCTGACCAATATTGGGAGTACTCCATGGCACCATGTTCGATCGCGGGAAAATCCGGCTGACCTGGGAACGCGCGGGATGCTAGCGCAAGATCTACATGAGAATATGCTCTGGTGGCATGGACCGTCCTGGCTTGTGGAGCCACCCACAAAATGGCCCCAAATTGAGGCGCCACCAGCCTCCATTATCGAAGAACGAAAAACGATCGCCTTCACTACCATCACCGAGACTGAGGATCTCCTAGCCAGATTCTCATCTTACGACCGAGCTTTGAGAGTACTCGGATTTGTACTGCGATTTTACAAGCAAGCGCGAAGAGAGCTCGCGCCGAGGCCGACCACACTCATACTTTCACAAGACGAGCTGACGGTTGCGAGAAATCGTCTAATTTTGTTTTCGCAAACATTTCACTATCCACTCGAATATCAGGACCTGAGCGAAGGAAAGCCGCTCGGGAAAAAGAGCGAACTTTTACCCTTGAACCCCATGCTCGATGACGATGGACTTCTGCGCGTCAATGGCCGATTGATACATGCAGATCTTACGCCCGATGAGAGATATCCGATCATAATACCGGCTGCGTCAACGTTCTGCCGCCTTTATCTGGATTTCGTCCACAAAACACTCCTGCACGGCGGTGCGCAACTCATGTTTCGCATGGTTCGACAAAACTTCTACATCGCACGTTTGAAACGGAAAATTAAGAGCTGTATCACCCGGTGTCATACGTGCACGATCCATAAGCAACGATTAAAAACCCAGATGATGGCCGCACTACCAGCTGAGAGATCGACGTTGTCGCTACCATTTACGCATACCGGCGTCGATTTCGCCGGACCATTCGACATCAAGACCTCTGCTCTTCGGACCGCACCATATCTAAAAGGTTATGTCAGCGTTTTCGTGTGTTTCGCCACCAAGGCGGTGCACCTCGAATTATGTTCAGAATTATCCACGATGTCTTTCCGAGCCGCGTTCGATCGATTCGTCGGACGGCGAGGCCTGCCAAAACGGGTTTTTTCCGACAACGGTCGAAATTTCATTGGGGCTAAAAACGCTCTGGATGTTGAATTTGCAAGTTTTCTTTCGAACGCTGCTGACGACCTTCAACAGAAATATTCACTGCACGGCTTCGAATGGCATATGATCCCGCCCCACGCGCCTCACATGGGTGGACTATGGGAAGCGGCGGTCAAGAGCTTCAAGCTTCATTTTGTGAAAGTTGCCGGGCCACATAAGTTCTCGTTCGAGGAATTCGCCACCCTGCTGGCCCGCATAGAGGGGGTTTTAAATTCGCGTCCCCTCACTCCGATGTCCGATGATCCTTCAGATCTGCTGGCATTGACGCCCGGTCACTTCCTTCGAGGAGCCCCTCTCACCGCCTGGCCCGAAGAACCTCAAGCAGACTTGCCGCTCACTACGAGATGGGAAAAGGTGAAAATTCTTCATCATCGCTTCGCCCAACGTTGGAAGTCAGAATATCTCTTGAGTCTCCACAAAAGGGATAAATGGAAGGTACCACAACCAAATATGAAGGTCGATGATTTTGTCGTCGTCATGGATGCTCAATTGCCCCCGTTTGAATGGAGAAAAGGGAGAGTCATTCAAGTGCATCCTGGAGATGATGGCCTCGTACGCATCGTCGAGGTCAAGACACAGTTCGGCGTCGTCACAAGACCTATCACGAAACTCTGCCTGCTTCCTGTAGACCTTTCCGAAGCTTTATGACTAATATTCGTCATCCAATCGCAACACCCCCTCCTCCCCCTCTCTCTGTATATCACGATTTGTCCGCTCATGAAGATCTCTTATTCGTTTCAGACATACATCATGGAGCACCAACGGCAATGCGTGATATGTGGCCGCAATCACGGGCTCGCCCGCTGTCGGCGCTTTCGACGCTGGACCACGGCAAGGCGTCTGCTCGCAGTCCAGCAGAATAAATGCTGCTTCTCCTGCCTGTCGTCGCGCCATCTGAGGAGAGAGTGTGCGGCGCGGCAGAATTGCAAGGTCTGTGGGGAGCGCCACCACACTCTCATCCACCAACAGGCCCGGTCCGTCTCGCCCGATGACTCCGGTCCGTGGCGTCCTAGGGAGGCCCGAGAGCCCAATGCGTATGGGGCACGATCTGCTCGGCGCCGCTCCCGACGTCGTTCCCACTCTACACGCCGCCGTTCTCGAGAGCGCAGCCCGGAGAGCCCCCGCCGCCGATCGCCCGCCGGAGCGCAACGAGGGGGACAGCGACGCCGCCATTTGCGTAATCATCCACGCCGGCCAGCCTCACTTCCCCGACAGCAAGCACCGAGCTCAGACCGTCATCACCCGTCACCATCCTCCGGTCGTGCAGGGCCGGGGCCCGAGCGTCATCGCCATCTCACCAGGGGAACTGCGCGCGGGGCGTTGTCTCGGCAGAGACCTCGAGTCCGCTTCGCCCTGTCTCCCTTCCGCCGTTCGCCCTCGACGTCTTCAATATCGAGTGGAAGTCCCTCCCGATATCCGGTAAGGGCCATCGACCGCGAGAGTGTGCGGGAGGCGCTGCGGGAGGTCCAGGAGTTCTTGCTGCAGAGGGAAAGGTAAGCAGGGAATTATGGTTGCGTAGCGCAAGGCGGGCAGTATGTTCGTGTTCGCCGCCGCAACTACGCAGCCGACCCTTTAAAGCGCGGCGAATTAGTCAAATCTCCCTTTTTTTCTTGGTACAACTTAAAGTTCGAGCTCGAGCGAGTTCTGGCCGTTCAAGGTAGAACATTCGAAAAAGTAATATCGCCCTGACCGTTTGTGCGCGCACCGAAACAATAAGTTAAAATTCAAAAAAAAAAAAATCTAAATCGAAATTTAATGAACTAAAAATAAAAAAAAAAAAAAAAAACCAAAAGAACTCAAGTGCATTAGCGTGAACTACATAAACAACAAAAAACCCACCGCCAAGAAGGCAAATTGGTTTAAGTTTTTTTTTTTTTAAATTAATTTTTTATATATATATATACGCCAAGACGGCAGATTTTTTTTCCAACTCACCAAAACACCACACAACCGCGTCGCGTAAACAAAAAAAAAGACAATATATAACAACAATATATAATTCTACGTGCTCGGCAGCCTCCAACCAAAAACCCCCGCAGCGGAATACCAGGTACGTCCACTTGCTCCCTTGCCCCTCACATTAACACTGGGCGTAGTGAGATGTTGCTAGGTCAGGCCAAAATAGTACTGAATCTTGGTGTTGACGTATAAAAGGCAGCAAACGCCGGTCCAGACACTCTCTGATGTAAATTTCGGTGTTGATTGTGCGATCCGTCACAAATTCCTTACTTCGAAGGCCACATTTGCAAATGGCCTGCCACACCATGTATTTCTTTGGAAATTTGGTATGTTTTTCGGTGGTAAATTTAGAGGATGCTCCACCCCTTCTAACCGCAGTATAATATCCGTGTCCAGGTAACTGCTTGAAATCTGCTTTGCAATACGTTTCATCGTCCATGATCACGCAATCAAATTTTGCCAGGTAATCGCGATACAGTTTTCGAGCCCTCCTCTTGGCTTCGGCGTCCTTTTCTTCTGACCTATCAGGTCCTTTTTGTACTTTATAGCTCCTTAGGTTGTAAAGTTTTTTAATCCGTTGAACACTTGACTTCGATGTTCCCGCTTTGCTGCCATATCACGAACCGAAGTGCCTGGATTCTGAGTAAACAGCCGCTTAACGTTCTGGGCCACCACTTGGTTCGCTGGACCACTTTTTCTCCCTGATCCTGATGTTTTTGATATAGGGGTAAGCTGTCTGTATCGTTTTATGGTCCTACCGACAGTTTTTTCGCACACGCCAACTTCCTTAGCGATCATTTTGTACGTGGTGTTTGGATTTTCCAGGTGTTTGTAAATAATTGCTTTCCGCTTTTCTTCTTGTTGAGACGACATCTTTTCAGTAGCTCTTTTATTTTACGGATGAGTATTTTTTTTTATCTGCAATATTTATACTTTATTTCGGTACCAAATATAATATGTTGCTATAGAGTTAACACTTTTTCATAAATAGCCTAAAAACAAAAGGACAGTTATTTCTGGGACAGTCCTTAGTTATACATATATGGTTTTGAGTAAACAAAAATTTGGCTGCAGTTCCTGAAACTATTGAGTGGGTGAGTGTAGCAACGCCTCATGTTTGGTTTAGTTACATTGGGTCTGGTTTTTTTTAATGATCTCAAAACGCCTCACCGATAATTAAGCTGCGCACTTTCTTATGAAGAAATCTCGTAACACGTTCAACATTTTAATTTATTAACTATGAAAAATGTTTAGCCCTGCACTCATTAAAAATAAGTAGTTCTAGTACGAATTGACCCGAAAACACTCCGTCTAGCAGCTAAAAATTTACGCGTGCGGGGCAAAGCTCGTCCTAGCCCCTGGGTTGCTACGGGCCTACCCAAGCCCAAGACGAATCAAGAAAATTTCCTACCTAACACTGGTTTGATAAACGACTTAATATGCGACGTTAGTAACTAAAAATAAATCAAGAGAAAATAAAAACAACAAAAAAATAAAACGATTCCCTTTGGTCTCTCAAGAGTTTGTACTATTGCCAATTGTGATCGCAGAATGCACATTGAATGGATTGCCAATGAAAGCGAGGTCACTAAAGACGAAATTCTTGTCTTAGCTGCAATAAGCTTGATGGATTCATTCATTCACCGGCAGTAAGATGTTCGTATCGTTCGCAAAGCGGTAATAGAAACGGAAATGGGAGAAGAAATGAGAACGAAGCTAGAAATCGAACGAGAAATAATATTATAAACAGCAACGCCAACGAATAAATAGAAAAGGGATAAAGAGAACTTAAATAAAAATAGAACACTTCAGCTTTAGGGATTAGATTAAGCCCGAGGTTTTTTTTTTGGAACGCAGCGAGCAGTGAAAGACCAGCGAAAGGCTATCAGTGTTGCTGTGACTCAGTCACAAACGACTTGGTCAGGTCAAATAACTGAGTGCAAGCATAATGAAAGCGAAGTTAGTTTTTGAAGGGCAAAGTCAAGTCTTGCATGCCAAATCTTAATTACTTAAGGATTCTTGTGCCGCCAAAAGTTTATCTTTATTTTTTTATTATTATTATTTATACGACAAGTGACGAGGGCTATGAGAAGGCACCAAAGAATTATAAATGGTGGACAAGGATTGAATTGGGTAAAAACTTTTTTTTAGATACATATGTATGTATATGGTAGAGGTGCGCGCGTGCCGTGATTTTTGACAGTGTCACGCGTGACACGTCGTGTCACGATGTGAGCGTGAGTGGAAATCGGTTTTCGTGCGTGAGACGTGCGTGAGACGTGCGTGACCGTGATTTAAACTTTTTGTGTCGTGCGTAACCATGCCTGAATAGCAAACACCCCCACTCACGAAGTTATTGCTATTGTAAAAATATATCTCTAGTTTCTACTCAAAAAAATAAGTTCTTTAAGATATATGTGAAAACATTATTAAATTTCAAAGATCTCGCCGAAATAAAAGCACCAAAGATTCAAAAGGTTTGCTTATTGAAGTTTTGAAAGTTTCTCTCGAGTGAGCAAAAGGTTGCAAGGTTCCGCAAGGTACCGTTGAGGGTGATACTAAGAAATATTCGTTACTCAATTATGTCAAACATATGTTAAGATTCGATGCCAATAGCTGCCATTCCAGTTTTCGCAAACTATTGAACGTGAAAAAAGATGATTTTCTTTCGCTTTCAATTCCCCAAGGTAGCAGTTGTTGGTAGCAGGGTTGCCAATCTTAATTTTTTCAGCTCGCCACTTCATCGAATTGCCAACTTGAGTCAGGGGTGGATAAATGTGGCGTTGGGGCTGTTTGCTCCGCGCCGTGTCGTGTCGTAAGTGGGTCTCCCGTTAAAAGCAAATTTTCGAAAGGATCGCAATCGACTGGCTGAGTTACTCAGCCTGAGTAAATAATACCGCAAGTGACTTTCGGATGATTTCAAATGATTTTCAGAATAAACAGATGGAAAACGAAGAGCGAAGGCAATCAAAATTGAAGGGATGGATTGGGTCCGAGCTGACTGTAGAATCAACGGAGAATGGGAAGCGGTATCTGCGGAATGTATCGCAGAAGAATAACCAACAATAATTTACTTTTGGATTCATCAGCCCCGCAGGGTTCTTCCCCTACAGACAGTGGCGGATTAGAGTGTCATGGGGCCCGGGGCTTATATAGTGATGGGGCCCCTGATGCTATATTTGGTGCAGTTTTTTGAAATAAGGAATAGCTGCTAAAGTCAATTTTTATTAGAACAATATAAATTCTTTCAAAGGAATGAACCACAAAGGAAACATTTTATATATGAGCCCTTGATTTTAAAAGTGGTAAAAGTCAAAAATTTTATTAAGATATCATATAATTAAATTTTTTATTTCATAAAATTTTTAATTTTAAAGCAATTTTACGGGAAAAATTTTTTTTGAAATATTTTGATCATATTTTATTTGGACGCTCGGGGCCCGTTACCAGTTGGGGCCCGGGGCTATAGCCCCAGCTAGCCCTACCTTAATCCGGCACTGCCTACAGATAATAACGGGGATACAGAAAAGATGCAAAGTCAAGTCGCAAGCGGTGCTTCGTGTGCTTCGACACGAAACTTTAAAGAACGTTTATAATAATAATAATAACGGTGCAACCGGAACCGAAACCGTGATCGTAGCCGATTTTAACCGGTTAATTTTCCTAACCGAAATAAAACCGAAACCGATATTTTGTTTTTTTGTAATCCGGTTCCCGAATCGAAACCGAAAGACCAAAACCGGTTCGAAACTATTTCTGAAACAATTTCCAACATCTTCCCCAAAATTTCATTTATTTCATGGTCGCTCATTAATGGACCACATTAACATTCAGTCTGACTGATCAGTCACACGTGTGCGTGTTTATGTACTCTTGCCTATACATTTCCATTCAAGCGTCGGCGTGCCGCACACGAGCTTTTTTCACTAAAACAATTAACTGACTCATTCAGTCAATGTTAATGTGACTCTTAATCAATTACATACCATGTTTACATGACCACATGATACGTATTCACTCGACACGTTTAAGACTATCTGTCTATTTTTGCCACCAGTAAAAATCGTGTGGGCAAACAGAGACAGTTAAACTTAAGTGTGTCGAGTGAACACGTATCTAGCGGGTCGTGTAAACATGGTAAATGACGATAAAAAAAATAGCCACATCTTACATCATGTCCTAACTTCAGCCAAAGATACACCTTTTGGAAGCTTTTAGATTCTCGGCACAAACATAATAAATAAGGTTTGTACGCATTTACACGTTAAGAGATATCGATTATGAAACACATTTTTTGTAGGCCAGGCGCGAGGGGATCTGTCACGCAAGTGCCTTTCTCCCTCTCCGTGCGTCCCTTGCTGACGAAAATTGTTTTCACTGTACGCCGGGTCAGATTTGTGAAACATGTTTCGAAATTATCCCATTTGAATACATGGGAAAGAAAGAGAAGCATTGATTGAACTATGAAGAAGATTGTTTCGGAACAGTTAACAAACACCGTCTCTTTTCTTCTTACGTCTTTCTCTACTTACTTAATTTTCTCAAAATATTTGTTCGTGAGTTTGACTCTAGAATATTGAAATGTCTTAACATGTAAATGCGTATTGACAACGCCTTTAGTTTTGTGCTGTGAATATCAATGGTCTATAAGGCGAACCCGACACGGCACTGAATTGCTTAGTGAATCCTGAAAGGTGCGTTTGAAGTCTATATTTCGTAGTCAAGATATTTTTTGTACTGCAATGACAGTTGGAAATTTAACAATTTTAGGGTTTGCTTTGCAAGAGATTAATATCTTGAATTTCAGGCAACAACGCTTTGCGTAATAGTGAGAGGTAAAAATCTGGTTTTATCGGCGATTTATTGCCCACCTCGTTTTAGCATAACCGAAAAAATGTTATTAGACTTCTTTAAGACATTAGGTGATAAGTTCCTAGCAGCAGGAGACTATAATGCAAAGCACATTTTCTGGGGTTCCAGAACGTTCAATCCTAAGGGTCAGCAATTATACAAGGCAATTGTCAATAAAAACAATTCTCTAGACTTTGTATCTCCAAAACAGCCAACTTATTGGCCAACAGATCTCCAAAAAATTCCAGACCTCTTAGATTTCGGAATAACTAAAGGTATTGCAAGAGAGCTTATTTCTGCAAAAGCAACAACCGACCTCTCCTCAGATCATTCCCCAGTTGTATTCGTTTTGAACAAATATCCGGAACCAGTAGAACGCCCACTCAGCTTAACAGATGCAGGCACAAATTGGTTAAAATACAAAAAGCACATAAGTGCGCATATTCATACTAACTATAAAATTGAATGCATTGATCATATTGACGATGCCGTAACTGTTTTTAACTCTTATTTGGCATCAGCAGCGCAAAAATCGACTCCTCATACTAAATATAGAACAAAACACGCCTTCTCTAATAGGGAAATTGAAAATCTCGTCGCAGAAAAACGAAGATTCAGGCGCGAATGGCAGCGGGTCCGTTCTCCGTTGGCCAAAAACAAGCTAAAAGAAGTAGAAAACAAGCTAAGAGCAAGTTTAAATAGGGAGAAAGAATGTAAAACCCGCAACTTTGTCGAGAACCTTACGCCCAGATGCTCAAATCGTAGTTCCTTGTGGTTGGCAAGCCGCTCTATGAAGACCCCAGTACAGAGTGAAACACCCGTTCGGTGTCTCAACAGTGGATGGGCGCGCTCAGATGAAGAGAAAGCTATGGTTTTTGCTTTGCACCTCAATTAGGTATTCCAACCGAATCCGAGCAATGCTGAGCATGTTCTCCCAACTTTGTCCGAAAACACTCGTAGAATTTCCATACAAATCAGTTCAAGAGAAATTGTCGGTATCATAAAAAATGAACTTGTCTGCAAAAAAGCCCCGGGACATGATCTTGTCACTCCAAAAATGTTAAAAAATATACCATTCGTAGCAGTACAGTTTTTTACAGTCTTATTTAATGCAATTATTGAATTCAGCTACTTCCCAAAAGATTGGAAACGGTCGGTTATTAAAATGGTGCCTAAGCCAGGAAAAGATCCTACCCAAACATCCTCTTATAGACCAATTAGCCTCCTGCCTTGTCTCTCAAAGTTATTCGAAAAGTTACTCATAGCCAAATTAACACCTTATCTGCAAGAGCAGAACATTATCCCTCCACATCAATTCGGGTTTAGAAAACAACACGGTACTATTGAACAGGTAAATCGGATTACAAATGAAATAAGACTTGCCTATGAAAATCGGGAGTACTGCTCTGCAGTATTTCTTGATGTGCAACAAGCGTTCGATAAAGTTTGGCTGTTATACAAAATCAGAAGATTACTTCCCTTTAATTTTCACGCGATCTTTGAGTCATACTTAAAACATAGAACGTATCAAGTAAGCCATAACTCATTTATTACAAAAACCTTTCAAATAAACGCGGGAGTCCCCCAAGGGAGTGTTGTTGAGCCTTTTCTTTACCTTGTATACACAGCAGATATTCCAAATAACGATAGAATATTGATTTCAACATTTGCTGATGACACAGCGGTACTTAGTCGGCACGAGAACATAAGTATCGCAACTTCTCAGCTCCAAGATCACTTGAGCGAAATCCAAAGCTGGTTATCTAAATGGCGTATCAAAATTAATGAGCCTAAATGTCAACACATTAATTTCACGCTCAAAAAAAAGCTTCTCCAGACATTTTCCTTAATAATGTACGCATCCCACAATGTGAGGAAGTCACATATCTCGGTATTCATTTGGACAAAAGACTGACATGGCGTAAGCATATTGAAGCCAAGAGAACCCAAATGAAGCTTAAAGCCAACAGCCTGCACTGGTTAATAAATAGCCGCTCTCCTCTTAAGCTTGAATATATGAAACTTCTATACAACCAAGTTATAAAACCAATATGGACGTATGGTTTACAATTGTATGGAAATGCCAGCTCTTCGAATATAGAAATCCTGCAAAGAGCAGAGTCCAAGATCCTAAGGACTATAACAGGAGCTCCTTGGTTTGTTTTGAATGAACGGATCCATAAAGAGCTCAACGTAGAACTGGTTAAAACAGAGTTCACCAATATCAAAGAGAAATACTTCAATAAATTGCGCAGACATGTAAATCCACTTGCCCGTGGATTATCGAACACATCGTACTCTTCGAGATTGAAAAGAAATGACCGGCCAGCAATTATAAATCGTTCTACAACAGCTGGTGCAATCCATGCACATCCATAAACTCAGTTTTCCTAGCTGATCGTCTACTCGGTGGGTGCACTCCATGCACCCGTGCAATCCACGCACAGCCTAGCTGCTTAAAATCTTCGTTTCCGCACCGTCAATATTTTACGTGTTTCTTCACACATCAGCAAAGCCCAGTTTTCGGTATCCGAGACCCGCAATGAACTTATTACTAAGTCATAAACTTTTCAATTAAGAAAATGCTTTGTGATTTGTAATATTGTCCAATTAGGTGTAAGATTTAAAAACTTATTGCTAGACTCCTATATTAGAGGAGTGATCCAATAAATAATAAAACGTTTACAAAAAAAAAAAAAAAATTGAACAATTATTTTTATCCAATGTTATGAAAGAAAGATATTCAAATTTTGTAATTTTAATGAATTTATACCTTTACTTAAAACCCATAATGAGAAAAATGTTAGTAAAATTAAAACAAAAATGTTACTTGCGTTCGCTTACTTTTAACCGAATTTACTCTTTAATGGTTACTTTTAAAAATGCATTGTTTATGATTGCACTAATTTCCAAATAGTTTGAATAGTTACAACACCAACAAACTAAAAAAATGCGAAAAGAGCAAAGCGAAAGAAATGTAGCTGTCATTTCTCAATTTGTTTTCCTTGATATTCTAGTGTCACGTGTGCACCGGAATTCAATAAAAACTTAAAATTAAAGCAAGTTTTATATATAAAACTTAAAAAAATATTTACATACTTTGGCCAAAGTTAATAACACAAGTATACACGGTTTTCGATCTGAGAATCGGACAGTTGTTTTTGACGTAATTTAGTGATGAACTCAAATATTCTAACGGGTTTTTAAGATTGGCTCTAGATTCGGAGATATGGACTAAAAACCGTTATTTAGGACATTGAATCGCTGTAAGTTGTAACCTCGTTGTTATCAACCGATTTTAATTTCTTTTACGTCTATAAAAAGTCAAAGAATGCTCTTTCCAGAAATATAAACAGCTTGCTGAAACTAAATTACTTTATTGGAATTTTTCAATGACAAAGTAAATTTGTTTGAACTTTTTCCAAATTTTTCAACTTTGGAGCTGTTTTATTCCAATTTGTTCGACCACAAAGCCTTCACATCGGCATTATTTAAGAAAAAACATATCGTGTATCAGTCGCTTTATATTATATTTCGAATTTTTCCCAAATTTTGTTATTTTTTGTATTTATTGAATCGCCAGTTTTTGCATATCTCCAGGTTTTGAATCTTTTAGAACCCATATTCAACGTTTTCAGTGTCATGGCTGTGCGTATATTCGTTCGGATTATTTCGTCGCTATTATCTCCCGAACGACGTATGTATGATATCAAATTCAGACGAGGTTCTTTCGACGCTTAATCGTTTAATTGAGAACAAAGTTGATAGTTGATACTTTTTGTACGGGCTATGAAGTCGTTTGTCGCAGGTGGACTCAGTTGAAACTTATTTACATTGTAGACCATGCTTGTCTTTACATATTTCAAAAGTATCAACTCCGTCCACCTGCGACGAACGACTTTATGACCCGTACAAAAAGTATCAACTATCAACTTTGTTGACAGTCGCCTTTCATAATAGGGGTCAAAGTTTTCTTCACAATCGGCTCCGCAGTCTTTCATAGGAATAAAAAACCTAAAAAGAAACCTGACTACCTACTCTGTAGGAAGAGTAGGGAAAATTGGAGCCCTAGCGAGTAGCTCTCGAGTATAATAAAAATAACTAGTGCGCGAGTAGAGACACGGATAGTAGAACCTAACTAGTGGCATGGTGAACGAGGCGTCTACAGCTCAATTTTGCTCATACATTAATCTAATATGTTTGCTGCGCGTGAGTCAGATAGATCCGTGGCGTAGTGGAGGCGTATTCGCTTGGCAATCTGAAGGGCTCGAGTTCTATTCCTGTCGCAGGCGAAAAAATTTGGAGAAATGGTAATATTCGAAAAAATCAAAAAGTTTGATCGAAAATCAAGCTTTGCCAATGCTGCCTCAGAACTTTGGGCAAAAATTTGCTCACAATTTCCTACCAATTTGAAACCTTTCTTTTTATACCCAGCGTAAGCGGGGTATATTAGTTTTGTGCAAATCTTGTAACAGGGAGAATTAAGCTCCGGAGATATAGAAAAATATATATAGAAATGATCAGGATCAAAAACTGAATCGATTTAGATATGTACGTCTGTACGTCTGTCCGTCTGTCCGTCCGTCCGTCCGTCCGTCCGTCCGTCCGTCCGTCCGTCCGTCCGTGGTCGGATCTCCTCCGAAACGGCTGGACCAATCAAGTCGAAATTTGGCACACAGGTATATCGGGATCCGAGTATGATCCTGAGTAAAAATGGGAGACATCCGCCTACTGCCACGCCCACAAATGAATATAATGTGTTTTCAGTAAAATGCTTGTAACTTGCGAACCACTCAACACATTCCATTGATATTTGGTGTACTGGTAAACTACGAAAAGGGACATATCCTGGCCAAAACTGGACGCCGCCCTCCTCGAGCCACGCCCACAAATAAGCCCAAAAATAAGGGCTTATCGTAACTTGTGAAATAAAAGGCGTAGAAGCTTCAAATTCGCAGCATAGGTTGACCAAGGAAAATGAAAGGTGTAGGAACAAAAATTTATGTAGCCCGCCCACTGCCACGCCCACAAATAGAGAATTTTCATAACTTCCGAAGTAAAAGGCGTAGAAGCTTCAAATTCGCAACATAGGTTCACCAAGGCGAATGAAAGGTGTAGGAAAATTTTTTTTATGGCCCGCCCACTGCCACGCCCAAAAATGAAGATTTTTGTAACTTCCGAAGTAAAAGGCGTAGAAGCTTCGAATTCGCAACATAGGTTCACCAAGGCGAATGAAAGGTGTAGGAAAAAATTTTATGCGGCCCGCCCACTGCCACGCCCACAAATAAAGATTTTTCGTAACTTCCGAAGTAAAAGGCGTAGAAGCTTCAAATTCGCAACATAGGTTCACCAAGGCGAATGAAAGGTGTAGGAAAAAATTTTATGCGGCCCGCCCACTGCCACGCCCAAAAATGAAGATTTTTTGTAACTTACGAAGTAAAAGGCGTAGAAGCTTCGAATTCGCAACATAGGTTCACCAAGGCGAATGAAAGGTGTAGGGAAATAATTTATGTTGCCCTCCTACTGCCACGCCCACAAATAGAGAAGCAAAACATAGTGCGCTCATAATGTCAGGACGCTGGGTATTTCAAAGTCGGGCTTGACCGACTTTAGCTTTCTTACTTGTTCATATATTTGCTTTTGATTCATCTTAGGCCCAATTGCTACTGTTCCGGTTAAAGTTAATCGTCACGATATCCTCTCAAAATGTCAACATTTCCATACAAATTTTTTTTTGTTTTTCGGAACGAAAATTCTAATCAGAACAGAAGCAGAACAGCTTAAATCAGTTAAATGCAATAGTCTGAAAGGGACATTAGTATTTCAATTTTAACTCCTAATTGAATAAAACAAGTTGAGTTGTGTCATAGGACACCAGATAAGAACGAAGTTCATTATGGTATTTATAAATGTTAGTAAATATAATTCGCAGCAAGGTTTTTCGCAAAACTCAATTGTTTTTATTAATCGAAAAATATATGTATACAAAACGGCTGTTTGTTGTTTTCAACTGTTTTTAACAAGCGAAAATGCGATACAGTATATTCTGCTTAGCTGCATTCAATTATTTTCCAGACATTTTTATGCACTTACGCGAAAAACGCACCTACCCGAAATTTTTTGCTGTATTTTTGAGTAACATATCAGAATGTCTTTAACAACATTTGAATTCTTAAAAGAACGCCGTCCAAATATTAATTTTATTAACAAACAAGTAAGAAAGCTAAAGTCGGTCAAGCCCGACTTTGAAATACCCAGCGTCCCGACGTTATGAGCGCACTATGTTTTGCTTCTCTATTAATGGGCGTGGCAGTGGGAGGGCCACATAAATTATTTCCCTACACCTTTCATTCGCCTTGCTGAACCTATGTTGCGAATTTGAAGCTTCTACGCCTTTTACTTCGGAAGTTACGAAAAATCTTCATTTGTGGGCGTGGCAGTGGGCGGGCCAAATAAACTTTTTTCCTACACCTTTCATTCGCCTTGGTGAACCTATGTTGCGAATTTGAAGCTTCTACGCTTTTTACTTCGGAAGTTACGAAAATTCTCCATTTGTGGGCGTGGCAGTGGGCGGGATACATAAATTTTTGTTCCTACACCTTTCATTTGCCTTTGTCAACCTATGTTGCGATTTTGAAGCTTCTACGCCTTTAACCTCGGAAGTTACGAAAAATCTTCATTTGTGGGGGTGGCAGTGGGCGAGCCACATAAAATTTTTTCCTACACCTTTCCTTCGCCTTGGTCAACCTATGTTGCGAATTTGAAGCTTCTACGCTTTTTACTTCGGAAGTTACGAAAAATCTCCATTTGTGGGCGTGGCAGTGGGCGGGCCTCATAACATTTTTTCCTACACCTTTCATTCGTCTTTGTCAACCTATGTTGCGAATTTGAAGCTTTTACGCCTTTTACTTCACAAGTTACGATAAGCCCTTATTTGTGGGCGTGGCTCACGGAGGGCGGCGTCCATTTTTTTTCCAGGATATGTCCCTTTTCGTAGTTTACCAGTACACCAAATATCAATGAAATGTGTTGAGTGGTTCGCAAGTTACAAGCATTTTACTGAAAACACATTAAATTCATTTGTGGGCGTGGCAGTGAGCGGATGTCTTCCATTTTTAGTTAGGATCATACTCGGACCCCGATATACCTGTGTGCCACATTTCGACTTGATTGGTCCAGCTGTTTCGGAGGAGATCCGGACACGGACGGACGGACAGACGGACATGTCTAAATCGAATTTTTGATCCTGATCAAGAATATATATATATATATGTCTATATCTACGGAGCATTATTCTGGCTGTTAGAAGATACCCTAATATACGTTGCTTACGTTGGGTATAAAAACAAATAAGTACTTTGACTTACTTTCGCTACTTGAACGCATACGCTTATTACAAGTAATCGGACTCACAGGGTTGCATTTGAGTCACACATTTCCTATATTTCTGTCAACCTGTCATCGAAATTTCAGCTCTGATTTCCTTTCTTCAAAGTAGTGAGTTCGTTACTTCCTATCAATTTACTTTAACAGCGTTGAGCCCTCAAAGTGCTAAGTTAGATAAGCAGAATATACTGGAACTGAAAAAGCATACGTGTAAAGGGTTTTCCATGGCAAATGAGATAGTCTCGAAAATGCGAATTTTCATACATAAAGATGTTTTAAAGTATCGATATTTTTCACACCGATATTACATCCGCAGCCCCCGGAGTACAGACGATGATTTTAAATATGTTTTAATTATGTACGAAGTGACGTATGCTCTGATAGCGCAAAAAAATTATAAGCTACCTAGAATGCCCTTATATATTTGCAAAAACCTACTAATCGGAGTTATTCTGAAAACGTTCAGTCTGGCAGCACCACATATTGTTTTGTTTTGTTTGAATGCATTTATGCTTGTATGTGTCTGTGTAGTTTCTGAATTTAATAATTAATTGTTTTTTCGGGATATCGTCGGAAATAAGTGTCGCCTAAAAAAGGATAATATCTCGGCCGCATCAGGAAGTCATTTTACGTAAATATATGTATATTTCTTTCTTTTTGCTAAGGTTATTATACCCTTTTTTGCGAACTTCAATTTAGGTAACGCGGATTTTATAGCGGTTTTTCACTTTTTCTCGACTAGGTCCCCTGTCGCTATCGTTTCATAAAGAACTTCGTTCTAAAAAAAAATTGGCATTTGCTTTGCCGGGGAATTGAACCCTTCGGATCGTGGGGTGCACGCGCTACGCTGTGGGCTACGGCAGCTCGGGCCGGTCTCCCAGCTATTAACGTAGTATGTATGTATATCAAGTGTACTGAATTGGCCCGTTGCTTCTAATTCTGCACTTGTTCAAACGCGAGTGTCGATTTTCGAATGGCCCCTCAGAGTAAAAGTTTACAGTGCAATGCATTGGCGGGGAAATTACGAGCGAGTAGTACAGTTGATTTGGGGAGTAGTCGAATAGTACGTCTGCACTAGTTAAATTTCCTACAAGGTAGCCCGATTTTGGTTTGGAGACTAATATGCCATTCAGACGAGCACCGAAATCCCGGGATTTCGGCACTTGGATTTCGTGAAATCCAAGCGTTCACACGACAATATCGTGGACAATATCGACTTGAGAGGAATTGATTTGACAGCTATTTATCTGTTTGCAGTGCTGCCAATTGTAGGGAAATTTCCTTTAAAAATTTTAGGGAATTTTTTAAACAAAATATCCCTTGTAGGGACAAAAGTACAGATATCTTATTAATCGGCAAATGCACAGAATTTGTGATGTATTCCAAAATATTTAATAAATTTTGTATAAATTTGGTTGTCATAAAATTAAAAAGACAAAATAAAAACTATGCCAACCTGTCTTTATATGAAAAAGTTCGGTCGAAGCTATCGCCAAGCGTCGATAGTCTACAAATTTGAAAATTGAAATAGTATTTGTATAGGCTTTTTTGAATAAATTGAAAACTGTTTTATTTACCGCTACAAGATAAGGCATATTCATAATTTTAATGAAATCATTTTTACTTGAACCACAACAAAAAAAACTTAAATTTTGAAAGAAACTTTTTATTTTTGAAAAAAAAAAAAAAAAAAATTTCAAATGAATTTAGTACGATTCGGAGTTCCAGACTACCCTGAAAGATTCTCAAAAATATTAGCCTACTATATTCATGGCTACTCATACATTTTTGTAGGCAAGAGGCAAATTATTAAAAAAAAAATATAACGATATTTGTGGTAGGGAAAAACGTAAAGAATTGTGGGGGATTTTTTTTTTTAGTTTGTAGGGAGTTTTTTGTTTGCGTGTGGCAGCATTGCCTGTTTGATTACTTTGGTTTTTTCAAAATTTGACAGTAGTGTTGCAGCATTTCTTCGATACATATCGAAAAACGCAGAGTTGCATTCAGTTTGTTCCGGATTTCTCGTGGGATTTCGTTGAAATCCAATTTCTGAGCGGATTTCGTTTGACATTCATTTGTATGGGAAATCCGCTGGATTTCGACTGGATATCGGCTGAAATCCTCAAAAGTGCCGAAATCCCGGGATTTCGATGCCGTCTGAATGCCATATAACGCCCGAATTCACCAAACTATTTAATGAATACCTATTTAAATCAATTTTTCTCTTTTTTCGTTTCACAATTTGATTTAACAAATACTTAAAGCACCTCAGTAGTAGATTTGAAAATTTGTTAGTGCGATATGAAAACAGCTAATTGTATATTTACGTAATAGCCTAGACAGACGTATAGCATAATCGCGATTATCTCCGTTTTGCAGATTAAAGATGAATTATGTATAGATAAAAGTAGGATCAATTGCATTTTAATCGAACTTTTAGAAGCGCGATTATATTCATAATCGTTCTTTTTGACAAAGAAACCTTGGTGATAGCTGTCAAATAGAATTTAAATAATAAATTTAATTGAGTGGAATCAAAATTGTTGACACATAAAAAAGCTGGTTGCTTGATCATACATTTTTTAATCCACCATTTGTCGTCTGTCAGGGTTTTTTGGAAAAGTGGATTAAAAAAATTTAATCGCGATTAACTATATACGTCTGCCGACGGTATAAGAAGTTTTTCAATTTCGATAGAAATGGATTCAGATCTAAGTGACGCGGAAACATTAAAAGAGTTAAAGTCTTATGCTGGGTTCATGCTTAGCCCTAAAAGCGCTTTTAGCGCATATAACCGGCGGAAACGGTGGCCAAGCCAGGATTGACGGCCAGGAAGGTTTTGCTGTGTGTTTGGTGGGATTGGCAGGGAATTATCTACTATGAGCTGCTCCCATACGGCAAAACTCTTAACTCGGAACTCTACTGTCAACAATTGGACCGTCTCACAGTGGGGTATTTGATAAAAATTTTGGAGATCAATTAAACGGGATGAGCTACGGGCCCAAAATTTGGCACACATGCTGTCACAAGTGAGTATATGCTTAGGACCAAAAATGAACAATATCCGCCAACTGCCACGCCCCCTGGACTCAATTATCTAAATTCTTGGTGGGAAATTGTATTGCGACAATTCTGACTTACGGAATTATTTTTATAAAATAAATTGGACCTAATATCATGAAAAAAGGGCAAAATAGTATAAAAATGGAGGTCAATTCATTTACATGCAGAACAGAGAAAATAAAAATGCATAAACTCTTTTGAATTAAATTGAGTTTTTTTCGGTGTTTCTTTATTTTGATAGAAAATAAACTTGGTTTTTTAAAAAACGAAGCTCTTAAAAAATTTCTTCTTCTTCTTCTTCTCCTTCTTCTTCTTCTTCTTCTTCTTCTTCTCCTCCTCCTCCTCCTCCTTCTTCGTCCTCTGAAAAATCTTTATCGACACTCTGTGGAAGCTTATCATCAATTTCTGTTTTGAGCAAATCTAATGATTCCTTCGGCATATTTTGTACTTTTCTTTGTGGAAGTTTTCTTATACTTGAAATATATGGATCTGAACTTATTAAAAATCTGTTAAATATGTCTTGATTTGACTCAATTCTGCTCATTTTTCTGGAAAAATGTTCTCTGAAACTTTTGAAGTCTTTGTTTCGAGCTTCCTGGGCTTCTTCTGATAATTGCCCGATTGGTATCAAGAATTGCGAGATTATTTCCGGCCCATGAATAAAGTATTTGTGAAGAGTTGGGGGCATGTTATACCACGGGTAACACTTTACAAAATATCTTGCAGTATCAATTGAAAATTTTCGAAATTTTTCGACTTCGATTTGGTATCCACTAGACAGAACTATTAAAATTGTGTGCATACGTTTTATTAAAGTAAGGTCAATTTTTGTGATCGATGCTGAGACCTCAGGTTTTTAAAAAAATCTCCGGGCTGTATTGCCATCATTTGAGTTTCCAAACCCTGGTTTCGGTTGGTCAACAATCAACCCCATTCTTTCCCTAAATTCTTTTTGAATTCGAGCTTTATTTCCAGCAACTTGCAATTTGTCATTTTCTGATCGAGCTTGCCACTTTTTTATTGGAAGTTTATAGGAAAGATGGAGCAAACATTCAAAAAATCGAATCCATCCATGCAATATAGAAAGTCCAAATTGTAGGTTTTCGGCTTTCACAAATCGATTAAGCATATTGTCAATGTCATTGAAAGCTTTTGAAGTAGCACCGCATAAGTAGCATTTTTGTGTGGACGTTGTTTCAGTAAGCGCGTTGCAAACTTTTCCATCAATCATGGTCAAAAGTAAATTGTGCTTTATTTTAATAATTTTATCTCCAAAGCTCACAGTCGTACATAAAAGATTTTTAATTTCATTTTCAACCCTATCTTTCTCATTTTTCGATACACTTGAAGACTCCTTGATGAATTCTATTTTCAAGGGTCTGCAGAATCTGGTTGATGAAGTTCGAGGGTTCTGCCAAATTATTTTATTTCCACAAGTAATTCTTATTGGAACAATGGATGTTATAAAAACTGATGAATCGCTTGCTTGTGTATTTAGAAAAGCTTGCTTATATGGGTTATGGTCAGAGCTTCCATCAAAGCCCCACTTCGTATGTAGACAAAAATTGTCCATGTCTTCGCCATGAAAAGTGTTCAAAACATTCTTTTGCAACAAAATTAAACGCTCGGCTGTATGATTTAGAAGACCTTGCAAGCTAACTCGGGCTGAAGTTTCACATATTTCGATAGACTCTTTATTTGGATAGCAATCTTTTTTGGCTTTTTGGACCTCACTGTAACAAGGAAATTTTTCTGGATCGGCTTGCTTGATGATATTGTATTGATATCGTGATAATTTGGCTTCAACTAATATGGACAAAGCTTCTTCTTTTGACATTTTGGTTGTTTGTTTGAACGTTGAAAAACTCTGACGATATTTCTTTGCTACAGATGGTGTAGTTCCTATATTTTTTACTACCTTTGATGCATCTATCTTCCCAGCAGCTCTCAAGCTCATTTGAGTTGCAAAGGCTAACTCTTGAAAGGACGTATTATTTCTTAAGGTTTTAGTTCTTTTTTGTTTTGTTTTTTCGCAGCATTCTTCAAATGAAGCTTCTTTCCGACCACGTTTGTTTTTTGCTATATCAACCGAACCGGGAAAAGCTATTGAAAAATTTAACCAGCTTTGGTTCGCACTAAGAAAACGTTCCTCATGTCTAGATGACTTATTCCAACGAGTTTTGAAGTCATAAATAAACTTTTTCATTACAGTATCGAATTTTTTCATATCTTTTTCCATAGGCTTAATGCGTTCCTTTATTTGATCTTTTAAGAAACTAGCTTTCTCAGAGAGTTCACTTAACCCGGAGTTTTTCATTGCTTCGTAAAGGCTTGATCGAGTAAGAAAAATTAAATTTTCATTCGTGCCTAAAATAGAGGAAGTAAGGGTTGAACTTAAAATTGAATCGTTATTTTTTCTTTTTCTACCGAGATAATTAAATACACATCACCTTTGCTATGTATGTAAAGACGATACACAATGCACAAGCCACATTTTCAATGATAAACGGGGAAATCTTAAAACAACATACTGTCAGTTACAACTAATTGTTACACGTAAAATTCCGCCTGCCAAAATGTAGGGTACATAAACAATGATCAAAACATAAACATAAAAACGCACCGGCTAAAATTTTTTTTTTTCAGTTTTATTAATTATTCTATTTACTATATTCCATTTTCTCCTTAAAAATTTTGTCTTATTTCAGCTTTAACGAAATGCAGAAAAACTGATATATTTCGAAAGTGCGCAGTCTAGCCGCATCTTTTTTTTTACAGAATAGGAACACTAATATTTCATCTTTTTAAAAATAATAACAAATTTGCCGAACTCCACGGAACTCACAACTATATGAATACATATATATGAAAAACTGAGTATTTTTTGTATACGCAACAACAAAAATTAAAAAAAAATATTAATAAACTTTTTTTTAAAATTCAGAATCAATTTTATGTTGTTAAAATACCTGAACAAGTGGGCTCCATTATCACTTTAACCTTTTTTTTAGTTGGAGTATAAAAATTAAGCGCTTGAAATGCAAATAAAAGGCGCGTTTCTTCCGATGCACATACAAAAATGCAAAATTTTGTAACTTTGAAAGAGAATTCCAAGTAAACGGTAAATTGATTTCCACTCTTTCTTTCAGTTTATTATGTAGCATTTTATTCTCTTTCGCAAGGTACGAAACACTTAAGCATACCTTACACTTCATTTTTTGAATTAATCGCCAAAATCGATGTCAAATACCCCAGTGTGCGTCTGTAGGAAGCAATCGCCCATAAGCGGCCAGCTTTGGCCAATAGGAGAAGAATTGTGTTCCATCAGGACAACGCCAGGCCACACACATCGATAGTGACTCGCCAGAAGCTCCGGGAGTTTGGTTGGGAGGTTCTTCTGCATCCACCTTATAGTCCGGACCTGGCACCAAGTGAGTACCATCTGTTCCTGTCCATGGCGAACAATTTTGCTGGTGAAACATTCGCTTCAAGAGAGGCTTCTGAAATTCGACTTTCTCAATTTTTTGCTAATAGGAACAAGGGCTTCTATGAGAGAGGCATAATGAAATTACCTTTAAAATGGCAACAAGTTATCGAACAAAACGGCGCATATTTGACCTAAATCGGGTCATTCTAACTATCTTAAATAAAGCCCTCAATTTAATGCAAAAATAATGGATTTCTTTTTACTACAACTAATATATTTATATGATATACCTGTTGGTTTAGTAAATTTGAAGTTCTACTGATTTTTCTAGGGTGGAAAAAGAGGTTTTTAGAGTGGGAGTTTGAATTATTGTTTCTTGTCAGTGCTGCCAATAAATTGGCGTAGGTTTAACCTTTAGAAAATTTATAAAATTCCCTTTCGCTTCCTCGGAAAATGCATACGAAAAATCCATTTCAAAATGAAATCGAAAAAGTCCCTCAAAAAGGGAAAAACCCCTTAAATTTACAGCACTAATACAAGGAATAATGTTATGAGTAAATACTGATATTAAAGTATCGATACCGCGAAAATACTTGGTGGTAAGTATTGAGTACAAAATATACTCAGTATCGACTTAAAGTATTCGATATCAAGTAGTATTTACTCATTTTGTTTCAACACTAGTCGTCACGCACAAATTCTATTCCTAGTTAATAGTCTAATGTTTATGTAGTTCATTACACAATTTTGCACACCTTTGTATAAAGCGAGCAGTTGCAAAAAACTGGCACGCTTTTTGTTTATAGCACATATCGATGTGTTTAATTGTTCAATTTTGTTTAAATTGAACAGAATGGACAGGTATATCTGCACAATTAATAAAATGAATTTCAGCCGACGCATTTCGATTTCTTTTTCATCAAATTAAAACAGGACAGTTGTTTTGTAAGTCGAGAACATATGTTGTGTGTAAAAGCACATTTACTTAATGCGGCAATATGAACACTCTTCGAAAAATCGCTTTTCGAAAACCGTAAATGCGCTTTTAGGGCTAAGCATGAACATAGCATTATGTTATGGTACCCCAGCATTTTTATACCCAGCGTAAGCGGGGTATATTAGTTTTGTGCGAATCTTGTAACAGGGAGAACTAAGCTCCGGAGATATAGACATATATATATAGAAATGATCAGGATCAAAAACTGAATCGATTTAGACATGTCCGTCTGTCCGTCTGTCCGTCCGTCCGTCCGTCCGTCTGTCCGTCCGTCCGTGGTCGGATCTCCTCCGAAACGGCTGGACCAATCAAGTCGAAATTTGGCACACAGGTATATCGGGATCCGAGTATGATCCTAAGTAAAAAAAACATCCGCCCACTGCCACGCCCACAAATGAATATAATGTTTTTTCAGTAAAATGCTTGTAACTTGCGAACCACTCAACACATTCCATTGATATTTGGTGTACTGGTAAACTACAAAAAGGGACATATCCTGGCAAAAAATGGACGCCGCCCTCCGTGAGCCACGCCCACAAATAAGGGCTTATTGTAACTTGTGAAGTAAAAGGCGTAGACGCTTCCAATTCGCAACATAGGTTGACCAAGGCAAACGAAAGGTGTAGGGAAAAAATTTAACTGGCCTGCCCGCTGCCACGCCCACAAATGAAGATTTTTCGTAACTTCCGAAGTAAAAGGCGTAGAAGCTTCGAATTCGCAACATAGGTTCACCAAGGCGAATGAAAGGTGTAGGTAAAAAGTTTATGTGGCCCGCCCACTGCCACGCCCACAAATGAAGATTTTTCGTAACTTCCGAAGTAAAAGGCGTAGAAGCTTCAAATTCGCAACATAGGTTCACCAAGGCGAATGAAGGGTGTAGGGAAATAATTTATGTGGCCCTCCCACTGCCACGCCCACAAAAAGAGAAGAAAAACATAGTGCACTCATAATGTCGGGACGCTGGGTATTTCAAAGTCGGGCTTGACCGACTTTAGCTTTCTTACTTGTTCCTTTTGGTTTTGCGTAACTCTTCAAGTGGTCTTGTTTTCTAATATTTTTCTGTTTCTCTTTACTCTTTTCTAAATCAAGCAATAATTCCACTTCTTCACATGAAAAGTTTTTTGTTCTCTTGTCCATTCTGAAATACATACGTACAGCTGATTTTTCCACAAAAGTATTTACATATATTTGCAGACGCTGCCACTTTTTGAAACTGTCAAAAATAAAGTTTTGGTGAAAGACAAAAACAGATAACATGTTTTTAAATATTTGTTTTATTTAAAATTAAAAATAAATTAAATATTCATTAAATAGTTTGGTGAATTCGGGCGTTAGTATTAATAAAAATCTTACAATAGCTATCAAGCGAATATTTTTAGAAAAATTAATTTATCTCATAACCCGCAGTTTAGTATTGAATTTTAACAGAAAATGTTCACCATTAAGGCCAGTTTTCTACTGTTCTGATTAAAGTTTTCGTTCCGAAAAACAAAAAAATTTTTATGAAAATGTTCACATTCTAAGAGGATATCGTGACGATAAACTTTAACCGGAACAGTAGCAAATGGGCCTTAATCGTTTCAAAATGTTGACATCTGTTTTAAAAAATTCTAATGTCGTTTGCTATTAAATTGCTCCAAAAATGCAAATGTCAATTATAAGTTCAGGCCAACATGTATCATGTTAACGAAAGTTTGTTGAATTTTTGAAGAAAAAATTTGATAGCATTTTGAATGGGTTTGATCAAAATTTCTTGAAACCGTCAACTGCGTACTGAGGGTAAAGGTAAAATAATAACTCAATGTCATTTGTTTTATAAAATAGGACGATACAACTTTTGAAGCATTTCGAAAGCAGTCACGACAACGGAGTGACAAATTCCAGTGAAGTCAACCCGACGGTGTTATGTTCAGCAGAAAGCTCTGTGGCCATTTGCTTTGAACTTGAAATAAATTATAATAAATAGAAAAATTCGAAAATCTCAAAACAAGAAATTTCCATTTAAGCTACTCTTCCATATTGCCACAGATAACGTTCATTCAAAAGGAAAAATCTTTATTTTTTCCAACAAGAAAAATTGTTAAAATTAAAAATATTCCTTATTGAAGCTGTTTTGTGTTTGTCCTTTTGAATTAATCAATTTTCTGGTTGAATTTTTTCTCAGTGTATGCAATTCTTTATAACAAAACGTTTTTTGTATCGCCAAACTAGAGTGTTTATTGCTGCGTAAAGAGCTATGAAAAATCGAAGTATTTTGTTGTTTTAATGCTGAAGTGTTTCTCCAGAAAACAAGAGAAGCTTCAAAATATCCCTAAGTTTTGTAGGTGCAAGTCGGTTTGCTTCAATACGCTTTAGAACGCGTGCGCGTGTCAAGTTGCTATCATGATTTATGTAATCGGAAAACGTTTATGGTGTAATTGGGATTTCGAAATGCCACAAAAGAACCTTTAATCGAGATCATAACATAATGAAAAATGTAAATGACTTCGGTAATGGCGTGTGAGTCTTATAGATACTCAAAATAAATCCAAAGCCCTACTTATCCTTCATTTATTGTGCCTTATTTCCATTGCCAGTACATATCTTCTTTTGATAGATAATTATCTATTCAATGACACCTGTCACAATCGTGGCAAACAACTCATCGACTTTAATTGACTTTTGTTGAAATTCATTATATTAAAAGCAATCAACCTATGTGATGCAAGGATAATATAAAAAAAAAAAAACAAATCAGGAGTCGAACTTAAAAGCTTCATCTAGCCATCGATCCATGGAACCATATTAATAGGGCAAACAAAAATTCTTCCTTCATACGAACAAAAGGAATTGGCTTATTGACATATCTACATACATACAAACATTGAAACCAACACGCAGAACGACAGACCGACGCTTTTCTTCCAGGCACTTTGTATTAATTAAAAGCCACTAATACGCCGAATGGTCTCCGTAATGATTCGTCGTTCGTTGTGTGTGTTTGTCGTGCGTCGCATCGTGTCGTTCGGTGGAAACTTTTCAAATTATGGCGCTAACCATACGAAGAATATTCCTGACACGGCTACACTCCCTCGAATATCAAGTGCTCATGAACTCGTGTGCTGGAATAACTCGTTTCGTTTCCTTCATTTTCCTGGTCCCTTTTTTACTTTACCCAAATACGACTTATAGTTTTCCAACTTTTCATAATACTTTTAACTTTTCCAAAGTTGATTTCACGCTTCGCCCCTTTTAGGGCTTAGCTTTTTACTGGCAATCATGATTTACTATTGAACTGAACACCTAATTTTGGATCTGCCGACGGTCGTTGTTTTTATTCTTCGATTAATCAATATGTATGTTGTTTTTGTTGTTATTCAAGAAAATGGAAAAGCGAGAAAACAAGGAACACCCTAAAGCATTCGCTTTAACAATAATAGCCGCTGCGTCATCATAAGAGACATAACATCAACCTGTCAGTCGCTCAACACAGTGAAAGTGAACATAAAAGAAAACGCTTCTTGGAAAATACGAAATACTTCAATAAATTGGGTACTTGAATCAATTGGACGTACTTGAGTTATAACCTTTACTACCTTCCTCTATAAATATTTTCGGTGCGACAAAAGAAAATTGAATTTTCGTTCTTTTATATAAAATTTGTTGATTTTTCGTCCACGAACGAATTTTTGTTCCATCAAATTTACTTGAACTTAAATTGAAAAGTAGCGCTCAGCTTGAATAAGTTTCCCACCCCGAAGGACAGCCGATGCAATGGTAAAATCAAAATGGCTATGCTCTTAACATAATAATAAAGTGAACGAAAGAAACCATACTCAGATTGAAAAAAGAAAGAAACAGCCAAAAGTTATGTAAGAAAAAACAAGTAAGAAAGCTAAGGTCGGTCAAGCCCGACTTTGAAATACCCAGCGTCCCGACATTATGAGCGCACAATGTTTTGCTTCTCTATTTGTGGGCGTGGCAGTGGGAGGGCAACATAAATTATTTCCCTACACCCTTCATTCGCCTTGGTGAACCTATGTTGCGAATTTGAAGCTTCTACGCCTTTTACTTCACAAGTTACGATAAGCCCTTATTTGTGGGCTTATTTGTGGGCGTGGCTCACGAAGGGCGGCGTCCAGTTTTTTCCAGGATATGTCCTTTTTCGTAGTTTACCAGTACACCAAATATCAATGGAATGTGTTGAGTGATTCGCAAGTTACAAGCATTTTACTGAAAACACATTATATTCATTTGTGGGCGTGGCAGTGGGCGGATGTCTCCCATTTTTACTTAGGATCATACTTGGATCCCGATATACCTGTGTGCCAAATTTCGACTTGATTGGTCCAGCCGTTTCGGAGGAGATCCGACCACGGACGACGGACGACAGACGGACGGACGGACGACGGACAGACGGAGACATGTCTAAGTCGATTCAGTTTTTGATCCTGATCAATTCTATATATATATGTGTATATCTCCGGAGCTTAGTTCTCCCTGTTACAAGATTCGCACAAAACTAATATACCCCGCTTACGCTGGGTATAAAAAAAACTAATTAAAACAAGTAAGGGTGTTATAGTCAGGCGAGCCTGACAATAAAATACCCGACACAGACACACATGTTTAAATAATTTTTGAACCACGCCCAAAACACAGGACCACTAAGTAAGAATATTCAAGAAGTTTTTAAGCCATTAGGGGCCCCATATACCGACTTTTTTTAAATATCTTTATAAAAACCGCCCCTTTTCCACGCCCACTTTTCCATTTTTGTTGCAATCCTAATCGGAGGCTTAAATATACACTCAAATTTTAAGTTTCATTGAAATATTTTGAAAATGTCAGATTTTGGGGCAGTTTTGGGATTTTTGTGACAGACCTTGGCATTGGAGGTACTCTTAATAATGGACCGACCAAAGAAATTTTTGGGAGAATGTTAACGGCTACAAAGGAAGCATAAGTGCCAAATTTCGTTCAAGTCCCATTTGAATTTCGGGTGTAGGGGACAATTTTCGAGAAACGCCCTACTGCCACGCCCACTTTTAAAATTTTTGGAAATCGTATTACTGGCCTTTTGTGATTTTCGTAACAGACCCTAGTACTGGAGGTACCCCTAAAAATGGTCTGATCGGGTCCATTCTCGAACTTGTTTTTACTCATATGCCTGTGAGGTACCCCTAAAAATCTTCCGATCGGGTCCATTCTCGAACTTGTTCTTACTCATGTTGCCGTGAGCACGCATACCAAATTTCGTCGAGATAGCTCAACTCTTTCGATAAGAAAACTGTATACAAACAGACAGACGGACAGACAGACAGACGGACAGACGGACAGACAGACGGACATGGCTAAATCGAATCTCCTGGTGACGCTGATCATTTCTATATATATTTTGTATTGTCTATCTCGACTTATTCTGGGTGTTACACACAACCACACAAACGCAATATACCCTCGACACAGAGTGTGTCGGGTATAAAAATCGCCGGAAATAGATTGTATGATGACGGTTCGTTTTGAGTAGTAAAGGAAAAGAGCACACGTTTCTTGTTTCTTCCTGGTCACCGTTGATACTACTGATTATAATTGTGGAAAATCTCTTATAACTTCTTTATTTTTCAACCGATTTTGCAGAAATTTAGTTTTTTATATACGCTAAATATATGTTTATCATTTTTAGTTACCGAAAAAAATTTTTTTAAATTTTTTAGTACTTAAAAGTCCACATGAAATTTTGGAAATTACAAAAAAAAAGTTTTTGCAAGTTCAAATGTCTATAGCTCAAAATCTAAGACACCGATTGTAACAAATAATATATCGTTGCAAAGGGGAAAGTTTTCTGCTCCATACTGATAAAATTTTATTTTATTTAGGCGAGCAGTTTTGGAGTTCTTTGGCAAAATCTCGTAAAGTATCCAAAAAACACGTTTTTTGCGTATATCTCAAAAACTATTCTTTGGAAAAAAAAAAAACGGAAGCCATTTTCGTGATCAGCGACCCCAATTTAGTAGTGTCCGACCGAAGGTGGATTTTTAGTCGAAGCCGAACAATCGGCAGAGTTGAAGACTTCGGACGAAGACCGAAGCCCGAAGCCGAATGCAAAAAATTTTACAGTAAGGAAACAAAATCAGTCTTTATTCATTTGACAAGCACAAAAAAACCGCTCAAATTTTCTCTAAATTCTTTCGCTTTAGTCGCCCACAAAGTGAGAATTTACGGCAATAATTCACTAGTGTAAAAGGTCTCAATGAAGCAATTGAAAATCTATCGTGACTTTTTTACTTCCATTAAAATGCAAAAATATTCGGCTAAAGAATTCGGCTTTTTTCAGCCGAAGCCGAAGATTAAGAATTGGCCGATCATGCCAATTGCCGAAGCTGAAGCCGAACCTTCGGTCGGACACTACAATTTAGTCTAAAAACCATCATTTCGTCTCTGCTCTCGCGAAAGTCGTAAATTCTGTAAACTAGTGTTATGTCTACGAAGTTTTAGAAAAGTGTTGTTTTTCCAGCTCTCCTTCTGGAAAGGTGGTTGAAATGTTTAATTTAAATGATACTCTTTTTTTTGTCGGTAATTTCAGCATTCACTTTGAGCTCGCATTTTTCATTTGTTTTTCCTTAAAGTGTGACATTTGTTAACGACCCTACAGAAATTTCAACTATTGCTGTACTAGTACTCTACTGGTGCAAACGTCACCAGTACAAGTTCTTTTCTATACCCTTGCCCATATAAAATTCTGTAGAAAATCAGTATAACATATTTACCTACCTACCGGAAAACATTAGTGCAGTATGTACCAGAATTATTTTAGTACTTTTTTAGGCAATTGAGTAAATTTCCACCAGTTAAATACTAGTGCTGTTTTTGGGAAAAAGGCACCAGAATCGTTGATGGTTTTGTCGCTTTCCTTAAGTACATCATGGGAACATTTATGTTCATTCACCATCGATTGATTTGTAGTTCAACTTTTATAATCGCATATGGGTATTTCCAAACGGATGTGACAGTAACTTTAGCAATTTTAAGTCCCGAATTGAAGAGAATTTGGAAAATAATAATTTTGTTTCTTACTATTATCGCGCAGCTCTTCCGGACTTTTATATTTATCAAATTTTTATGCAGATCAGAAAGGCAATTAGATATGCTCGGACGTGAGGAAAAGTTTACTTTTTTCTGGAAATACCCATATGATTATTCCAGCATATCTACTTATGGTGCAAGCTTAATCAAAAAATTGCACTGGTTCTTCTTGTTATGGTAAAAGTACTAGTTATTTTCATATGATTCCACAACTGTTTACTACAGGGGAACTGAAAAATTTTATTATGCCATAGCTTATGTCATATTTTTTGTTCTTGCAACACTTGTCTACGAGGTACTGCTATGGAGTTATAATACTTTAAACTAGGATGCAATTTTGAATGCCATTTTGTATATCCCTGCAGGAAGCGTGAGTAGTTTAAAAGTAAAGAAGTTTTAATTTGAACATAATAAGTTCCATTTTATCCACGCTGCAATGCTTTCGCCAATCCACAGTTAACATTGTGTTGTCCTACGAACCTACCAGTGACGCAATGACTCTTGACATACTAGAAACTGTAAGACGAATTTGATGTTTAGTAGCCCTGAATGAAAGCTGCCAGCAAATTCTGCTCAAAATTAGAAATGTAAACATAATGCTGACATGCTGACCTATTTATGTTTTACATATATTTTAGAACGTCAATAAGAAGGGTTATTGTAAGCACATGGTGCCTCATTGCGGTGAGTGCTTGCTTAGCAGTCCGAATTCCGCGCGTCCAAATCCCAGACAAGCATGAGATTCGTTACAAAATTTTTTATACCCAGCGTAAGCGGGGTATATTAGTTTTGTGCAAATCTTGTAACAGGGAGAATTAAGCTCCGGAGATATAGACATATATATATAGAAATGATCAGGATCAAAAACTGAATCGATTTAGACATGTCCGTCTGTCCGTCTGTCCGTCCGTCCGTCCGTCCGTCCGTCCGTCTATCCGTCTGTCCGTCCGTCCGTGGTCGGATCTCCTCCAAAACGGCTGGACCAATCAAGTCGAAATTTGGCACACAGGTATATCGGGATCCGAGTATGATCCTAAGTAAAAATAAGAAACATCCGCCCACTGCCACCCCCACAAATGAATTTATTGTGTTTTCAATAAAATGCTTGTAACTTGCGAACCACTCAACACATTCCATTGATATTTGGTGTGCTGGTAAACTACGAAAAGGGACATTTTTTGGCAAAAAATTAACGCCGCCCTCCTCGAGCCACGCCCACAAATAAGCCCAAAAATAAGGTCTTATCGTAACTTCCGAAGTAAACGGCGTAGAAGCTTCAAATTCGCAGCATAGGTTGAGCAAGGCAAATGAAAGGTGTAGGAACAAAAATTTATGTAGCCTGCCCACTGCCACGCCCACAAATAGAGAATTTTCATAACTTCCGAAGTAAAAGGCGTAGAAGCTTCAAATTCGCAACATAGGTTCACCAAGGCGAATGAAAGGTGTAGGAAAAAATTTTTTGTGGCCCGCCCACTGCCACGCCCACAAATGAAGATTTTTCGTAACTTCCGAAGTAAAAGGCGTAGAAGCTTCGAATTCGCAACATAGGTTCACCAAGGCGAATGAAAGGTGCAGGAAAAAATTTTTTGTAGCCCGCCCACTGCCACTCCCACAAATAAAGATTTTTCGTAACTTCCGAAGTAAAAGGCGTAGAAGGTTCAAATTCGCAACATAGGTTCACCAAGGCGAATGAAAGGTGTAGGAAAAAAATTTTTGTAGCCCGCCCACTGCCACTCCCACAAATAAAGATTTTTCGTAACTTCCGAAGTAAAAGGCGTAGAAGGTTCAAATTCGCAACATAGGTTCACCAAGGCGAATGAAAGGTGTAGGAAAAAATTTTTTTGGCCCGCCCACTGCCACGCCCACAAATTAAGATTTTTCCTAACTTCCGAAGTAAGAGGCGTAGAAGCTTCAAATTCGCAACATAGGTTCACCAAGGCGAATGAAAGGTGTAGGGAAATAATTTATGTTGCCCTCCCACTGCCACGCCCACAAATAGAGAAGCAAAACATAGTGCGCTCATAATGTCGGGACGCTGGGTATTTCAAAGTCGGGCTTGACCGACTTTAGCTTTCTTACTTGTTTTATTTTGTCTTTTTTATAAATTTGTATAAGTTGGATACTAATTAAGAAACCAAACAGGCCAACAAAAATCTTTATGAGAAAAAATAAATCCAAATCATGCGAGTTTTTATTTGAAGCTTTTTTGTGCGTAATTTGTTTTCTCATCTCTGACCGTAAAACACTTTTTATACCCGACACACTCTGTGTCGAGGGTATATTGCGTTTGTTGGGTTGTGTGTAACACCCAGAACCAGTCGAGATAGACCATACAAAATGTATATAGAAATGATCAGCGTCACCAGGAGATTCGATTTAGACATGTCCGTCTGTCCGTCTGTCTGTCTGTCTGTCTGTCTGTATACAGTTATCTTATCGAAGGAGTCGAGCTTTCTTGACAAAATTTGATATGCGTGCTCACGGCAACATGAGTAAGAACAGGTTCGAGAATGGACCCGATCGGACCATTTTTAGGGGTACCTCCAGTACTAGGGTCTGTTATGAAAATCACAAAAACTGCTCTAAGACCTGAGTTTTTCAAGATATTTTGATGAAACTTGGTATTTGAACATGTTTAAAGGCAAGTAATATGATTTCAAAAAATTTGAAAAGTGGGCGTGGCATAAGGGCGTTTTTCGAAAATTGTCTCCTAAACCCGAAATACAAATGGGACTTGAACGAAAGTTGGCACGTATGCTTCCTTGATAGCCAGTAACGTCCTCCCCAAAAATTTTTTCGATAGAACCATTATTAAGTGTACCTCTAGTACTAGGGTCTGTCACAAAAATCCCAAAAATGCCTCAAAAGCGGACTTTATTGAAATATTTCAATGAAACTTAGAATTTAAGCGTATATATAAAGGTCCGATTAGAATCCCAAAAAAATTGAAAAATTGGGCGTGGCAAATGGGCGGTTTTTATAAAGAAATTTAACAAAAGTCGGTATATGGGCCCAATATGTCCTTAAACACCTCTTGATATTAAAAATTATTCGAACATAAGTGTCTGTGTCGGGTATTCTATTGTCAGGCTCGCCTGACTATAACACCCTTACTTGTTTACTTATAAATTATTTTTAGATTTCAAATATTACCATATTATCACGTTTGTTCTGCGAACGCTGTGATTTGAACCTCCAACCTTCAAATTGTTGGGTGAAAATGCATCCACTAGGCCAACGACCTCTCTGATACGAGCGCAGCAAATATATCAAATGAGTGATTGGCAATGTCAATCGAAATATACCACCCATCTTGTATCTAATTATGTTCTACTTCTTATTGCAATAATCTCTATCTTCATTTCAACTAGTTCATATTTTTCTAGTGCAGTGAGTAGTCACGTTAAGCAAAACATCTTCAAAGTAACTGCAAGGATTCTACAAAATACTTATACATTTTCAAATTTATAATCATAGATATCTTTGATTTTCTCTGAAAAGTCTGTCCTTTTAACACAATCCTTGCATTAACCCCAATTTGAAAAATTTTGAGCTGTGAAGCTATTGAAGCACATGTGCTATACAATGTTTTCATCATAGCTGCGAGATAAAGTTGCAAAAATTTCAGCCTTTCAGGCGCATCACACGGTATCTGCGGAATCAATGTAGCTGCATCCATTTAAATAGGAACATTGATTCCAATTTCATGCGTTTCGTGCGAACCGCGTGCCGTCGAAACCGTTGATTATGGAGTTTCGACTTTATACTTTTACATTGCATCTATTCTGTTTGAAGGTACCGACAACTGTATGAAAAACACTTTAACGTCAATTTCCGGATCGGATCGGAAAAGTAGGCCATATTGCACGAACTGCATTGATCTAGTAGTTAGTTATCCTTCCATTTTATACTCTACTAACATTGTTCTTTTTATTGTATACCTATATAATACATTCGTATGTATATAAAAATACCCATCACGAAAAATATTTTTCTTTACAGAAACCGAAACTTAGCAACGATTTGAATTTTGAAAAGACGTCGAGGGTAGATGGCAACCTGTTTTTGGCTGATTGAAAACCGAAACCAAATCTGAAATCAATTTGAATAGCACAAAAAGGGCAGCAACTCAAGGACCACTGAGCGAAAGAAAAGATAACAACTATACACAAAACAAAGCAAGGCTAAACAAAACAAAACGAAACAAAACAAAACAAAAAAGAAAAAGCTAATTAGTAAAAATCAGAAAAGCTAAGAAAAGAATAACTGCAGGACTCTTGGACGCCATCAAATGACTAGAGTAAATTAAAATTTATCAGAGCGAAAGCGTTCGATGCATTACATGCAACGAAGCCAGCGAGATCAATACAAAAAACAAAAAACTCGCACCGACTCGCTCGACTTTTAGTGAAATTTCAAATCAGATTGAATCCCGAATAGGAGCTCAACAAGCCATGCCGAACGTTGTGCAGTGAGAAATTTAAATCGCCCAAATTGAGAAGAGAAAGATAATCACTTTTTGGAGCAGACATAAACGGTTGGGCTTATTTGGTTTCAGTGGCACACGCCGGCACGCCTCGTCCGATAAAACGACACTGCACTGCACATAACGGCGCCATGAGTTTTCTAAGCTCAATGCAGCAATATGTGACGAGTGGCATCTCTAGTCTTGGTTTGGGCAATCGCCGTTTCTCGTTATCGCGTCAGGAATCCGGCGAACAGGATCGTGCTGGGGCAGGGGGTGGCTCTAGTTCTGTTCCTGGCGCTATTGTTGGTGTCAACGCATTGCAGCCGTCACCTGCAATCGGAAATAATATTTTGGTGCCTGTTAACGCTGGTGGCAATAGAAGCAGCACATCTGGTGCTAATCTCTTTGGCAGTGGGCCAGTCTCCGTCATGCTTCCGAGTCTTGTCGGCAATTCAAATACGGCGGCAAACAGTATCACTTACCCTGGCGGTGGTGTTGTAATTGGAAATCCGAATGCATCAAATCCATTACTCGGTAAGTTGGAATGTACCTACTTTGATTGAAAAGAATACGCACGTGTGGATGGCGTTGTTTTTCTTATTTTTCCACGGAGCTAACATCCATCTGAAATATTTTGAGCTTGGGGAGACTGGTAGAATTGATCTCGCATCGTTGAACTTTCAACATTCATTTGCATGTCCTGAAATTGAACGCTGTGATCAAATTAATAACTGAATTAATGTATTGTGTGAACGCAAGTCGCCTCAGTTTGGTGTGACGAGACAGAATGTTAGCGTGCTCCTAAATTTGTAAGTTGTCGGGCTACCTCTCCGTTCGGACTTAAGCTAGTAGACTTAAGCTTTGGCTGAAAAGAAATTGCGACATCGCTATAACTATGGTCATTATCCTACACATTAGAAAAAATACACTCTTTCTCTTATTCTCATATCTGTATACAAAAATGATTTTTTTTGCTGCTTCTTCTGATTGTGTATTTAGCCACCAAATAAAGTCGTCACTTATGGTTAAACTTTGACCATGACCACCATTCGCAAAAATTTTGTACTGCAGGAATTTTTGTTAGGGTTATGTTTCAACATATTTTAGGCTGAGGAAAAGGTATGTGTGCAATCGGCTTAGCCGATGTAAACTTCTTTTTATACCCGACACACTCTGTGTCGAGGGTATATTGCGTTTGTGTGGTTGTGTGTAACACCCAGAACCAGTCGAGATAGACCATACAAAATATATTTATATAGAAATGATCAGCGTCACCAGGAGATTCGATTTAGACATGTCCGTCCGTCTGTCTGTCTGTCTGTCTGTCTGTCTGTCTGTCCGTCTGTCCGTCTGTTTGTATACAGTTTTCTTATCGAAGGAGTTGAGCTATCTCGACAAAATTTGGTATGCGTGCTCACGGGGACATGAGTAAGAACAAGTTCGAGAATGGCCCGATCGGACTATTTTTAGAGGTACCTCCAGTACTAGGGTCTGTTACGAAAATCACAAAAACTGCTCTAAAATCGAAGTTTTTCAACATATTTTGATGAAATTTGATATTTGATCATATTTAAAGGCCAGTAGTATTATTTCCAAAAATTGAAAAAGTGGGCGTGGCAGAAGGGCGGTTTTCGAAAATTGTCTCGTACAACCGAAATTCAAGTGGGACTTGAACGAAATTTGGCACTTATGCTTCCTTTGTAGCCTTGAACATCCTTCCAAAAAATTTCCTTGAACAGTCCATTATTAAGGGTACCTCCAGTACTAGGGTCTGTCACAAAAATCCCAAACCTGCCTTAAAATCGGACTTTTTCGAAATATTTTAATGAAACTTAAAATTTGAGCGAATATTTAAGCCTCCGATTATAGTTCAATAAAAATTGGAAAAGTGGGTGTGGCAAAGGGGCAGTTTTCATAAAGAAATCTATCAAAAGTCGGTATATGGGGGCCCTTATGGTCTTAAGCACCTCTTGATATTAAAAATTATTTGAACATGTGTGTCTGTGTCGGGTATTTTATTGTCAGGCTCGCCTGACTATAACACCCTTACTTGTTTTCTTTTTGTTAGTTAGTAAAAATTCTGATAACATGTTTTTCAACTTTTCAAAACCACTCTTGGCGTCAAACTGGGAATACACTGAAAAAATTTGTTAAAATTGTTTTTTTACTTTTGTGGGAAAAATTTTCTCAGTGTAAAAATTAAAAAAAAATTTTTTTTGATTTCCTGTGTTATGAGTCAAACAGCAGAGCAGCTCATCTTGTAGCTTACGAAATACCGCTAGCGACGGCAGACGGCCAAAAATGCAAGCTGGCATTTTGGACCTTCATACAAGCGTGCCAAGTGCAACTTTACAACATAGGTGACCTTACGCAGAATCGCCGAGCATGCGAATTATGAGAATATGAGAATCGAATGTTCGTGGGAACAAAACGACCAACAAACCCGGAAGCACACCTGGACAGATCAGCATGCGTCAGCAGGCCCATGACACCGTTCCCGAAGAACAAATCAGCGTCTGCAGAGCGCAGACTTAGGTTTAAATATATAGAATAATTAGTATATAAGCTTTTGTATTCTAAACTAAGAGTCAGTTGAAATCAGTTGCTAAATATAAGTTGCAGTTAACAGTTGTAGATAATCGTTTAATAAATAATGATAAATTATAAAACTAAAGAGCGTTTTCTTTAGAAAATTCGGTCCGATAGGCGAGTGAGGGATTTCGGTAAAATCCTCACAACATTATTGGCGCAGCCGGTTTTTACAACTACTCAAAGTAGTTGACGTCCTACGAGTACACCATCGCGTCCGCGAAGTATTGCACTTTTAGGGACATTAAAAAGACTAATAGTCCTTGGTATTCAATAAAATTCTTCCGCAAGAGTAAGCCTTGTTGCACTATTAAATGTTGCTAACTGTTGGATGTGTGTTCAGGCACTGCTAACAGAGCCCGGGAATTGTGTTCAGGCACCGAGGGTATTGCTATATTTATAGAGCGCATGGTTTTCCCTGTTTGGAGAATAAAGAATCCTTGGCGAATTAATCTTTAAATGGACTTTTGTTTTTATATTAAAGAGTAAAACGTACTTTTCGTCGCGAAAAAAAAAAAAAAATATAATCCACGAAAATAATCCGCGAAAAATTGTCCGCGAAAAATTATCCGCGAAATAAACTTTTTATTCATCGAAGCCGCCGCATCGGACATAGAATTTAACTATCACAAGCACGATGGTAAGTACATGAAAAGCCATATTAATTTATTAAAATTCAAATGGAAGGAAATAGCGCAATTATAGAAAATTTAAAGCAAGAAGTATTCACTTATGAACGTTTAACTGCTAGTTATTTTAGACAATTGTGGGAAGTCCTAGAGTCAGTAAATAAGAAAAGATCATTTTTAAATTCAGTTCGCAGTGAAATAGAAGGTAAAACTCAAGAAGAGAAATTTGACATAGTACTTGAACATATAAGAGAAAGCGCAAGTGATAAAAAGAGTAAAGCTTTCGAAAAAGAATTAGAAAAATTACAGCTTAGCAATAAATTATTGAAATCACAGAACAAAAAATTAAAGGACGCGTTAGCGGGTTCAGATTCATCCTTGGAAGAACAAAAACTAGAAAACGACAGACTAAGGGAACTTTTATTAAAAGAAAATTTTAGCGCAGGACAGTTAAACCTATTTGAAAAAAATAGACAAACGATCGTTGAACAGAAAGCAGAAATAGAGCATTTGAAGGAGAGATTACGTTGTGCCAACCACGAAAATAGTAACATTGGTCGTCCTCAAATGTCTAACAATAACGAATTAACATTACATATCGAAGCGACCGGTAACTTAACACCATTATCAAAAGAATTATCAGAAGCTGGTATCGAAATCTCAAAACTGACTCCAAGTCAAATAGAATATTCAGGGGAACATTCATTAAGTCCTTCGTTGACTCCACAGCCAACACCTACACAAATACCGCCACCCCCGCCTCCACCCTCAGCAGGTCAATCAAATCAGTTAAGACCAAAAACTGATATGATGCAGAACAAACATACCAAATCAGATTCAAATTTTTCAGCCGCGAGAGCTAATTTAGAACATTTCTTTCAATTTGGTGCCAACCAAAGAAATGACAATAGTTTGAGAGATAACAGTCCACAAGAGAGAGTTTCACACCTCGGTAACATTCCAAAAGTAAATGAGCCCATCGCAGTCAGAGAATATAATCGTCCGAGCCACATACACGTGTCTTCAATGAGAACATTAGTCAGTGAAATGAAAAAGGTAGTTGACATGCTAGTGCCAATCTTTTCAGGAACATCTTGTCCAGAGCTTAAAATAGAAGTAGATAAATTTATACAAGGGTGTCAATTGTTGAAGAGAGAAGTCTCACCTGGAGACACAGAGCTCGCAATAGAATGCATAAAGCTGAGATTGTTTGGAAAGGCGCATAAGCGGGTTGGGGAGAAAAAATTTTCATCAATAGACGAATTTTGCGAATTTATAAAACAAAATTATGCTAAAGCAAGGACTCTAGACCAAATAAGGGCAGACTTAGATAACATTAGGCAAGGCCCAAGTGAGCCAGTGGTCCTTTTTGGTAGCAGGATAGAGGAATTATTAAAAGAAGCGAATGAATTCGTAAAAGAAACCTATGGATTAGATAATATGGAGGTCTTTTTTAAGGATCTTGGGGTAAATGCCTTTATTAAAGGATTGCGAGATCGATCACTTGAGCAAATGTTAGCTGGAAGGGAAAATGATTCCATTGGTCAGTTAGTAGATTTTGTCGAAAGAATCCAGTCACGAATAGGCTGCAAAGTAAACGAAATCAATTTAGTAGAGGATCTGCTCAAAGAGGATAGCGTTTGTAGTTTTTGCAAAAAATCAGGACATTTTTATGCACACTGTAAGACAAGATTAAATACTCCTTTTTGCGAAAAATGTAGCATTTACGGTCATGAAAGAGGATCGCAATGCGGCCAAGAGGAACGCCAGAAATTAAGTTGTACTTTTTGTAAAAAACAAGGCCATTTACCGAAAATTGTCTAGTAAAGTTGAGAGAAATGTATTGCCACATATGTCGTATTGGCGGGCACCTAGCTAATAAATTTTGCAGTATGAAGGCGAATAATTTTCAAACACAGAATCTAAGTAGAGAGAATAGCAATCAAACACAAAGTCAAAACACTACTACGTACGACAATAGAGGACAAAGCAGGTTTAACGATCGTCAAAATGTACCCAAAAATGGTCAAGGGGCTCTTAGAATTGATAATAGGCAGTGCTACAAATGCAAACAGTTTGGCCATATTTCACCAAATTGTCCGTCCGCAACTCAGAGTCAGGGAAACTATACACGGCCCGGTCAAGGCCAGTAGACCGGAAAGCCGATAATAGATTAGAAAAATTAAGGCCTATTCCAGTACCCGGTGGCGGCAATGTGCAGAAAAATGAACTTAAGAAAATAGAATTAAAAAATATGAAAAGAAGCACAGAGGAAAAATCAAGCTTATCTTGTCAGTCACAGTCGCTATTGGAACTGGATATAAATAAAATTGAAGTCGAAGACTCCACTGTTAAAATAAACAAAAGTCAGCCACTGTGTAGCAGTGAGCAGATGAAGGAGAATGAAAAAAACATACGTTAGGCTAAGCGAGCCTATATGTTCCGTTAGAAAGCGAAAAGAAAATAATAAGAAGGTTACATTTTCTGAACAAGTTGTTGAGTATACCTATCCAAGAGATGTTTATGAAATATCATATTCTAGTGATTCATGTGTAAAGCAATTTTTCACCAAGGGATGGATCATACTATTAAGTATGTTGATTATTTTGTGTACTAGTCTACAAGAGTCGCTTTCAAAGGGTTTAGTTGTTTTAGAAAGAAAAATAATGGAATTGCATTTAAATAGAAAATTGAGTAAGTCAGAGTCAATTAAGAAGAAAAGGCTGCTCAAAGACCTAAAACTAAACAACTTTGACAGTTCAACAAATTCTTTAACCATAGATGAGGGATGTCGATCAGATGATGCATTTATAGTATTTCCGTGTGGACAAGCTAAAAATGATAAATTAACTCTGCTTATCGATACAGGGGCAGACACTAGTTTGCTCAAATCTGAAGTCTTAAAAGAAGAAGTTGAAGTTGACAGGTCAGAGGTTAAGCAATTAGGTGGAGCATTTGGTGGTAGTATTAGTACAGAGGGAGCTGTAAGGATATCTCACCAAGAAAACAAAGCATTAAATTTTAATATGCACGTACTTCCATTTGGTAGCAAAGTACCAGCAGATGGACTTTTGGGTAGAGATGAACTGTGGACCCGTTCGGTTACGAATGGAGTTAATAAGACGATTTCATTTTTCGCAAATAGCAAGGAAATCGCAAGATTACCACTTTGTTCAGAGCAAGAGACTAGAAGAATATGCGTAGTTGAGTCAATTACGATAAACGCTAGAACTTCAAAAATAATTCCAATTAAGGTTAATATTGAATCAGGAGATATAGTGGTACATAAGCAAGAAATTTTGCAAGGAGTATACGTTGGAAATGTAATAACAAGAATCAAAAAGGGAAAGGGATTTGTACCAGTTCTGAATGCAAGTAGAAAAAATGTAAAATTTGGACAGTTAAAGGAGCTAAATTACACTCTTCTTAGGGATTATGAGGAGTTAGGAAAAACAGGGATAAATTTTGTCAAAAAAGATGAGAAAATGAATGATCGTTTTCAATTGATTATGGAAACAGTACGTTTAGATAATAATTTAAACGAAGAAGAATTAAAATCTATAAAGAGTGTATTCAGAGAATATTCTGATATTTTTCATTTGAGTGAGGATAAGCTTTCATATACGACAGTTCTAAAACACGAAATTGCAACAGAACCAGGGCAGCCACCAGTTAATATTAGGCAATATAGACTACCAGAAGTGCATAAAACAGAAATAACCTCACAGGTTGACAAAATGCTTAAAGATGGCATTATTTCTCCAAGCAAGTCTCCTTGGAATTCTCCGATATTGTTAGTACCGAAAAAGGCCGGTGCCGATGGGAAAAGAAATGGCGACTTGTGGTAGATTTCCGAAAGTTGAACGATATTACCGTTAAACAAGTTTTTCCGATACCGAGAATAGATGAAATTCTCGATCAGTTGGGTTGCAGTAGGTATTTTTCAACTTTAGATTTAGCCAGCGGATACCATCAAGTGCTTATCGAAGAAAAAGATAAAGAGAAAACAGCATTTAGCACGGGAATGGGACATTTTGAATTTACCAGAATGCCTTTTGGGCTCACGGGAGCACCTGCAACCTTTCAACGCATAATGAATAGCATTCTCACTGGTTTGCAGGGAATTGATTGTTTTGTTTATCTTGATGATATCGTTATTTATGCTAGGAATTTAGAAGAGCATGAAGAAAGATTATGTAAGGTTTTTGAAGTCTTAAGACATAACAGTTTAAAACTTCAAACAGAGAAATGTCAATTTCTTAAAAAAGAAGTTATATATTTAGGGCATAAATGTTCGGAATCAGGCGTGCTGCCAGATCCACTAAAGGTAGAAAGTGTACAAAAAATATCACCACCCAGAAATGTAAAAGAGTTACAAGCTTTCCTTGGATTAATCAATTATTATCGCAAATTTATACCAAATGCGGCAAAAATTTCAGTTCCACTAAACAAATTATTAAGAAAAAACGTTAAGTTTGAATGGAATAATGATTGTCAGAAGGCCATGGAACAGCTTAAAGCTGCGGTAACCTCACCTCCTTTACTTCAATATCCAGATTTTTCGAAAACTTTTGTTCTAACAACAGACGCTAGTAATGAAGCCTTAGGAGCTGTTCTCTCGCAAGGAGAACCAGGGGAAGATTTGCCTATTTATTTTCCAGCAGAGCGTTAAGTGAAACTGAGAAACGGTATTCTACAATTGAGAAAGAATTTTTGGCAATAGTTTGGGCTGTGAAAAATTTTAGGACCTATTTATTGGGGAGACCTTTCAAAATATACACCGATCATAAGCCATTAAAAGGTATAGCCAATTTAAAGGAACAAGATTCGAGACTAGGTCGTTTTCGCCTTAAACTTTTAGAGTACGATTTTGAAATTTTTTATAAGCCGGGAAAAAATAATCAAAACGCTGACGCTTTGAGTAGAATTCCACATATCGACAGCACAATATCTGTAGTAACAAGAGCTCAGGCTAAAGAAAACCCTGATGAAATAACTGATGAAAATATTGAAGAAGACATGGCACAAGTTTTAACTGACCCAAAGGAGATTGTAAAGGTCCTTAAAACATTTCATGATTCACCCATAGGAGGTCATAAAGGGACAATGAAGACGTTTTTGCGAATTAGAAAACAATTTAAGTGGCAAGGCATGCAAAAACAAATAAAAGATTACGTGAAAACATGTGAACTCTGTCAGAAAAATAAAAGTTCAAAAGTCGAGAAAATGCCGATGGTTCTCACAAAAATTTCCCAACGCCTTTTGATAAGATATTTATGGACATGGTGGGTCCCCTACCAGTCACTTCAAGCGGTAATAAATATATTCTTACATTTCTAGATGATTTTTCAAAATTTTTCATATGTACAGGCATTCCCGATGCAGAATCATCGACAGTAGCAAAAGCGTTTTTTAACGAAGTAATTTCAAAATTCAATATTCCACGAATTCTTGTCACTGACAATGGCACAAACTTCACTTCAAAACTTTTTAAGGAAGTATGCAAGCTAATGGGAATTAAGAAAATAGAAACTTCTCCATATCATCCGCAAGCCAATGGTGCTTTAGAAAGAAGCCATAGACCATTAGCCGAATTTTTAAGAACTTTTGCGAAAGAAGACGGTACAAATTGGGATGATTGGCTTCATCATGCCATGCATGTACACAATAATACTGTACACAGCACTACGAAACAAACGCCTAGCAAAACACTTTTTGGTTTCGACTTTGATGTACCTGTTAATCTAAAAAGGAAGCCCGCTCCTCTATACAATATTGATGATTATTCGAAAATATTAAAGTACCAGATTCAAAGAACGCATGAATTAGTTCGACAAAATCAAGAAAAAGGAAAGCAAAATTCGAAAATATACTATGATAAGGGATCGAAAATTAGAGAATTTAAGGTAGGAGATAAGGTCTGGCTGAAAAACCAAACCAGAAAGAATAAATTTTCGCCTATTTGGGAGGGACCTTATAGAGTCGTATCACTTCCCACTTCTGTAAATGCTAGAATTTTAATCAAGGGCAAAGAAAAAACATTCCACAGAAATTTGTTAAAAGTCAATCAGGAAAAAACGAACATTCAATATATAAAAGCAGGGAAAGAGGCAGAAGATATTAACCGCAAGCTAACCGAAGAGCATGCACAATTGATTCGAATTCCAGTCAAGGGATCTTTTAAACATTTTTTAGGAAATTCAGAAAAGAATCGCTATAAGAACGTACCTTGTTTTGACCACAGTCGTGTAAAATTATCACCACATCAGGAGAATATATCAGGATATATTCATGCTAGTTTTGTGGATGGATACAAAAAGACGAAGTCATATATAGCTACGCAGGGACCTCTCGAAAATTCTATACAAGACTTCTGGCAAATGGTATGGGAGCAAAATTGTAATACCATAGTTATGCTCACGAAGTCGAGAGAATGTGCTAGATACTGGGAAGCTGACGTAAATTCCACCAAAATATTTTCCCAATTTCGCGTTAAAACGCTCAATAAAAATGAAAACAAGAATTTTGTTTGTACGGAATTAGAACTATACGATCAAAAATCAGAAACTTCTAGAAAAATTTACCATTGGCAATTTAAGTGTTGGGCCGATCAAGGCATACCAAATGCTAAATTATTATGGCAATTTATAAGATTAGTTAAGGAAAATCAAAAGAGGTTAACTACTAATATAACAAATCCGCCGCCGATGATAGTTCATTGCGCTGCAGGCATAGGTAGAACATGCGTTTTTATAGCTTTAAATATCGCCTTAGATTTGAAAGAAAATAAAAAGAACATAAAGGTACGGAAATAGTAAACAAAATACGTGCACAAAGGGCGCAAGCAATTCCAAACGCCACACAATACATATTTTGTTACCAGGCCCTTAAAGTACTACTTAAATGAAAATTTATAGAATAAATTCATTCTTTGCTTTTTCTTATTTTCGAAGCGATCCTATTTCAAACTGGCGCTACCAGAAATTAAGCTCCACCACGCGACAATTACATATCTTTAAAAAATAAAAAAATTAACAATTTTCTGTTCAAGACAAAAGTGCTCGCATATCAAAACAAGCGAAGACACAATAAAAGCAAAATAATTTTTTTTGTTTATTCTGTTCAGTTAAAGCCAGCCGCGAAGTAAATGTTGATGAGCAAACACAATTTCTTTTATATAGTGCACTTGACATTGCAATATCGGAAAAATAAGAAAATAATAATTAAACTCAAACCACCAAAAGACAGTCAAAAGAAAAATAAATAGGTCAAGTTCGAAAGTAGTTATGCAAAAATTAAAAACTGTCAAGTTCAATTTGAACAGCCGAAATAAAGGTAGGGACACGAGAATAGTTGTAACACAGGTAGGGAATAATTTCATGTTTTCTTTTTCTTTTCAGGAAGACCAATGAGGCTTAACGATGGATATCAGACGTAAAATTTCCCTTCTAAAATTTGGAAACTCAATTGAAAGTGTTGAAATTTCTAAATTTAATTTAGTTTCCAAACTAAGAAGAGGGGAAGAGTGATTGGTAAGAAAAAATTATTTAAAAAAAAAAAAAAAAAAAAAAAAAAATAAGAGGAAATTGGAGATATACATATAAAAAAAAAGAATAATAATAATAATAATAAAAAAAAAAAAAAAAAAATCAAGTATCTAAATTAACAAAATTTGACATTACACTTCACATAAAAAAGGAGTAATTTCCCACTAGTTGCACTTCAAAGTTTAAAGAAAAGAAAAGCGAATTATTCCAACAAATTATAAATATAAAAATATATAAAATCATTCAAAATTATTAAAAAAAATATAATATTTGAATGGAAAAATATTCTGAGGAAAAACATACAAAATTTAAAATTCAAAATGTTCGAAATCATGAAATTTAAATAGATCATACTAATAGTAAAATTTAAATTGCAATAAAAGACTAAAATTTCGATAACATATATGTATATAGTTGTAAGAAAAATCGAAAAATTAGTAGCTTAAAACTGAATTATATAATTAAGAATATTATCAATTAATATATTATAAAATTAAAATATAGATTATAATCTGTAAGTAAAATTTTTGTAAATTACAGGTGGGAGACAGTTGAAACAAAGAAAATATTTAATGAAAAAAAAGAAAAGAAAGAAAAATAATAAATAAATTGAACATGAGAAACCCATAATTAAAAAAAAAAAAAAAAAAAAAAAAAAAAAAAAAAAAAAAAAGAACAAGTATGCAAAAAAAAAAAGAATTATAAAAAAAAAAAAAAAAAAAAAAAATCAAATTAAAAATTAAATAGTGATAAAAACACACTCCAACTGTCTCAATCGAATTATAGCAGAATGACGCAGGAGAGGACATCGATGGGATGCTGACCATGCTGACCACAAGCTTCGTAATTAACCAATATGGCGTAAGGTTTCACCTACCAGAACCAGAAACAAGAAAACTCAAAACGTTAGTCGGAAGTTCGAGCAGTTCCAGAGTTGCACCAACAAAAATATGAAAGTTAAACCACTTAAAATTTTGGGACCAAATAAATAGTTTTCCTGTCGGATCCCAACAAGCAGCCAATCTTCCTATAACAGATGACTCAAAACACTAAGATGGCTTTTGCGGCAATCCTTACAATAGCAATGACAAACTTACCTTCCACCGTTAATTTGAATGCCAAAACGTGGCATCGTCTTCAAAAGGGGGAGGGATGTTATGAGTCAAACAGCAGAGCAGCTCATCTTGTAGCTTACGAAATACCGCTAGCGACGGCAGACGGCCAAAAATGCAAGCTGGCATTTTGGACCTTCATACAAGCGTGCCAAGTGCAACTTTACAACATAGGTGACCTTACGCAGAATCGCCGAGCATGCGAATTATGGAATATGAGAATCGAATGTTCGTGGGAACAAAACGACCAACAAACCCGGAAGCACACCTGGACAGATCAGCATGCGTCAGCAGGCCCATGACACCGTTCCCGAAGAACAAATCAGCGTCTGCAGAGCGCAGACTTAGGTTTAAATATATAGAATAATTAGTATATAAGCTTTTGTATTCTAAACTAAGAGTCAGTTGAAATCAGTTGCTAAATATAAGTTGCAGTTAACAGTTGTAGATAATCGTTTAATAAATAATGATAAATTATAAAACTAAAGAGCGTTTTCTTTAGAAAATTCGGTCCGATAGGCGAGTGAGGGATTTCGGTAAAATCCTCACAACACCTGTTATATTAGCAATCAACCAACGTTTTTTCATCTTCTTATCTTAATTAGTTCTTGAGATATAAAATTTTGACCAAAAGGCTTATTAAAAAGGATTTTCAAGGATACTTCAAGGACTGTTCAAAATAAAAAATCTAAAAACCAGACCTTTAAATAATGATTATTTAATTAATGATTAATTAATCAGATTATTTTTTTCTTATGAGTGAAATAGTGATTATTTAATGATTATTTTTGTATGACCTATATTAATCAATGATTGCGATTACCAAATAATCATGAAATAATCAGGATTATTTCAGATTAATGAAAAAAAATCAGAAAAAATCAAAAAATAATCCCGATTATTTTTAGATTACTTTTGAATATTTTTGATTTTTTTTTGATTATTTTTGATTTTTCCTGATTATTTTTGGGTTTTTTGATTTTTTTTGATTATTTTTGATTTGTTCTGATTTTTTTATTAATTTTAATTATTTTCAATTTGTAATTGAATAACATCGTTTTTCCAAAGTTTCCCTATAGTCCGTGGGACCGGCACCGGACAAGTGAATTCACCGGCCACCTGTGGTTAGGACCACCCCTCGTCAAACCACCGGCAATACTTTGGAGAGGCGAATTTTACATTGCGATGTCATAGGCAAGGACATATGGGCCCTCGCTGTACTACATTTAATTATATTCAATTACAAATTGAAAATAATTAAAATTAATAAAAAAATCAGAACAAATCAAAATAATCAAAAAAAATCAAAAAACCCAAAAATAATCAGGAAAAATCAAAAATAATCAAAACAAGTAAGGGTGTTATAGTCAGGCGAGCCTGACAATAGAATACCCGACACGACACACATGTTCAAATAACATTTAATATCCAGAGGTGTTTAAGGCCAGTAGAGGCCCCAATATACCGACCTTTGATAGATTTTTTTTATGAAAACCGCCCTTTTTGCCACGCCCACTTTTCCAATTTTTTTGAATTCTAATCGGGGGCTTGAATATACGCTCAAATTCTAAGTTTCATTAAAATATTGCGAAAAAAGTCCGATTTTAAGGCAGTTTTGGGATTTTTTGTGAAGACCCTAGTACTGGAGGTACCCTTAAAAATGGACCGATCAAGAAAATTTTTTGGAAGGATGTTTAAGGCTACAAAGGAAGCATAAGTGCCAAATTTCGTTCAAGTCCCATTTGAATTTCGGGTGTAGGAGACAATTTTCGAAAAACCGCCCTTCTGCCACGCCCAATTTTCCAATTTTCGGAAATAATATTACTGGCCTTTAAATATGATCAAATATCAAATTTCATCAAAATATCTTGAAAAAACATCGGTTTTAGAGCAGTTTTCATGATTTTCATAACAGACCCTAGTACTGGAGGTACCCCTAAAAATGGTCCGATCAGGTCCATTCTCAAACTTGCTCTTAACCATGTCCTCATGAGCACGCATACCAGATTTCGTCAAGATAGCTCAACTTCTGCGATAAGAAAACTGTATACAAACACACGGAAAGACGGACGGACATGTCTAAATCGAATCTCCTGGCAACCCTGATCATCTCTATATATATTTTGAATGGTCTATCTCGACTAGTTCTGGGTGTTACACACAACCACACAAACGCAATATACCCTCGACACAGAGTGTGTCGGGTATAAAAACTCAAAAATATTCAAAAATAATCTAAAATTAATCGGGATTATTTTTTTGATTATTTTTGATTTTTTCTGATTTTTTTTATTAATCTGAAATAGTCCTGATTATTTCACGATTATTTGGTAATCGCAATCATTAATAATCAAAAATTTCAAGAAGTTAAATTAATAATGATTATGGATTAAAAAAAGAACAATAATTCATGATTATTAATCTTAATCGGGATTTAACAGGTCTGCTAAAAACTAGTCTCCACAATTTTTAGATGGCCCCTATCGAAAAATCAACAAAATTTAAAAATTCCTTTCATGATGCCGCATGCCTTTGCTTAATCCGCCAGACCCTTTCGCAATCTAAGGGAGCACCCTACCGAATAGTGTGTGTGTGTTGTTGTTGTATTAGGTAGCAGTAGTGCTCGGACTTGAAAATTTTAAGTGATAGATTTTTTTAAAAGTGGTAGATTGAAAATTGTTTCCCAGCCGAAAATTTCACTACTTCTGCAGTACTTCCGAAGTGGTGAAAATTCATACTGCGACTACTCGCATTACTAACCCTTACTTCTAATGAAGTTTGTTAGGGGCGATGCCGATATACACGACTTCCGATAATAATTATACCCAGCGTAAGCGGGGTATATTAGTTTTGTGCAAATCTTGTAACAGGGAAAACTAAGCTCCGGAGTTATAGACATATGTTATAGAAATGATCAGGATCAAAAACTGAATCGATTTAGACATGTCCGTCTGTCCGTCCGTCCGTGGTCGGATCTCCTCCGAAACGGCTGGACCAATCAAGTCGAAATTTGGCACACAGGTATATCGGGATCCGAGTATGATCCTAAGTGAAAATGGGAGACATCCGCCCGCTGCCACGCCCACAAATGAATATAATGTGTTTTCAACAAAATGATTGTAACTTGCGAACCACTCAACACATTTCATTGATATTTGGTGTGCTGGTAAATTACAAAAAATTTCATATCCTGGCAAAGAATGGACGTCGCCCTGTTCAAGCCACGCCCACAAATAAGCCCACAAATACGGGTTTATCGTAACTTGTGAAGTAAAAGGCGTAGAAGCTTCAGATTCGCAACGTAGGCTAACCAAAGTTAATGAAAGGTGTAGGAAAAAAGTTTATGTGGGCCGCCCACTGCCACGCCCAAAAATGAAGATTTTTCTTAACTTCCGAAGTAAAAGGCGTATAAGCTTCAAATTCGCAGCACAGGTTGACCAAGGCGAATGAAAGGTGTAGGAAAAAATTTATATGGCACGCCCACAAATGGAATTTTTCGTAACTTCCGAATTAATAGGGGTAGACGCTTCAAATTCGCAACATAGGTTGACCAAGGCAAATGAACGGTGTAGGGGAAAATTCAACTGGCCCGCCCACTGCCACGCTCACAAAAGGAGATTTTTCGTAACATAGAGCGCCAATTATGTGGGAACGCTGGGTATTTCAAAGTCGGGCTTGACCGACTTTAGCTTTTTTACTTGTTTTTTATTTACGATAAGTGTTTTTTTTTTGTCAATAGTACAAAGAAGAAAGTCGAAATTTAATATGAAATTTATTTATATTTGATTTAACTCCATATTTCATTTGGCGCGTTTGAAAATATTACTATTCAAAAATCCTGGCCAAACTTTAAAGTCATACCTTTTTAAACTGTCACAAAACAGCCGTTGCCGACAGTTTGAGGTTACATTTTACCGACTAAATTGAAGTAGAAATATTAATTTATTCTCGCGTTGCAAAAAATGTACGTATATGTTTTTATTTATAAAGAACTATTGATTCCTAAAATACACTGTTGACTTGTTGCACAAAAAGTGTAAAAGTTTACTTTTTTCACCGAAATAAAGAGCTAACATTCTGAAACTTTGTGAAAGTAAGCAGAAACTAAAACTTAACATAAATTAATCGTTCTTAAAAGTGTAGTGATTGCTAGGTTAAAATAATCGATAATTTAAATTGGTTGCACCCGCGATTTTGATGTCAGATCGCGGGTGCAACTGTTTGTCATTTAACCTTCTTGTGCGATTTACTACATATTTTGTTATTTTGATATGCCCTTACTAATAATATATGCTGAAAGCCATCGTCAACAGTGTCCTAGAATTTTATGATTTAGCTCGCAGTCACTCTAAGAACATATTCTTTAAATATGTGGCAAAGGTATTCCCGTGTTGATCAAAGGTATTGAAGCAGATGTTGACACAAACGAAATAAAGAGTGCGCTAGAAGAAAAAGGGTTTCACGCAAGATCGGTTATAAATATATTTAACAAAGCAAAAATTCCTCAGCCTATGTTAAAAGTTGATTTGTTGCCGGACAGCTTAAAACTTAAAAAAAAAAAAAACGAAATCCATCCGATATACAATTTGCAATTCCTGTTGCATCGTAAAATAACGGTAGAAGAGCCACACAAAAGAAATGGTCCCATACATTGTGCCAACTGTCAAGAATTTGGACACAAAAAATCGTATTGTACATTGCGGACCGTGTGTGTAATATGTGGCGAGCTTCATCACAGCTCAGTCTGTGATAAAAATCAAAAAATGATCGCAATTTACTTAAATGTAGTAACTGCGAAGGAAATCATTCTGCAAATTTCAGAGGTTGTCTAGTTTATCAAGATCTGAAAAACGAATCAATATTAAAAAAGAATCAGCTCGTAATCCTACAAAAAATATTACTGTTTCGGTACCTTTATCCTCTGACAACCTTAATTTGAACCCCGTAACTCCACGAGTTTCTTATGCAAATGCACTAAAACCCGCGACCCCTATTAGTGCTCCTACTAACAACAACAGTAGTCTTGAGATAATGATATCTACTCTAACTCAAAGTTTGTCCCAATTTATGCAAACAATGCAAAGCTCACTCGACAGAATTGTGCAAATGCAAACACAATTAATGACAGCACTTTTGGCTAAAATATGAATTTCCTAAAAATGTGTGCCTGGAATTCGAACGGATTACCCAAGCATAAGCTTGAACTTCAGAATTTCTTAAATCAGGAAGAAGTTGACGTTATGCTTCTCTCTGAAACTCATTTAACAAACAAAAATTTCTTCTCAATCCCCGGGTATATATTTTATCAAACCAACCACCCAGATGGCAAGGCGCATGGAGGCACGGGTATACTTATTGATAGAAGAATACAACATTTTCTTCTATATTCGTACAGTTATGATTTCCTTCAGGCAACAACGCTTTGCGTAATATTGAGAGGTAAACATCTGGCTTTATCGGCGGTTTATTGCCGACCTCGGCTTAGTGTAACGGAAAAAATTTTCGTGGAATACTTTGAGACATTAGGTGAAAAGTTTCTAGCAGCAGGAGACTATAATGCAAAGCACACTTTCTGGGGTTCCAAAACGTGCAATCCAAAGGGTCAGCAATTATACAAAGCAATTGTCAATAAAAACAATTCTCTAGACTTTGTATCTCCCAGACAGCCAATTTATTGGCCAACAGATCTCCAAAAAAGTTCAGACCTCTTAGATTTTGGAATAACTAAAGGTATTTCAAGAGTGCTTATTTCCGCAAAAGCAACAACCGATCTCTCCTCAGATCATTCCCCGGTTGTATTCGTTTTGAACAAATATCCGAAATCAATTAAACCCAGCTTAACAGATGCAGGCACAAATTGGTTAACATACAAAAAGCACATAAGTGCGCATATTCATACTACAGTCGAACTTCCGTATAGTGAACGTCTATACAATGAAGTTCTCCCTACTATGAAATAATTTCAAACGCACAGCTTTTTCGTTTCACTTTCAGTGCACGTGATAATAATTTCTGTAAAATGAAATTTCTATATAATGAAGTGATTTTCTGGTCCCGTGCGACTTCATTATAAGGAAGTTTGACTGCTATAAAATTGGCGCGCTCAGATGAAGAGAATGCTATGGTTTTTGCTTTGCACCTCAATAAAGTATTCCAACCAAATACGAGCAATGCTGAGCATGTTCTCACAACTTTGTCCGAAAACACTCGTAGAATTTCCATACAAATCAGTTCAAGAGAAATTGCCGGTATCATAAAAAATGAACTTGTCTGCAAAAAAGCCCCGGGACTTGATCTTGTCACTCCAAAAATGTTAAAAAATATACCATCCGTAGCAGTTCAGTTTTTAACAGTCTTATTTAATTCAATTATTAAATTCAGCTACTTCCCAAAAGATTGGAAACGGTCGGTTATTAAAATGGTGCCTAAGCCAGGAAAAGATCCTACCCAAACATCCTCTTATAGACCAATTAGCCTCCTGCCTTGTCTCTCAAAATTATTCGAATAGGTACTCATAGCTAAATTAACACCTTATCTGCAAGAGCAAAATATTATCCCTCCACATCAATTCGGGTTTAGAAAACAACACGGTACTATTGAACAAGTAAATCGGATTACAAATGAAATTAGACTTGCCTATGAAAATCGGGAGTACTGCTCTGCAGTATTCCTTGATGTGCAACAAGCGTTCGATAAAGTTTGGCAACGGACTGTTATACAAAATCAGATGATTACTTCCCATTAATCTTCACGTGATCTTTGAGTCATACTTAAAACATAGAACGTTTCAAGTAAGACATAACTCATTTATTACAAAAACCTTTCAAATAAACGCGGGAGTCCCCCAAGGGAGTGCTGTTGGGCCTTTTCTTTACCTTGTATACACAGCAGATATTCCAAATAACGATAGAATATTGATTTCAACATTTGCTGATGACACAGCGGTACTTAGTCGGCACAAGGACATAAGTTTCGCAACTTCTCAGCTCCAAGATCACTTGAGCCAAATCCAAAGCTGGTTATCTAAATGGCGTATCAAAATTAATGAGCTTAAATGTCAACACATTAATTTCGCGCTAAATAGAAAAGCTTCTCCTGACATTTTCCTTAATAAGGTACGCATCCCCCAATGTGAGGAAGTCACATATCTCGGTATTCATTTGGAGAAAAGACTAACATGGCATAAGCATATCGAAGCGAAGAGAATCCAAATGAAGCTTAAAGCCAACAGCCTGCACTGGTTAATAAATATCCGCTCTCCTCTAAAGCTTGAATATAAAATCCTTCTATACAACCAAGTTATAAAACCAATATGGACGTATGGTTTACAATTGTATGGAAATGCCAGCACTTCGAATATAGAAATCCTTCAAAAAGCAGAGCCTAAGATCCTAAGGACTAAGTATAACAGGAGCTCCTTGGTTTGTTTCGAATGAACAGATCCATAAAGAGCTCAACGTAGAACAGCGTTCACCAATATCAAAGAGAAATACTTCAATAAATTGCGCAGACATGTAAATCCACTTGCCCGTGGATTATCGAACACATCGTACTCTTCGAGATTGAAAAGAAATGACCGGCCAGCAATTATAAATCCTTCTATAACAGCAGGTGCATTCCATGCACATCCATCAACTCAGCTTTCCTAGCTGATCGTCAACTCGGTGGGTGCACTCTATGCACCTCTATGCTGCTTAAAATCGTCGTTTCCGCAAACAACACAGTCAATAATACATGTGTTTTTTCACACATCAGCAATTCCCGCGTATAATCAACTGCTTTACTTTATTTTATCGGGCTTTCTATGCTCTCCAACACTGACACAATTACATGTGATCTTACACACACATCATAAAAGCCCAGTCTTCTTAAGCCGAGGCCCGTAATTACAAAAAAATTACATTCATAAACGATTCTATAAGTCGGAATATGCTCTGTGATATGTAATTGTGTTAAATTAGGTGTAAGATTTTAAAAATTATTGATAGCCTCCTATCCTAAAGCAGTGATCCATTAAATAATATATAATGTTTAAAAAAATTATCATTATTAATTTCATTTATGTGAAATATTGAATTACTAATTACTTATGAGAACGATTAAGAAATAATTAAAAAATAGTCGGGATTATCTACGAATAATGACAAAATGCAAATTATTCAAAAAATAACAAAAAGGAAATAATCAGATTATTTTTTAATAATTTGCATTTTTTCATTAATCACAACTAATCCCGATTATCTTTGAATGATTTCGTAATCGTAATCATTTAATATGCAGTTGTGTATGCAGATAATCAAATACAATGATAATTTGCATCGATTGTAAAAGATAATCTCACTATCAGGGCCGTTTTTAGGTAGTGGCTACATAGGCTGCAGCCTATGGGCCCGCACCACAAAGGGGGCCTGCACCACAAAATGGTATTGCCTTTTGGTTTTTCACTGCGCAAACGATATGTTTGCATAGCAGTGACCTTTTTTTTTAGGGGCGCAAAAAGCCTAGAAACGGCCCTGATCACTATTAATTAATTAAATCAACAATGACTGTTAGGTTCGGTTTAAGTTGTAAAATTTTCAGCGATTTTTTATAGGTACGCACCCTATGGTAAATCTGTTTGACGGATTTTTTAATTTAAGAGTCTTTCTGTATGTTTTGTAACTTTTTTTTTTTTGGTTTTGTTACGACAATCGGTTTCATCGTCGTATTGTTTCGAAAGAAGGTAAATTATTACGCAGCAAAAAATTTGAAATATAAAAACCCCCCGTCTTAAAATCCTGGCTACGTGCCAGTCTGATAGTATTTGCTTTAAAAGCTCATTGCGACATTTCAGCATTCTTGTTGTTGCCGTTAGGTTTTTGTTGTTTTGAATCTTTCTTCTTACATTCAGAGCTCGAAGTGGTATTCCAGTAGCTAAGCATAATGTCCAACCTCGCAAATTTCGCGAGCTCGGAAACTTGTTTGAGAATGAAAAGTAGTTTCCGCGGTCCCTGAAACTTCTCACCTTTCTCTGGGCTGTGAAATATGTGCGATACTGCATAGAAATGAACTAATCGATTCGCGATTCACCTCTAATTAAAATCTTCGCGTTTAATTCCAACGAAGTTCACTGCCAGAGTTACATATGCTTATAAACCATCAAGTATACTAAGTAAGATAAATATAATATTTGAAAAATACATAACAGGCACCCAGAAAATCGGGAGCAAATGAATTTGAGTTCGACTTTAAGAAATTACTTTTTTTCTTTATTTTGTTTGAAAGAATTCAAAATGTTCTTAAGTCTGTTCTATAGTCTGTTGGTTGGTGTGGATTCCACCATGAAGGCTGACACATTTAGGCTCCACATGGGCCCTTTGTGATACAAAAAAAAAAAAAAGAGGGAAAACAAAGGAGAACGGAAAAAAGAAAAAACGACCCAATAAAGATCCACTACCGAGCTGGGAGTTGAAACCAGAGCCTGTCGCATCATAAGTTGGCATCTCAATCAACTAAGCCGCAGAGACCGACTGGTAGCCTGTTAGTTAAAACAAATTTAGTGTCCACCAGTAATGACTATCAGCAAAATTAAAGTAAGCCAACTTAATGGTCAAATCAATGAATTTCATGAAAGTTTGATTTTATTAGGTATATAACATGTCCAAAAAAAAGAACAAATTTATCAATATGTTTCCGCTGGGTTTTAAAGAAAATGTGGAAAATTTCCCAGTCCTAGCTTTGCGCACTTAAATTTCTGCACCTGCTTCAATACCAGTTATATGCCACGATGATTAATTTATCTATCAGTTGGTTTGATTTTGTTTTTGCTGAAAAAAATGCTGCCCGGATTGCTCTTATTACGTGAACATTGAGTGTCTAGGAGCTTCATTGTAATATCATCAGCCCTTCTTATGTCACATGCTTTCAAGCTTAAAAGCGGTTTATACATACCTTACGTGATAAACTTCTTTTTTTTACCAAAAATCGGTACAAATACCGGAATTGCATGTGAAAAATCGGTACACATAAAAGAAAGAAAACAATACCATTAAATGTGTTTTTTATTTATTCAACTAATAATTTTTTTCATTTTACCTGAGTAATTTTCCTCAAAATTGAAGAGCACAAAAAAAAAAAACAAAAACGGGTCCTCAATTTCAGACCTCAAAAACCCTAGCAATTTCGAAAATTCTTCTCTTAAAAACAATATATTTTTAAATTATTTTTTCATTCTATTAAAATCATTATTTCCTATTTTGATTTTTGAATGTATATTTACCAGTTTAACTGATTTTTCTACTAATTTCGGTTGTTTTTATTTAATTTTGCCAGTAGTAAAATTCGGTACAAATTGCCAAATTGCCAAATTTCGTATCTTGCCTCAAAATTCGGTACAATACCGGAAAAATCGGTACAGTTGGTCACGTAATACATACCCCTTGGTACACCTCGCAAGCATGATTGCCACCAACCAGTCGCCATCAATAATATTTAGTTTACCCCGGTTGTTATCAAAGTTGCTGCACGTTCTCACATCCTTTCAAACGAATTTAAATGCAGCAATCTAAACTTTCTCATCAGACCTCGACCTTGATACATATTTGGAAACTTAATACAAATTTCCAAGGCTATTTTTCAATCTCCAATATTTATGTATGTATGTATGTACAAAAAATTTCGGGCCCACACTCAGTGCTAATAAGCCTTCGCCAAACTTAATTTTCTCTGCCCTTTCTTCTTTATACTCATATATCGCACATCGGCAACTAAAGTGGCATAAGTCGAAATTTACAATCTATCCGAAAACACAAAAAGCTCTGGCGAATTTCAATGTAGTTTTGGTGGTTAAGGAGAATTGTATCGCCGTTTGGCAACAGTCTAAAATAATAGAAACTGTTTAAACTTAGTTAGGCTAGTGGAGAGAAGTATTGCCAACACGTTTCATGTGTTAACTCAAAATTGAGAATTTTTGACTTGTGCCACTTTAGTTGCCGATGTGCGAATATACGCTTGAATATCAACTTGATGGCGCACAATGCGTTTGCGACATCATTTCAATCCTAACAAGTTTTCCATTTCAAACGCCATTTTGCAAAGAAATCCTTAGTGTCTATTTTGAGACCAGTCCAGAATACATCGAGCCCTAACCGCCAAATTGATGTAAGCAACAAAAAACAAATTTTACAGGAGATTACATACAAATTATTAAACTTATCGTGCTATATCTCCGTTTCTATTGAGTTTATCGTCGTTATACATACATATTTTACTAGGTGATGAGTTTCAGACGCACAAAAAGTTTACGCGCACTTTGAACTTCTCAACAAAACTACTATTTTTTCCCAATTAAAACTCCAAAGTGTAAATTTTTTTATAGAAATAATAAAGATTAGGAATTTTTATTTAAGAACAAAATATGTACGAATTCGGACTACATATGGGGAAAAGCCAACAATGACATGAATGAGAGAAATTCGATTCCACGGCTAAGAAATGCTGGGGAAAACGTAGTGATTGGTGGTTGCATAGTAGAGGTGTACTGTCCGCCAATGGCTCTTGTATGACTTCCCGCAGCAATCACATACACCTTCGCAGTTCTCTAATGTGATCTCTATCGATCATAATTGCAGTTTCCTAAGAAAAAGAGGACTAATTGGGCGAAAATGACCCAAGAGGATACGGCAGTTTTTGTCATAAGCATCAGTAGGCGTCAGAAAGTCTCTATAGAAGCCAAAAGAGTCCATAAAAATATTAGCTTCGCTGTTGGAACCCGTTTACCATGAAAAGGCTTCAACTGTCCGTAAACTTTTTATACCCAGCGTAAGCGGGGTATATTAGTTTTGTGCGAATCTTGTAACAGGGAGAATTAAGCTCCGGAGATATAGACATATATATAGTACGTCACGAATCGATCACGTCGTCAACGTCTGTCCGTCTGTCCGTCTGTCCGTCTGTCCGTCTGTCCGTCCGTCGTCCGTCTGTCCGTCCGTCCGTGGTCGGATCTCCTCCGAAACGGCTGGACCAATCAAATTTGACACACAGGTATATCGGGATCCGAGTATGATCCTAAGTAAAAATGGGAGACATCCGCCCACTGCCACGCCCACAAATGAATATAATGTGTTTTCAGTAAAATGCTTGTAACTTGCGAACCACTCAACACATTCCATTGATATTTGGTGTACTGTTAAACTACGAAAAGGGACATATCCTGGAAAAAAATGGACGCCGCCCTCCGTGAGCCACGCCCACAAATAAGCCCACAAATAAGGGCTTATCGTAACTTGTGAAGTAAAAGGCGTAGAAGCTTCAAATTCGCAACATAGGTTGACCAAGGCGAATGAAAGGTGTAGGAAAAAAATTTATATGGCCCGCCCACTGCCACGCCCACAAATGGAGAATTTTCGTAACTTCCGAAGTAAAAGGCGTAGAAGCTTCAAATTCGCAACATGGGTTCACCAATGCGAATGAAAGGTGTAGGGAAATAATTAATGTTGCCCTCCCACTGCCACGCCCAAAAGTAGAGAAGCAAAACATAGTGCGGTCATAATGTCGGGACGCTGGGTATTTCAAAGTCGGGCTTGACCGACTTTAGCTTTCTTACTTGTTTGATATGCATCTGTGTCAATTTTTGTTTTTCGCTCGTTGGTTTCTTTAATTGAAGTATTTTTGAAGCATTTATTTTTCTGTTCTAAAATAAAAATATCAGTCTTTCCTATTTCATAAATAAAAAATTACACTTTAGAATTTTAATTGGAAAAAAAAGTAGTATTGTTGAGAAGTTCAAGGTGTACGTAAACTTTTTGTGCTCACTTTACATAAATATGAACAAAAAAAAAGTGGAGAAAAAACTTTCAAAAAACTTTTTGTATGCAACCGTGTTTGTAGCTCAGCTTATGATGCAGTTGTATGCTATGTACTCGTACACCGGGATCTACGGATAAATGAAACACGAATAAATGCAAAAACCTCATAAGTGCAAAGTGCTTTGAAGCCTTTCTTATGAGTTCTCAGGAAAATATGCACGGAATAATGCAAAGAACGTATAAGTTCACAGGAATTCGAGCAAAAAACGTGTTGCATTTGTCCGTACTTTACTGTAAATGAAACGCAATTTTATTGAAATATTTTTTTTCTTACGGAAATGAATTCACATTCCTCTTTAAGTTATTCTAGTTTCGGCCTTTTTAATTTTAATTTTTGTGTTTTTAATAGGCTTTTGGCCGTCATCCCACGGGAAAGAACAATAATTGTTTTTATAATAATAATTGATATGAGAATAATTGTTTTTAGGTTATCCAAAAGTCGCTCCTCCGCCTGGTGCCAACTCAGCTAATACAACCCCGATTGGCTCAAGGCGACAATCACGAGCTCTCGAATACTTGGGTCCTCAACGAACAGGCTCCTTTCGTAATCGAAATTCGCCCATACATGTACAAGAGCCAGCCCCCCGCGCCCTATTAGCATTCTGCAAGAGACGTCTATCATGGCCCGAAGTTGATCCATGCTCCACGTCCGGGTAAGTGAATTCAAAACTAACAATTTCGAAATTTAATTGAATATTGCGATAAAAACAAGCAGATGCTTATAAAATTTTGGCCTTTCCCATTGGTGTATTATTATTATTAAGTAGGCTGTAAAGCACCACGGCCTAAAAGATCTTTTGTGCAGCCTGTGTTCCTTTACCATAATTTAAGACTATTATAGAATCTTAGAATTTCTAAAGGACTAAAACGACTAATTGCTTGAGGGACCATTATTCTTTCCCCTAAACACGCGAGTCTGCGCCTAGCCGCAGCAGGGCAAGTACATAAAACATGCTCTGCTGTTTCCTGCTCTGACTTCCAAAGTCTACAGAGATCTTCGTTTATCACCCCCATCTTTTTCAGGTGATATTTCAGTCTACAGTGGCCCGTTAAGAGTTCAGTATAGATCTTGATATTGTTTCTGCTCAGGTTAAGTGTAGCCTCCGCCCTGATGGTCGTGAGACTTATGAGCCTTTTTGCCTGCCGCATGCCCTTGTGGGCTCTCCAGCATTCATTTAGGCTTTTCTCCTCCCATTTCCTAATCAGGTCGTTGCTGTAGCTATTGTTATCCCCACAGAATGGTTCTGGTCCAATGAAAGGGTTTGCCGTACCTCTTTTGGCTAGGCAGTCCGCTCTTTCATTGCCTGGATGTCCTTCATGCCCCGGTATCCAATATAGAGTAACAGTATTCCTCCTGTATAGGGTTTGAAGAAGCCCATGGCATTCATACACCTGTTTTGAGTTGATAGTGAATGCTGAAAGGGCTCTCAGAGCCGCCTGACTGTCTGAGAAGACACATATGTGGGAACCTGAAGTGTTCCGTCGTATACATTCTCTGACACACAGCTCTAAGGCGTGGACCTCCGCCTGAAAAATTGATGTTTTCCCCATAGCAGCTGCCTTCTGAAAATTAGGCCCAACAACTCCAGCTCCAACGCTGCCGTCATCCATTTTGGACCCGTCGGTGTACCATTTCTGCGAGCCCTCTGCGATTTATATATTATTATTTCTCCATGAGTCACGATCTCTAATGACTACCTCATAATCTCGGGAGAAAATATGTTTTTTGTGCACTTTGTCGGATAGCCCCAGGCATGGGGTGTCCCAGAAGATATCTAGAGCCTTTATATGCCCTGTAAGATTACCTTTTCTCAAGTTGCACAAGTTAGGAAGCCTGAGTGCTGCAAGGGCTGGTTCTCTTTCAATCACAATGTGAAGAGGTGTTAGCCCTATTAGCGATCCCAGGCCTGTAGGTGGACAGGTTCTCATCGCCCCCGTCACGTTCAGGCAGGCTATTCTGTGTATCCTGTTCAGGATGTTAAGAGCCTTCCTTTGGTTTATTTTAGGCCACCATGCCAATGATGCAAATGTGATCATGGGAAGGGTGACTGTTTTAAAGGACAACGCCATCATTTAAGGTCGTACTCCCCAATTTTTACCGTACAGCCTTTGGCACGCGAATATTGCCTTCATGGCTTTGTTCGAAATATACGATAGATGTTGGTTCCAATTAAGTGTCTTGTCTAGGATAACCCCTAGATATTTCATCTCATCGGAAATGTTTAGTTCCTGTCCACCGAGTTTTAGAGCCCCAAGGTTGAGCTTTCGTCTTCTGGTGAAGGGTACTACAGTAGTTTTGGTTGGGTTAATTGAGAGTCCCTTTTCTTGACACCATTTAGAGGTTATGTCAAGGGCTAGTTGCATCCGATCAGTTATGGTAGAGGAAAATTTGCCTCTGACCACAATTACCAGATCGTCTGCAAAGCCTTGAACTTCGAACCCGTTCTCATCGAGGATCTGAAGTAGCTCATCGATGACTGAAATCCAAAGAAGAGGGGATAGTACTCCTCCCTGGGGACATCCTTTGGTTGTCCTTACTGTGAGTGCCTATAATCGCGAGTCAAAGACCACAGTTCTCCTTCGGAGCATACTGAGCGTCCATTTGATGATCATTTGTGGAATCTCTTTCCTGATCATTGCTTCTTCGATGGAGTTAAATGACGCATTGTCAAAAGTCGATTGATGTACAGAGAGCTATTTCTTTACTGTCTAAAGCCTTTTCAATCTTTGTTGTTAGGCTATGTATGGCAGTATCCGTAGATTTACCTGTTTGGTAGGCATATTGTTCCGAATGCAAAGGGAGCCTTGAGAGGTAGGTCTCCCTTATGTATTGGTCTAAGATTTTCTCCATTGTTTTGAGGAGAAAGGATGTCATACTGATGGTCCTGAAAGCCTTAGGCACATATGCCTCTTGTCTCCCAGGTTTAGGGATGAAGGCTACTCTTGCACTTGACCAATCTTTTGGCACTACGTCTAGTTGTAGGCTGGCTCTAAAGATTTCTAACAAGTGCGGCGCTAATATGTGAATGCATTGTTGCAAAAGGCACGGCTGTATATTATCTACGCCAGGTGACTTAAATGGACTGAAGGTGGAGACTGCCCATTTAATTTTGTTTACGGTGAATATTTTGCGGGTTAATGCTCGATCTCGTCTAGTCGCAACCAAGAACTGTATATCCTCGGTATGCTCTGCGCTCTCGTCGCAATTAACGCAGCCCGGGAAATGGGTTTCTAGCAATAGCTGTACCGTTTCTTCAAGGCTTCCCGTAAGTGTTCCGTCGGTCTTCTTTAAAGTTGAGAGACCGTTTGAATGGTTTTTCGTGAGCGATTTTTTAAGTCTTGTTACTGCTGGGAGCGTTTCAATCTCCCCACAGAACTTCCTCCATGATGCTCTCTTCGAATTCCTCAGCTCTTTATTATAGGCTGTGAGGGCACTTTTATACGTTGCCCAGTCCCCATTGGACTTATCCTTATTAAATAGGCGGCGCGCCCTCGACCTTAGTTCGTCCAATTGCCTGTTCCACCAAGGCACATTTCTTGACCGTCTTCTGGTCGTTGGATTGCAACTATTTTCGAAGGCTGTATTTATGTTTTCACTTAACTTTTTAACTTCGCGATCTAGTTCTTGAGAGTTATTGATCTTCCCCCTTATGCCTTCAATATCCTGCTCTAAGGAGAATTTAAAGGTTGGCCGGTTGGCCTTCCTAGCATTTCTAACTTAAACGATTTCTTCGAGCCTCCTGTCAAGTCGAACCGTATATATCGGTGGTCCGACAAGGAGATCTCTTCGAGTACCCTCCAGTTTGATATGCTGTTTGCTGTAAAGCAGCTCGCAAGAGTAAGATCTAGCACCTCTTCTCGAATTGCATTTCCAAAAGTGGGATCATTAGCCCTATTCACTACTGTAAAATTATTTGTTGTAATAAAATCAAGTAATGACTCACCCCTCTCATTGATGTCGGTACTGCCCCAGACGGTATGATGCGCATTTGCATCACATCCTATTACCCATTGCAGGTTCCTCTTCTTGCAGTAATCTACGATCTGCTTGAGCTCGTTGGTTACTGCTTCCTCCGAGTCACTAGGTAGGTAAAGGGAAGCCAGGACTATAGTTCTTCTCCCTCTGGCACTAGGCACTTCTGCCTGTATTGCCACTACGTCCCTTTGTGTGAGTTCTGTAATAGGAAGGAAATTAATATGTTTGTTGACTAGCATAGCCGTCCTTGGTCGGTCGATATTATTGCTGTAGATCAACTTACATGACTTAGTGCCAAGCCCGATTACGTGGCTCTTCGCAGCCCAAGGCTCTTGGATGAGCACTACGTCCATCCCTTCTTTCTCCACCAGCGCCGCAAGTCGCCATGACGCCCCTATGGCCCGATGGAGATTAATTTGGAGACACTTTACCTGTATCCACGTTTTTTCCGGATTTTTGGAAAGGGACATTTAATTCCCCTTCCGGGCCTTTCGGACTTTACCGTCTTTCGTGCTATGCACCGTGGCCAATGCATCTGGGTCGTTCTTTTCCTACTTTCTCAGCCGACCTTTTGCAGAAGATTTTTGTCGTTGGGCACTAGCTTTGCCCTCTTCTGCCGGCTTCGTGGCGACCGTCCCGCTCTTGGCCTTATTTTGTATGGACTCACGAGCTGCCTTCGATGTCGAAGGCCCATCGTCCATCTTTTTGGGGGGTGCTGCTTGGGCCCTGTTTCCCTTTAGCCTGGGTCTCAATTGGGCACTGCCGAGGCCATAGAAGACCTTGTTGCCCAGCTTCTCGACCGTTTCGGCTGAGCGTGAGTCTGGGGCCATAGCAAGCTCCACCACGTCTCCCCTCTCAAGCCTACTCAGTACCCTCCATTCACTTAGACGAACGCCTGAATTTTGGGCTTCAATTTGTCCCAAGATGCGTTCGTTCGTCCAAGCCCCACATCCGGGGAAGTAGCCGATAAAGATTTTGGCTTTAGGCACTTCTGCCTCGTCCACAACCTTTAGTTCGGCTCCTTCCCAGGGTCTTATGGTGGGTACCGCCTCCTTGATCCAGGCTACAGTTTCATTATCCAGACAGTTAACGACTAACCAGCCGGGCTTGAAACTGTAGCCGGCAAAGTGGGGCTTCACCGGGCCGTTTCGAGCATCAAAGACTTTGTCAATGATGGTCTTTTGTATCTACCCCAGCTGCGCAGTGGACCAGATGTCCTCTGGGAAGTTTGGGAATAGAACGGCTACCTTATTGAGGCAGACTTTTTCGGCAAAGGTTGGTTTCGAGCCTTGCACGGCGTAGCAGTCCACTGCGAGTTTAGGGGGTTTTTGTGGGTTTAGTCATCTGATATTCCACAAGGCCCATTGCCCAAAAAGAATGGCAGATGACTATCCAGGGAGTTTTCCTTCACCCCGCTCGACTATCAGCGGATCATCCAGAGCAGAGACATGACCTTACTAAGGATGGTCCATCGGTCTGAAAGATAGCCGCACTTCCCAACGATTTGGGCTGACCGATTAGCTAGTATCTCAGCAGATGCATTTAATTCGGGGCATCTGCCTGCTCCCCGAGACGCTTAGATGTTAGACAGCCATTCGGACTTAATAGATAGCTTTGCCAAGATTCGCTCAGCAGTGGTCTTCCCGACATGAGTGACTCTGCCGGGGACATACGTCCCCGTCGGTATATCTCGCTGAATCATTGCCCCTTCCGCCAGAGGGAGGTTGGTCCGCGGCAGAGTTTTGCTATTGAAGCTATGGCTCTGCTTGCCACCCAGTATCGTAGGGTGGCTTACCCCTATCCGCCACCTGGGGACGCGCCTGATAGGTACCTATCCCATTGGTGTAAATTCAGTCGTTGCTATAAGCACTTATCCACAGCACTCTATTGCACTCAGCCACTCGGCAACACTTTTTAACAAAGTACTGAGAACGCGTTCATTTTGATTTCAATGTCATATCTTTCGTTCGACATTAACCTTGAAAGAGAAAACTTTTCAATTTGCGTTTCAGTGGTTATGATAATGTACGATTTCAAAAAAGAGATATGCATTTACCAGCAGGAAAAGTCACCCAGACAGCATCGATGACGTCGGGGTGAGTGTGGATCCGGCACATTTCGTACGAAACTTTACATGACGTTTGCACAGGAACTGACGGTGAAGTCCTCGGTGACTTTTTCACCCTAGGGGATGCGAAAGCGACGTTTATTGTAATGGGCTCTAAGCAGATATGCAGAAAGGAAATTTCCTATACTAAACACATGCAAAAAAAACGAAGAAGTACTTTGAGTTACTTCTGATACTTCAACGAATACGCAGATTAAAAGCAATCGAACATGCAGGGTTGCATTTAAATCATAAATTTTCTATATTTCTGTCGACCTCTCATCAAAATTTCAACTCGGATTTCCTTTCTTCACAAGAACGAGCTCTATACTTCCTGCATATCTGCGTAGAGCCCATAAACGTTTATTTTTATAGAAATTATGTTATGTTGTTGCGAGCCCTTTCCTGAGTGTGGGGGAACTCGCTTCATATGATATATGTATATATATTTCATACCCCACACTCAAATGCATTACGCTTGTGTGTACGTGTGTAAAGTGACGGTTAGACGATATGGTTAATGACCAAACGTTTGGTTGAAATCATTTGGTTAAATTTTGGCTTGTATGCTCATTAGTCAGCAAGACATTTGTTTGGCGGTTACACGATATGCACATTTTGTCCCAAAACGTTTGCGAACCACCAATTCTAGAAAGTGTCCAAATATTGTTCGGTCCCAAATTGCTTTTTCGGTTTGCTTGGGTGTTACATGATATGCACGATAGTGACCAAATTAAATTATGGGCAACTGTCAATTGACGCTAAATAATATTGTTGTGCATAGAGTGAACACATCGGCCAGAGATTGTTTAAATAAAATTTTTAAAAAATGTCGCTAAATGCAAAAAATAAAAGAATTCTTGCCGTTGTATTGGCCGGCTATATTTTTGACGACGATTCGGACCGAACTGTGTTTGAAAAGCCTCGTAAGCGTCCCCGAGTTTGGGTAAGGAATTGGGTTACTCATCGGGACCAAGAAGGGTTTTGCGCAAAGTTGTACAAAGACCTGGAAGAAGAAAAGGCCGAATTGTACAAAAATTTTCTTCGAATGACGAAAGCTCAGTTCGAAAATCTGCTTTCGTTGGTTTCACCCCTTATAGCCAAAAAGGATACAATTATGCGAAAAAGCTTGTGGAAGGCTCATTTTGACGTTGAGGTATTTAGCGATTTCTTTCAAAAAATTTTAGATTACTGTTCAAATAAATATATAAAACCCAGAGACATAACAGTTATAAGAAATATGGAAAAAAATTGGACTGTAACTATTAAAATTTAATTGAAAAAAAATTTATTGTCGGATAACTGTTTCAAACAATGAAAATATATTTCATCCTGCTATAACAGTTATTGAAGAAAAAATTTTTTTCCGTTGCTCAGAATTTTTATTTTCCAATAAAATTTTTTTACGTTGCCTTATAACAATTATGAATAAGAAAAAAATTTTTCCGTTGCTCCAAATTTTTATCTTTCAATAAAAAATTTTTACGTTGCCTGATAACAATTATAAATGAGAAAAAAAATTTTCCGTTGCTTAAAACTTTTATCTATCAATAAATAGATTTAGCGTCGCCTCAAAACATTTGTCAATGAGAAAAACTTCACTTTTAAATGTTATAGGTGTATTTCAAGTTAGCCGCGAGTTTCTGAAAATAGTTTTTAATTCAGTTTTCTTTAAAAAAGTTTCCATAAAAACTTTTCTTCGAATACAATTTTTCATAATGGGACGTAAGAGAAACCTTTTTATTAGGGATTTTTTTAACCGTGAAGAAAACAATTCACGTAATGTGTGCAAAATATGCTCTTCAAAATTTATTGGTGATAATACTACCAATTTGAAGAGGCATTTAAAAACAGCCCATTTGGAGGTTTATGAAGAAGGAAAAAGGAAAAGCGAATGTGAAGATCTGAATGATAATGCCAAAAAAGTTAAATTTTCGGTTGAATTATCAAAACAAGATGTTTCTGATGCCTGCATTGAGCTTGCAACTAAGCATTGCTTGCCATTTGCTTTTTTTTGATTCTTTTGCGTTTAAAACTTTTTCCGCACCAATTTTCCAGGGAGTTGGGTTGACTCCTGTCACATCGGCAAACGTTTGCGAACTTATAAATGCGCGGTATTTAAAAATAAAGGCAGACATAATAGCTGCTGTCCAAAATCGAATGGTGTCCATAAAAATGGACTCTGCGACGCAAGAGAACACCTTAAAGGGCTTGCAAATCAAATGATTGGGCCGAAACAGGTTGTTCTACAAATATTGTTTGTTAATTTTTCAGAGTAAATTGCTATATAAATTGGTTTTTTTCCCAGCTTAACATTTCAATTGAGCCTGATGTTTTTCCAACGGGAGAATCGCAAAATTTAACTTCATTCATTGATGACTCATTGGATCAGAGCGCAACTTCGTTACTCAGATCATCGCTAAAAGAAATCGAAGTTGACTCATCTTCAGAAGATGAAGTAGAAGATCATGTTTCCCAAGAAGTTTTAAAAGCCTATGCAGAAATCGATAATTTTAAAGGTGGAAGTCTTGATGTCGAAGCTGACATTTTAGAATATTGGGAGCAACAAAAATTCAAAAATCCATACTTGCGAAAACTGGCGCACATTGTGCACGCTGCTCCAGCTACCCAAGTGTCTGTTGAGAGGGCTTTTTCGTCTTTAAGGCTTCTTCTTACAGACAAAAGGTGCAATTTGGCCGACGAAACTCTCGCTCGAACCCTTTTCGTTAAATTAAATAATAATTAACATTTTGTTTTAACTTTTAAGTTATTATTTATTGCGTTTCAATAAAAACTTTATACTTATAATTATTGTTTTAAAGTGACATAAATTTATATATGTAGGATTTTTTATTCATCCAGGTTGGTTGAAAAGTTTTTGCGCTCGAAATGAAAGAATACCGTTTTGGTTACGAAATTTATTTTTTTATTCAATATAATCTCTTAGAAGCTCAATTGACTTGTTGCAATGATCTTCCAACAAGTTTATCCCATCCTTATAATGGTTTTCCGGAAGCTCGACAAAATAGCCGTTTACGGCTGCTATGGCCTCTTCATTTCACGAAAAATACTTTCCACGAAGGAATTATTTGAGATTTCTGTAGAGATAGTAGCCGCAGGGACCCAAATCTGGTGAATACGGTGGATGTTCAAGCAATTCGTACTTTAATTATTTGAATTTAGCCATTTTCAAAGCACTTTGTGAGCAGGTGCATTGTCTGGATGAAAAATTATTTTTTTCTTCTTTAAACCATTTTTTATCCAGCTGATTCTAATAGAAAGAAGTAAATGCCTTTATTGCTCTTCCCAACAAGAACTTAAATTTGTTGTTGCAACATTTTTTAAAATTTTTGCACGCTCTAGTTATAAGCAGCAGAAGAGCTATTTTCTCATTGACAAATGTTTTGAGGCGACGCTAAATCTATTTATTGATAGATAAAAGTTATAAGCAACGGGAGAATATTTTTCTCATTCATAATTGTTATCAGGCAATGTAAAAAATTTTTATTGATAGATAAAAATTTTTAGCAACGGAAAAATTTTTTTCTTATTCATAATTGTTATTAGGCAACGTAAAAAAATTTTATTAGAAAATAAAAATTCTGAGCAACGGAAAAAAAATTTTCTCATTCATAATTGTTATCAGACAAAGCAAAAAATATTTATTGAAAAATTAACACTTTAAGCAACGAAAAATAAAAATTCCCAATCATAAGTATTATCGACTGACGAACTAAAATTTTCGTCGTTTCGTAGGAAATTTTTTCGATTCAGAAAAAAATTTAATAGTTATTTCGGATCTCTGATAAAACAACTTTTTTTAAAAAACCGCTTGAATTTATCTTAAGTTTCGACAAAAACGTTTGCCATTTGGTCATGGGTCTATTTTTGAGCTTGACCAAATGACAAATCAGCGCAAATTTGTCCCATTTGTTAAACAAAGTCCGTGTTGTCCCAAAGGGGTGTTACACGATATGGCTAGTTTGGCATCTAAACGTTTGGCTGCAGCATGAACAAACGTAACCAAATGACATTTGGCCATACGTATGGTTGGTGGTTACACGGTTTGGACTGGATTGGGACAAAAAATTACTTAAAAACAGCCAAAATTTGGTTCCTTACCATATCGTCTAGCCTACCCTTAAAGAACGCTCTATTTTTGACTGGAAATAGTCTAAAGGCTTATCTTCAAATCAGTGTATACACAGTAAAAACTAGAGCTTAAATTTAATAACCTCTTTGGTTTAAGTAAAGAGAGAGAGAGAGAGAGAGAGAGAGAGAGAGAGAGAGAGAGAGAGAGAGAGAGAGAGAGAGAGAGAGAGAGAGAGAGAGAGAGAGAGAGAGAGAGAGAGAGAGAGAGAGAGAGAGAGAGAGAGAGAGAGCGAGAGAGAGAGAGAGAGCGAGAGAGAGAGAGAGACGAGAGAGAGAGAGAGAGAGAGAGAGAGAGAGATAGATAGAGCTTTCTGTATGAGTTCAAAAAAAAACTTTTATGCATAGAGCAAAAAGAAATAAGAAACATTGCCATACAATCTAATGTCGGCGAGTTCAATCCCCGTTCAGGCAAGCGTCTTTTTTTTTTTTTTGGAGGAAGAAGTAGATAATAATTATATAGTATAATAAGGTGCTGATTATGTATGGCAACCAAAAAAAGTTGAGTTGCCTCAGAGGCAACCGAACTATTAAGGCAACCGAACTAGAAATTGCGATTACGGATGGCAACTTATTTTGGTTGACTATTGCGTCGCGTTGCCAACTGAAAATCTAGCATTTTCGGCAACTAAAAACATATGTTTCAAAGAAAGCATCAATATTTTTTGAAATTTGTTGATTTGAAACAGTTTTTTTGAAGTTTATGCATCAGGTTCACAAATTACGCGATAAAAAGAAATATATGGAGGTTATTTAGGAGATCTTTTTACTCACTGAAAATCAGAGACCAGGGCGCACAGGAGGATTCGTAATACGTTGAAGAAATTGCAACAGCCAAGCAGCCGGCACGTTCAAAATCCATTTAAATTGTTTTTAATTCAACTAAGCAATGAGACATCGCGCTATGTACTCGATGAATAAAACGCGACGTGGATAGATGTGGAAATGTCTTTAATATGGTTTTGGAACAAACACCAATATGCATAGTGCTAAAAGGAGAGCAAAATGTTCTAGAGCGACGAATATGTGGAACATCATAGAGGCTTAAAAAATTCTTCGAAACTGGATCTTTACAGAAAATCTGGATTTCAGTACATTCTGGAATCATGTACATTAATGGAATCATTGGATTATTTCATTAAACTAAAGTTAGTACTTAACGATTCAGCTATTCGGCAAATGTATTCCAAATCTTTCACCGCCCTATATCTGGATGCTGTTCCAAAACCTCCTTTAATTTTTGTTAATATTTTTTTTTTGCTATCACCATTTTGTCTTTAATAGATAAAAACTATCAATAATTACAATACTTTTGTATTTAAAAAAAATTTCATTTAACTATGTTCCATTTTACGAACTATTGCACCCCCAGGCAACTGAAAAATGGAAAAGGCAACTGCTAAATAGCAGTTGCCTTGTTTTGACTGTTAAGGCAACCGAACCGAAAAAGCGTTGCCATCCGTAATCGCTACAAAATTTGTGAGGCAACTAAAAAATCAGCTGCATGTTCTAGTTGCCATACGTAATCGCAATTTGGTTGCCTTGCGCGAAAGGCAACCAAACTAAAAAAAAGTTGCCATACATAATCAGCACCTAAAAAACTTAGAGGAATAAAAAGCTTTCAACAAAATTTTTTACAGAAAAAACATTAACAAGAAAGATTCCAGCAGAACTCGCAGGAATTTTTAAAACAGCATCACATGACACACATTTGTAAAGACACGATGGACACTTCACTTCATGGCTGGCAACTATGAATGTTTCCTCCTCGCCGATTGGATCAGGGTTTCGCCTGCGACAGGGTTCGAATTCGAGCCGTTCGGATTGCTAAGCACGCAAGCTCCCACTACGCTACCAAGATATATCATTCGCGCCTCGTATGTACAATATATGATAGCTATGTATATATTCGCGAGAACAATTTGACAATTTGAGAATTTTTTTCGTTTTTGAGACCATTTAAAACCAAAAGGTTTTAAAATAAAACATTTTAGTATTTAAATTCAAATTTAAGACTAAAAAAGATTTTGTTTTATTATGATTGGTTTTAATATTTAACCTTTTTACTGAGTAGTATTGTTTGCCTGGTTACGGGATCGAACTCAAGACCTTTTGGGTTGTTAGGTGCATACGGCACGCTATGACTCAAGGTTCCCAAGAAGTCACCTAGAAATATGTCCCTATGTAACTGACTGTTGACTTTTACCTGCAGGAGATATTTCCCTACTGGGTTCTTATTTCTCGACGAGGCTCACTACATCATTTGCTGCACTATTTAAGATTATCGTTATGTATTTTGACCTTTGGTTGCCTGACCATTTTTGTTGCTCTCGCGTTCATCATGAGTGCTTGCATTTTTTTATTTAACTTTCAAAAATTTTTTGTTTGTTTTTGCTTGAAGCTGAGCTGTAACAATTGCTGCGGTTTCTTTCACGTAATAACACGAGTTTCATAACCAGGATCACGAAAAAGTGCTATAAAGTAAATTCAAAAGAAGTACGAATTTTAGAGCCGGACGGACTCCACTGACCCCGTGTGTTGATATTGCTGATGTAAGTTCAACAACTGCGTCATGGCGCAGTATACGTAGTTAACGTAGAAACTGTTGTACGATTAAGAGTCGAGTCATTGCAATACTGAAATTCTAACTCATTTATTCCATAAAGAAGCTCTTCGGTATTCCATTGAATCCTTAGCATACACCCACTGAAATTCGTGCTTTTCGTCTACTTATCTCTATCAACAATCAATATAATCCACACTCGCTCACGCAGTCACTGATAACCCAGCGGGAAATGTCACCCTGACATCACCGGTGAAGTCAGGGTGACTTGTCACCCTGGCATGCGTGACAATTCGTAGTACGCCTAGCATGACATTTGTACAGGAGTTGGACAGTGATTTCACCGGTGACAATGTCATGCAAGGAGGTGCGATAGCGAAAAAAGCATTTGAGAGCAGCACATTGCTCTTTTTATCTTTAAATGTCAATTTATAGAAACTCTCTTCGTTGCGCTCTCTTTGAATATTTCGAAAATTTAAAAAAATCTATTTTTTAAAAATTTTTGTTCGCCTCAGCCAGGGATCGAACCCGTGATCTTCGGATTATGAGACGAGCACTCATCATCTACGACACTTCATGCTAACGTTCAACGGACGCTAAGACCTTATTTAAATTTCAATAGCCAATGAGATTCAAGCACATGAAAAGCATCCCACCACGATGACATGTCCTCCAAGATGTCATGCATGACAATGTCAACTGTATGTCATCGATGACATCACTGATGACATTGTCATGCAGGACATAATTTTCCGCTGGGAAACTGTATATGTAAATACATACATATGTCTCATGTCATTCACGTATGACGCTTAGGATGTGTGAAAAATGTGAAAATTCACTCTTCATTCTAACCTTAGTCCTTTTTTTTTTCAGCGTTAAAGAAACGGACAATTCATATTTCGAAAATTTTACGTCGTTAGGCTGGAAACGAGAAAACCGAAGAATGTCGGCAACTCACGCCGCTGAGACACGTGCTGAAGCGAATCCGGAAAAAGAACGTGACACACCAACGAGCAGTGAAGAAAAACCTGATCCGCCGGAGGAAAAGGAAAAACTCTACGTTGAAGTATTGCATACGATTAATAATACCGTAGGAGCACCAGCGCCCGGTGGTCAAGTAAGTCCAAAAAATTATTTCAAACTATACAAAAAGCATAACGAATCAAAGAGGCGAATGAATTATCTAGAAAACGAAGTTATAGGTGTAGAACGAATTGAGATTTCTTGTGTAAGTCTGTGTAGGAGTAAGTCAATCATGAGTAGGGCAATAGAAAATATTGAAATTCGGCACCTAAAGGTATGCATTCGCATATTTAAAAACCCAATTAAAATAATTTTAAGCCTTTACAAACGGAGCTTAATTCAAGAATTATAGACACTCGCCCGCCCCCTTCCTCAAGATGTGATTAAATGGGTAAACCTCAAAGAATGAACGGATTTTTGACTATCGAAAATATTCGCTCCAATACCGTGCTAAAAATCTGTACGAAAAGCTTTTTTGTGGCCGTGAAAGATGCATCCTGATGAATGTAGAAACATACTTGAAGGCAGAATTCGCAGCTTCCAGTAGAAAAATTAGACCGTTTGACAGGAATTCTGTTCGTGTGGCTTAAAAAGTAAATCGTATACAACAATAGGGACTATAAACTGTAAGATACAACTACGTGGAAAAGTGCTTAAAGAAGCTACTTATTTCTTTATATAAAAAGCACCACATATTTCCCATTGTTTGGGCCTGACTTGGCATCCACTATGCAAAATTAACCATAGAATGGTTTGAAGACAATAACGTCGAATTTGTGCCTAAATATTTACTTTCACCCACAAAATTGGCCAGAACTGTGGCTGAACTGCGAAAAAAAACAATCGCAGCAAATGTCCAAAACGCTTGGTGAAGAGGCCATGACGGTTAACATAGAGAGGTTCGAAAATTTCCAGAGCAAAAAAATTTTTTTTATTACACAGGCCTGCATCGAAAACCCATTTTTAAATAACAGTGGTGGTTCTACTAGATTTTTGTGTGCTGAAAAATTTCAAAAAAAAATTCCATCACGTCAGTATTTCGAGAAAATCGTGTAACAATTTTTTACGACCATTGCTTTATTGATACTCATTTTTCCATATAACAGGTTGGCTGATAAGTCCCCGGTCTGACACATAGATGGCGTCGCTAGTATTAAATGCATATTATTTTTATATAGTGGCAACCTTCAAATGATTCGTGTCAAAATTTGACGTCTGTAAGTCAATTAGTTTGTGAGATAGAGCGTCTTTTGTGAAGCAACTTTTGTTATTGTGAAAAAAATGGAAAAAAAGGAATTTCGTGTTTTGATAAAATACTGTTTTCTGAAGGGAAAAAATACAGTGGAAGCAAAAACTTGGCTTGATAATGAGTTTCCGGACTCTGCCCCAGGAAAATAAACAATAATTGATTGGTATGCAAAATTCAAGCGTAGTGAAATGAGCACGGAGGACGGTGAACGCAGTGGACGCCCGAAAGAGGTGGTTACCGACGAAAACATCAAAAAAATTCACAAAATGATTTTGAATGACCGTAAAATGAAGTTGATCGAGATAGCAGAGGCCTTAAAGATATCAAAGGAACGTGTTGGTCATATCATTCATCAATATTTGGATATGAAAAAGCTCTGTGCAAAATGGGTGCCGCGCGAGCTCACATTTGACCAAAAACAACAACGTGTTGATGATTCTGAGCGGTGTTTGCAGCTGTTAACTCGCAATACACCCGAGTTTTTGCGTCGATATACGACAATGGATGAAACATGGCTCTATCACTACACTTTTGAGTCCAATCGACAGTCGGCTGAGTGGACAGCGATCGGTGAACCGTCTCCGAAGCGTGGAAAGACTCAAAAGTCCGCTGGCAAAGTAATGGCCTCTGTTTTTTGGGATGGGCATGGAATAATTTTTATCGATTATCTTGAGAAGGGAAAAACCATCAACAGTGACTATTATATGGGCCAAAATTCTTTTTAATGCCTAAATTTCTGTCTCTGTCAACGAAAATCAGTGTTCGTAAAAGAGCAAATCAAATAAATAACAAATAAATTTTACCTAAAAATTTATGAATAACGAAATAAAATACTCTAGTCCAATTGGAAAAAATCGAATATTACCAAACTTCCATCTTGTTTACTCGCAAATTACAGTTACATTGTTGTCTTGTTTGGCAAGACAAGACAAGATAAGACAACAATGTTACCGTAATTTGCGAAGGAAAAAAATTTAGTTTTGTTAATCGTTGATTTTTTTCAATTCGACTAGAGTATTTTATTTCGTTATTCATAAATTTTTTGTTAAAATTAATTTTTTATTAATATGGTTTGCTCCTTCAGAAAAACTGATTTTCATTGACAGGGACAGAAGTGAAGGCATTAAAAAGAATTTTGGCCCATATGTCGTTATTGGTTGTTCCACCAAGACAACGCACCGTGCCACAAGTCATTGAGAACGATGGCAAAAATTCATGAATTAGGCTTCGAATTGCTTCCCCACCCACTGTTTTCTCCAGATCTGGCCCCCAGCGACTTTTTCTTGTTCTCAGACCTCAAAAGGATGCTCGCAGGGAAAAAATTTGGCTGCAATTAAGAGGTGATCGCCGAAACTGAGGCCTATTTTGAGGCAAAACCGAAGGAGTACTACCAAAATGGTATCAAAAAATTGGAAGGTCGTTATAATCGTTGTATCGCTCTTGAAGGGAACTATGTTGAATAATAAAAACGAATTTTGACAAAAAAATGTGTTTTTCTTTGTTAGACCGGGGACTTATCAGCCAACCTGTTATGGTTTCAAATATTTTAAAATTTTTAAACCTTTTATGTTCTTTAAACATCGTTCTTTAACATGACATCAAAGAGATCTTCCAAATCGTTAAATTAATGGTGTAAAATGATGCTCAAAGTCAAAAAATTTAAAAATTTACGAAAGATTTTAATTTTTTTTGGACTTTGAATGAACATGGCTTACCCGTTATCAGTCCCAATTCTAAAACTAATATCTTAAATTGTGGGCCAATCAATTGTGTGTACATTAGGGTGTCCCAAAAAAATTGTTTTTTAGAATTTAATAGTAGAACGTAAGGTTTCCGAAAGCTTATGGGTCAAAGTATTTTTGAGAATTTTTTCAGATTTTTCGTAAAAGGTTTAGAGGTTGCGGTCAGCGGATTTGCCTCAAAAGAGGAGGTCTGTCTGGTGGCGACAAAAGTTTTGCCGAAGGCAGCACCAGCTGTGGTTTCGTAGCTTTACGCTGGCATGCCGGCACCTCTTGGCTTGCTGGTTGCGACGGATTTTTCCGGTTTCCCACTTCCGGCCGTGGGAGTGAGGCTGGTGTCTCTTCGTCGGAGCTTTCCTCCAAATCTCCGAAAAGGAGTCGACACCTAGTTCGGTAGCTCAATCCTTGGATTGGATTGGATGGCCCCTCATTTTCCTTTCCCCTTGATGCTCGGGTCGGGGTGGTCATTAGTCGGTAAACGGTCTTCGTCGGGGGTGGATTTTCGAACCGGGCGTGGTGCGGCAGGTGTATAAGCCTTCGTCTCGCGGCCGCCTCTCTCTGGAGAGTGGTCAAATATTTCAAGCGTGCATTGGCAAACTTTTCCATTGTTAGAGCGCTGGAGGGCGAGAAGGCGAGAGTGAAAGAAAATACTGGTTAATCAATAGGTCTACTGTCAACGCAGGGTTCATCACGCCAGCTTGGGGAAAATTAATCGGTCTTGTCGAGTTGTTGTTCGATGTAGGGTTTGAGTTGGCTCACGTGTGCGGTCCTTGTCTGGCCTTCTACCTGGTAGCGGATGATGACTGGAGAGACGAACTCTTGGACCTCATATGGACTCCTTGCACCTCCATTCCCGTCGTCTTAGGTTATAATGCCGAGCTGGCTCCTGACTGGCGCGGGTTTGGTTTCCTCTCACCAGGTTGAACACCTCTTGGAGCCGGTTGAACCTCTGGGTGATACTTTCGCTAGATAGGGGTGTCCCTTTTTCATCGTACAGTTGCCCAGGAAGTCGGGGCTCGCGTCCTTGTGTCAAGTATGCAGGTCTGTAACCGGTAATTTCGCTTATACTGGTGTTTATAGCAAGTGTGAGTTCTGGTAGTAGCTCATTCCAGAGCTTGTAGTTATCCTCCGTATATTGAGCCAACATTGTCTTGATTGTCCGATTCGCTCGCTCATTTGAATTCTCCTGAGGGGTGTATGGTGCTGTTCGATGATGCTTGATTCCTAGTTTCGCTAGGAAATTTATAAATTTCTTACTTGTGAATTGCGTACCGTTATCGGTCACCAGTGTTGAGGGGATGCCATATCTAGAGAGAATTCTTTCCCTCAAAACTTTGATCGCAGCGTCCGTTGTGGTTCTGAGGGGGCCAGCTCTAGCCACTTCGAGAATTTGTCGAAGAGGACTAACAAGTACGTATTCCCATGTGATGAACGAGGCAGGGGTCCCACGAAGTCCGCACACAAAACCGCCCAGGGTTCCTCAGCAATCTGGGTCCTTATGTGGCCAGCTTGTTTCTGCTGTTGAATTTTACATCGCTGGCAGCTCAAACATCTCCTGACATAGTTCCGGACATCGCGGTGGAATCCCGGCCAGAAGTATTTCCTTCCAATGCGTCCTATCGTCTTCCTTATTCCGAGGTGTCCTGCGGTTGGATCGTCTTGGTTTTCTTGGAGGACCCTGACCCGATCTACTTTGGGAACGCTTAGCTTCCAGACAAAATTTTCTTCTTCGCCTCCTATCACGGGTAAACACCGGTAGAGACTTCCCTCAATGACTTGGTAATCTGGAAACTTCTCAGGTTGCTTCAGGACCATTTTCATCCGTTTCTGGACCCAGTCCGTCGGTTCTTCTGTCGCTGGCTCGTTCGTGGATATTTGACATATCTTGTTGAGAGGTTACCTGGACAGTGCATCGGCTATAACATTTTGCTTGTCCCGTCGGTATTTTACCTCGAACGAGTATTACTGAAGTTCCAACGCCCATCGAGCTATTGTCCCCGTGGGGTTGTCAATGGAGTTCAGCCACTTTAGGGCCAGATGGTCCGTTATGACGGTGAAGTGATATCCTTCCAGATACTGCCTCATTTTTCTTATTCCCCACACAATCGCCAGGCACTCCTTCTCTGTAGTGGAGTAGTTTAATTCGGCTCCGTTCAAATGCCTGCTATCGAAGGCGATCACCCGCTCCTGGCCCTCCAGCTCTTGTGTCAGCACAGCCCCTAAGCCGTCTTCACTCGCGTCGGTCTGTAACGTAAAAGGCTTGGTGAAATCTGGACAGGTCAGGACTGGTGCTTCGCTAAGTTTTTGTTTCAGAAGTTCGAATGCCTCTTGCTGTTCCTGTGTCCACTTCCACCGACGCCCCTTTCTAAGGAGGATGGTCATAGGGTGGGCAATCTTCGAGAAGTCTGGCACAAATCGTCGGTACCAGCTGGCGATGCCCAGTATTCGGCGTAGCTCCTTCACGCTGGTCGGTGGTGTCAATTCCTTAATGGCGGCGATTTTGTCTGGGTCGGTGTGCATTCCCTGCGTGGTTACAAGGTGCCCCAAGTACCTTAGTTCTTGGCGGAAGAACTCGCATTTGTCGGTGTTGATACGGAGATTTGCCGCTTTTAGGCGGCGAAAGACTTCTTTTAAGTTGTCCATATGGTTTTCCAAAGAGTTCCCCGTGACAATGATATCGTCTAAGTACGCAAAAGCATATGGTTCTAAGTCGGAACCAATAACCTGGTCCAAAGCACGCTGAAAAGTGGCTGGAGCGGAGTGCAGGCCAAACGGCATCACTTTCCATTGATAGAGGCCCCGGCCAGGGGCGGTGAAAGCTGTGTACTGTCTGCTGTTTTCCTCGAGTGGGATCTGCCAGTAGCCATTCTTCAGATCGATACTGCTGATGTACTTGGCGTCTCGAAGGCGACCCAAAATGTAGTTAATGCGGGGTAAGGGGTAAGCGTCCTAGACGGATTTGTCGTTGAGTTGTGGAAAATCGAGGCATAATCGCCACTTTCCATCTTTTTTGCGCACCATGACGACTGATGAGCTGTATGGGCTTTTCGAGGGTTCAATGCATCCCAATTGGATCAACTTATCGATTTCTTGATTTATTGCCTCCTGCATCACCGGATTCTTGGAGAAATACCTTTGCTTAAATGGTCGAGGGTCTTTCATTATAATCTGATGCTTCGTGATGTTAGATGGTCCTTGAATGTGTTCCAACTGTTTCAGTTCACGGGCTAGGAATTCTTCGGGGGTTTCTGCTGGGGAGTCTTCCCCTGCTGCTTCGAGGTTTTTGTGGATGTTTGCCTGGAGGTGTATCGTATTGTCCAAGTGTTCATTGTTTGTGTCCTTAATTTCGGTTATCCAAGCGGTGTTGCCTCCCATGTCCATCAAGGTACCTGCTTTGCTAAGGAAATCCATCCCCAGGAGCATACCTTCCTGCATGTCTGGCAATACAATGAGTGGAATAACGTACGAACTGGGTCCCAGCTGTATCCTGATGGATAAGATGTGAGTAACAGCTTGCCGTGTTCCATCGGCTAGAACGATTTTTGTCGCGTTCCTTTTTACTTGCCCATACGAGCTTAGCCTATGGAACATTTCCTCGTTGATGACGCTTCTCATTGCGCCAGTGTCTACGATGGCATCGACTTCTTGCTCTCCAATGAGGAGGTGAGCCTTTAGATGGAGGTCCTGATATTTTAGAAAAGGACATGTCCGCAAGGTGTCCTGGGTCGCGTCTCCATCAGACCTTGCTACTGATGGTCCCCCTCTGCGTTTCCGGACTGCTTGCGACAACATTCTATGGTGCGAATATTGTCTTTGCCACAAACCCAGCAGAAAAGCTTTTGGGGGTTAGTGCACGTCCGCTTCAGGTGATTTTTCTGTCCACAATGAAGGCATCTCATCCCTCTGTTGCTACAGTTGATGTTTTGTGTTTGTTCCATGTGGGCGTTGTTTTCTACGAGGTCGTGGTTCGTATACTTCGGGTCTGTTGTTGACTGGATGGCATTTACTTGTTCCAGCTCGCACGCTAGGTCGATGAGCTGACTTAATGTACCGAATTCTCTCCGTTTTATATACAACTGGAATTCTCGGCGACTATTGCGGAAGATCAAGTCTAACTTTTTTCCGTCGCTCAGATCGGTATGCCGTGCCCGTTCTTGTACACTGGTAACGTATTCCTTGAATGGTTCATGATCCCCCTGGTGGCGTGCCCTCACGGTGTCTTCCAACTTCTCCAGATAACGGTATGGCAAGAAGAACTGCAAAAATTCTGTTTTAAATTGCTGCCAGGTAACCCATTCTCGCTTGTTATTCCAATACCACGATAGCGCGTAGTCTTTGAGCATTTCAGGCATGGTTTTCGGGAGGAATCGTAGGGGTATCTCGTAGGCACTTGCAAGTTCTTCTACTCGCTCGATGAAATTTAGCGCATCCTTTTTCCCGTCGAAGCGGATGGCCCATTTCCTCACCAGGTCCATGACGTGGGCGTAATTTATAGTGGCTGTGCTTGATACTAGGGAATGTGTTTCTGGTAACCAGAATGAAGGTAAAACGGGGTTTTTGGGGCCCCATACTGGTCCCTCGTAATTAGTATGTTCCACCTGGGGTAGCTGTAGTGGTTCTTCTGCTCGTAGTGTTCCGGCCGAGGGTGTATCATTTCGACGTGCCCCTGCCGATACGGTGCTGCCTTCTTCTGGCTTGTGCGGTGGTACTGGTGAGGTGCCTTTCGTGAAACGAATTTCCAGTTCGTGGACGTCTTTAATGACGACTGGATCATCCATATGGGCATTGACAAAAGACATAAAGCGCTTCCTCAAGTCATCTACCATACCTTGAGTCTCAAGATGGAAGGTGTTTAGACAATCGATAATTTCGTCTTTCGGCAGTTTAGATATCCACTTCGTCTCGATCATGGTGGCTGCTATGTCCTTTCCTTGGAATAAGTGTCGGGTGCAGTTCTCTTTTTTACTCGGTGTGTGATCTTTCTCGTGTACTCGCAGGGTCGTTTCTTCACTATTAGGGCCATGAGTGCTTTTGATGCCTTCTTCGCTGTGCGAGGATCTCGTTTAGTCTCAGGTTTGCCCCTTCGTAATAAGGGCCTCGTGCGCTTTGTTGGTCTTTTCCAGTCTGCGATCTTCTCGTTTAATAGAGTCCCTGCTCGGGCGCCACTTGTAACGGATTTTCTTGCCGGGGTATTTCTCAGCCAGTCCAGGGTCCGTTACAAGACCAGATGTAGTGTAATTCCAAGAATAAATTGCAAAGGTCCAAGTAGAAAATATTTAAAAAATCGATTGCTTTATTTGTTGTTCGTTTCTCTTTACATGAATTTTTTTTTATTTCTAACGTGGTTACAATGACTTATCTAGACGTAGTACTGCTGCGATTGGCGATGTATGGTCCCTTCCGCTACACGGTGTCGGCGATGGCTTACGTGTCGTCTGTGTCGGTCGTAGGAAGCGTCAGGGAGTTTCAAGAGCCTGTACTGCGAGGCGGTTCAAGCAGAAGTCGTGCAAGTAGGGCGCGGCAATCTCGACCTTGGGTAGGAATCTCCAAGAATCAGATGCGAAAAACCAGAGGAGGAAATCTCGATCTTGGATAGGAATCTCCAAGAACCAGATCCAGGGGCAATCTCGATCGTGAGTAGGAATCTCCAAGAATCAGATCCAGAGGCAATCTCGATCTTGGGTAGGAATCTCCAAGAACCAGACGCGAAATCCAGAGGAGGAAATCTCGATCTTGGGTAGGAATCTCCAAGAATCAGATGCGAAAAAACCAGCGGAGGAAATCTCGATCTTGGGTAAGAATCTCCAAGAATCAGGTGCGAAAACCAGAGGAGGAAGTGATCAAATATAAAACCAAAAATGAAGTCTTGACTTACTTCGAAGTTCTCCTTGGTCCACTAGTTGCTTGTTGATGACCGCTTGCGTGGAGATCTAAGTCCAGACTGAGACGCTGTTCGAGATTATTTGTCATGTTATATATGACCCAAAAGATTAACACAATGAGAATTGTAGAAACGAAAATAAGACTTTTGACTTGGTTCGCCGACGATTGGTACCGTGTGCAAAAGGGATCGTATTATTGGTGTCGTGTGCAAAAAGCTCGCCTTAGTTTTTAGTTTATGGGTTTGTGTCCATCCTGCGAGATCTGCTTGTCTAAGCTATGGTTAATGGGAAGCTTATTGTACTTGAATAGTAAATTCATCTACCAAGGTTTCTTGTAATCGTATTTTTTTTCTTATTATTATTTTTCTTAAAGTTAAATAAAGTTCCTTTTCTGGAAAAAAAAATATCGCAAAATGAAATAAACAGATATAATAAAAAAAATACGGTTCGTCTTTTCTTCTGACGGGGCTTCGTCGCGGAATGTGGTTCGCGCCATCGAGAAACTTAATAAGGAAGAGAGATGATATTATGTACATTAGGGCTGTTCTTAATTCCCGAAATGGAATTTCAATCGGTCTCAGGGTCCAGAAGTGTTCCATTGGACATGGAGGAGAAACGTGAGAAATTTGGAAGCAATCGGACAACGGGAACCCGTGGCAGTTTTCAATTGAAGTTTGGGAAATTGGCAAAAATAGAGAGGAAACGGCCCTTAACTCCCCACAAGCCGCCCCTACGGATATATAACGTATGGCCAACCCCCATTATTTTTTTACTCCGAACATTTTTTCTGAACAAACCTACCCCCTATCTCCCCTCCTTAAGGGGGCTCCCATACAAAAATAATTTTTTAAAAACTTTTCCCCCCATCTTCCTAACTAGCCCCAGAGTGCTCCTAGAGGAGTCAAATGTATGACCGACCCCCATTAACTTTGTCCCCCTAACATTTTCTCATATATATCAGCCCCCTAGGAGGGGTTTGACTGTAGTGACGGCCATTTTGTATGAATTTTTGCTCAAATTAAGGTAGTTTTATATGGGAGCCCCCTTAAGGGGGGGCGATAGAGGTTAAGTATGTTCGGAGAAAATTTTAGGGGGACAAAGTTAATGGGGGTCGGTCATACATTTGAGTCCTCTAGGAGCACTCTGGGGCTAGTTAGGAAGATGGGGGGAAAAGTTTTTAAAAAATTATTTTTGTATGGGAGCCCCCTTAAGGAGGGGAGATAGGGGGTAGGTTTGTTCAGAAAAAATGTTCATAGTAAAAAAATAATGGGGGTTGGCCATACGTTATATATCCGTAGGGGCGCCTTGTGGGGAGTTAAGGGCCGTTTCCTCTCTATTTTTGCCAATTTCCCAAACTTCAATTGAAAACTGCCACGGGTTCCCGTTATCCGATTGCCTCCAAATTTCTCACGTTTCTCCTCCATGTCTAATGGAACACTTCTGGACCCTGAGACCGATCAGAAACTCGCTACAAAATTTCTCCATAGAGTTAAGAGCAGCCCTAATGTACATATACCAAATTGAGGAAGAATTAATAGCATGTTTCCACATAGTGCATTAACTCAATTACCTGCATTAACTCGTTAACGCATGATTAAAAATGTGATTACCCATACAAAAATGTCAAGTTAATCACCTCAATAATGCATGCATTAAAATTTAACGCAGATAAAACAGCATGGTTGCATTTCGACTTGCTTGCAAATGTTACGAAAAATTGCACTCCTGAATAGAAAAGTACGTAAAATAACAACCGTTCTGCCAAATCAAAAGAACCGCTGAAATAAAAATCAAATTGAAAATGGAAAGTCCAAGGAATAAGTAAAAATATTTAAGCTATTTCACACATTGAAATCAAATGAAGATTGTAATATATCCATATATCGTTTATATCTAGCAAAATATAAGAAAGGGGTATTTTGCACTTTTTTTACAGCAGCTTCCGACGAAATCAGCTGATTAGTTAATGCACAGTCCGCAAGTGGAAACGACAGTGATTAACTATACGCGTTAGCTTTAATGCATATAGTTAATGCACTATGTGGAAACATGCTATAAATGTATGAGGATAAAATTTATTTGGAGAAAATTTTACCTCGTTACAACACGCTTCATGTTTTGTATACCATTTATGGGTGTTAATTGTTGACTTAATGCCTTCACGTCATACAAACGTGAATTAATTCCAAGAGTCTTTATATTGCCATGTTTGGAATAAATTTGATAAAAGTCATCTTTTGTTGTAATAATTGCCACTTTTCTTTTTTATAATAGTGGTATTCAAGCAGGTACGCAAAATTTGCGCCCTCGGAAATTTCGCGAGCTCCCAAATTATTTTGTATGAAAAATAGTTTCCGCAGCCTCACAAATTTTGCACGCCTACTGTGATGCGCAAAATATGCGCGATATTTGCTTCTCCTTCTTTCACCAATGCAAACATTGAAACCATTTTCCGCGCGCAAAATTTGCACCTAGCTATTTCCGAGCCTGCTTGAATACCACTAATAGGTATGTGGAAATGTTAAGATTTGGTGTGAGGAGAACAGCAGAAATTTAAGCTAGTACAGTTGTTATGTTTTGGTTCAATTCCTCGATATCAAAGTGGTCTACTTCGAAATTTTATGCGTTTTGGTGAAATTTTATTTGGATTTTCGATAGAATTCAGTATTTTGCACCGGTCTGCATACACAACTTATTTTCTGATGTAAATGTGAAATGACTACTATCGCACTCATATTTGACTCTTTTTTCCGCTCAAATAAGAGCCATATGAGACTCCTAGCACACTCATATTCGACTCTTTTTCCCGCTTATATAAGAGCCATATATGAATCTTTTCGTTTTTCTTGTATAGGGTTCTTTAAAGTCGATTATCTTTGGTAATACTAAATGTATTGTTAAATATTTCGATTTTAAAATGTTGGAGACACTTTAACAGCTGTCCCCCTTAAAGCAATTCGTAATTTTATCGAATTATTTGAAAGTAATTAACGTTTAAAAATGGAAGTCTCTGCTCAAGAAATTCGGAGCATTTGGAAATTTTGTTTCCACAGAGGCAAGAATTGGGCCCAGGCTCGAGAAAAAATTTGTGAAGCTTATGGGCACAATGCTTTATCTACGCGTGTGGCGCAACAGCGGTTTCAGCGTTCTTGTTTTGGTAATTTCGATGTTAAGGATTGTTAAAGACCTTGCTCTGGCGTTCAATCATGAAAAAATCGATGAAAATCCACACACTACCACTCGTGAGATCGCTGAAGAGCCAATCAGCAGCAGGCTGGATCCGTCATAAAAGCTCGATAGGTGGATAAAACATGTACAATATACGAAAAGAATTTTTACACAACCTTATATATCCACAATCGGTGACTCTCCCTTACTTAACAATAATCCATTCGACTTTTTTATATCAGACAACATGAATAGCGTCTACCGTGTTGACCATGATTAAATATATAAACAAAAACATATGAAAAAAATAGGTAAAGTTTATACATATACGTTTACATCAGAATAGCCACTCAAAGATTTTGTGTAAAATAACAAAGGCGGACGCTTTTAAATGGCTTAGCTTTGATCCAATTTGTCTTTTTACAGTACACTCATTTCAAGGACGAAATGTACTTGCATGCTCAGCGTGCTTTCGGCATGAATCCCGATAGACACTATCGTCTCTTGCATGCAGCATCGGAGGATAAGCCGAAGATCATTGTACTCTCAGTGGTTGTTATTGAAGCTGATGGCCTCGAGGCAAAAGACGCGAATGGTAAGTGAAAAAAAATTGTTCGACATTTCATATTCGGGTTAAAAATGGTGGTAAGCGACAAAAGTCGAAAGATTCCAATTGACAAAAGTAGTTGTGAAATATTAAATTGAGTGACGCTTGCTAACCGTTGGCTAAGTCTTTATGAAATGCGTATCCATGCATATCGGGAACATATCATTCGTGAGAGCTGCAAGGTCACACCCTCTATCTATATTATATAGGTTACAGTCATACGAATAAATTTTTGAGTGACATGTCATTGTAAAAGTGACCTGTTTATTCATTCAGTTTAAAATGGCTAAAAATCAAAGCCCTCAATTTTTCCACAAGTAATGAAAAACAATGAAGACAATGCGTTACTTAAGCTTAACCCTCTCAAATCAGAACTTTTCTGAAAAGATATAAAACTCATTTTTGGCATGGATTAGTTGGTTATGGCTCGAATAATGTGTCATGGAATGGGACTACGTCAGTAGAATCAAGTCAGAAGAATCAAAATTTCCTGCAATAGAACAACTGCGAGGAAGAAGCTAATTTTTACTCAAATTCAAAGAGCAACATGCGCCAATATTGTCGAAACGCTGGGTATATTAAGGGCACGCTCGACCGACTTAGAATAAAGGTGTTATGAAAAAGATTACACAGCCCCGTAAAAAAGTTTCAGACCTAGACGTCTTGCTTTGCTAACTGTATGTTTTCGGGGTTGTTGAATCCAAATTCGAGGGCCATATAACTTCATCGGGTCTAGGATTCGGTATAACCTCAAAAGAGTATCCTCGAGCGGGGCTGCAAAGCCTATCAGCCCCTTGACAGTGTTCTTAGATTTGGAGGGAGTTTTTTTTTTCCAAATCCGCAGGGAAAAGTTCGCAGACAATGTGCAAATAACCTTTTGCACAGAAAACAAACACACAAAAATTTTATAAGCAATTAAAAATACTAATTTTAGCGAAACGCATGATGGAATGCTATACGCATGAACGAAATTGGGAAATGCCAAACCCTTAATTCCAAAGTAATACGCTTTTAAAGCAAGAAAAAATATCTGCCTTCAGTTCAGTTTGTGCGACGATTTGCGAATCGAGTTCGTGGAAATGAGTCGTTATAGGATAAAACAGCCCGTTTACGTCCTCGAAACCATTGCTGCTGTGGCTCATAATATGCAGGAACATCCATCGACATCATCTCGTCATAGTTCCCAGAAACTGAACATTTCTCGCACTGTTCTGAAAAGAATTTCGCATAAAGAACTCAGCATGAGAGCTTACAAAATTCAACTGAAGCCTCATGAGTCATAACCATCCGATGCGTTTTCGCTTCGCTCAATGGGCTGAAGCTCGTTTGGCAGGAGACGAAGGCTTTCACCGGAAAATTGTGTGTGTTTTCGGATTAAGCTCATTTTCATCTCGGTGGCTATGCCAATTAGCATAACTGCTGCATATGAGATTCAGAGAACCCACACGTGGCAATTGAGAAGCGAATGCGTGCACAACGAGCCACTGTTTGGTGTGGATTACGGTCTGGCGGCATCATTGGGTAATTTTTCTACGAAAACGATCGAGCCGTGCCATGCTATAGAAAATATTTCATTACACTTCGTGAAGCATGTTCAAACGCAAATAGAGGTTATTTGACGTAGAAATATACATACATCAGTGGCGTAGTGAGGGGGGAGCGAAGGGGAAGGCGCCAAATCATATTTTAATTTTTATGAAGGTATTTTTATTGAGGCCGATTGGAGGGGGCGGAATTTCCTGCATGTTCCCCCATTGTACTCCGGGCGCCGAAATGTCTCGCTACGCCACTGACATACATAAAGCTATATGGACATATTTATAGGCATTGAAATGATCAGTATCATAAAGCATGTAGGAGTGTAGGTCTAACTGTCGACGTCGAAAAGCCTCTGCCGCGATGGGGAAATACACCATTAGGCAGGTATAGGAAATTCAACAAATTGGGGAAATTCACCAAAAAACTACCAACAAAAACCTTAAGCAGGAATAGGAAATTCAACAAATTCGAGAGATTCACCAGAAAACTACCAACAACAATACGGGTGGACACAAAGTGGCACTATAATGCCATTTGCAAGAATATTATCAAAGAATCACGGCGTCAGCTCGGGTTTTTATATAGCTTTAAAAGTTATAATTGAAGCTGTAATAAATGTATTGCGATATGTTTTTGCTTAATGTGCACGAATGTTTTCATTTTGTAATAAATTGACATAACAGGTTGGCTGATAAGTCCCCGGTCTAACAAAGAAAAACACATTTTTTTGTCAAAATTCGTTTTTATTATTCAACATAGTTCCCTTCAAGAGCGATACAACGATTATAACGACCTTCCAATTTTTTGATACCATTTTGGTAGTACTCCTTCGGTTTTGCCTCAAAATAGGCCTCAGTTTCGGCGATCACCTCTTCATTGCAGCCAAATTTTTTCCCTGCGAGCATCCTTTTGAGGTCTGAGAACAAGAAAAAGTCGCTGGGGGGCCAGATCTGGAGAATACGGTGGGTGGGGAAGCAATTCGAAGCCTAATTCATGAATTTTTGCCATCGTTCTCAATGACTTGTGGCACGGTGCGTTGTCTTGGTGGAACAACACTTTTTTCTTCTTCATATGGGGCCGTTTTGCCGCGATTTCGACCTTAAAACGCTCCAATAACGACATATAATAGTCACTGTTGATGGTTTTTCCCTTCTCAAGATAATCGATAAAAATTATTCCACGCCCATCCCAAAAAACAGAGGCCATTACTTTGCCAGCGGACTTTTGAGTCTTTCCACGCTTCGGAGACGGTTCACCGATCGCTGTCCACTCAGCCGACTGTTGATTGGACTCAGGAGTGTAGTGATAGAGCCATGTTTCATCCATTGTCACATATCGACGCAAAAACTCGGGAGTATTGCGAGTTAACAGCTGCAAACACCGCTCAGAATCATCAACACGTTGTTGTTTTTGGTCAAATGTGAGCTCGCGCGGCACCCATTTTGCACAGAGCTTTTTCATATCCAAATATTGATGAATGATATGACCAACACGTTCCTTTGATATCTTTAAGGCCTCTGCTATCTCGATCAATTTCATTTTACGGTCATTCAAAATCATTTTGTGAATTTGTTTGATGTTTTCGTCGGTAACCACCTCTTTCGGGCGTCCACTGCGTTCACCGTCCTCCGTGCTCATTTCACAACGCTTGAATTTTGCATACCAATCAATTATTGTTTATTTTCCTGGGGCAGAGTCCGGAAACTCATTATCAAGCCAAGTTTTTGCTTCCACTGTATTTTTTCCCTTCAGAAAACAGTATTTTATCAAAACACGAAATTCATTTTTTTCCATTTTTTTCACAATAACAAAAGTTGCTTCACAAAAGACGCTCTATCTCACAAACTAATTGACTTCCAGACGTCAAATTTTGACACGAATCATTTGAAGGTTGCCACCATATAAAAATAATATGCATTTAATACTAGCGACGCCATCTATTACTACGTTTATGCATCATGTTAACCCGGGTATATTCAACTCAGGTCAATTCAACCCCCTCGCATAAACGCTATTTATAACCGAGTTAGAGAATTTAATCGGGTTGAATAAACACATTTACATAAAGTGGGTAGAAAATTCAACTCGAGTTGAAGTTTGTGCATAAACACGAGGGCTTAGGCAAATCGAAGCGAATGACAAAAAATCCAACTCATTTCGACTTTTAGTCATGCATTGTAATGTGTGTCCCATACATTTATATTTCTAAAAACATAATTTTCGTGTATGTCATGCCGCATCGCTGTTCAGTGTCTCTTAAGAATAAAACTGGGTTAGTCTTTTAACTCAAGTTCAAAATTGCCCGTTTATGCTCAGGTTTTTTACCCGGGTTGAATATACCTGGGTTAACATGATGCATAAACGTAGTATATGTGTCAGACCGGGGACTTATCAGCCAACCTGTTACATTTTTGACTACGGCTACGATTTTGATTGTACATAGAATTTAGTATTTTCGCTGAAACAGTGTGATCAAAAAGTTATGTGGACAGGGTAGGACTAAAAGAACAATTTCTATTTCTCCTTAATATTAAGTTTCTTTGAGTAGTTTTATGTTTTTCAAGCTTTTCATGGCATTTTATGAGTTTGGTAGATATTTTTTATGTAATATACTCGAAAGTCTCCCAAAATTAAAAATAAAAGTGGCAATGCATTTTACCACAGCAGAGCTAAAGATTTCGCTGCCATTGCATGCTTCTCTTTTCCACGTGCTGTATGTATATGTTGATGCAGCGTAGCTCTAACACATTGCAGGGATTAGGAAGAAGAAGAGTTAGACCTACACTCCTACATGTCATGAAGTTATCCGATTTGGCCAAGTCGTCCTGTTCGTTCGTCTGGCTGTGTGAAGTTTTTTTATTTGAATCGTTTGAGTAACATTGATACCTTTCGGTATTGTAAATAACCAATCCTTGGTTAATTAACCTCATTTCAGGCTTCTCGGATCCGTACTGTATGCTGGGAATTCAGCCAGACGGTGGTCCACCGGTTTCACCGTTACCAATGCCACCTACACCGCGCGCGTTATCCGCGGACATGACAGGCGGTGCTGTGGGAGGTTTCGACGGCAGTGGCACTGGAGGCGCGACTTGTGCTCCGGGTGGCTCAGGCGCGAGCGATGCTCAACCACATCGGAAGCATAGTTTCCGTTTAAGCTTCAAACGACGCGAGGGAAATCGGCGTGAGCAGCGCGACTCTCTGGGCGGTCCAGTTCCAGCGAAATTCATACGGGCGACATCAATTAAACCGCACACACTATCACCGAAGTGGAATGAAAAATTCAAATTGTAAGTGCTTGCATACATATGTATGTATATCCATATACAAATGAAATTGATATAAAATTCTTTCAAAAGAACAAAAACAACAAAAAGAATGAAAAGCGTTGAAGTTATGGAATTTCGTATTTAAATAAGCACATACCTACATATGTACGTACGTACAAGACCGGACGAGCTGAATTTGACGAACTGTCACACAGTGCTCCTACAGGCAGAAAATTACAATCAAAATATGCGTAACTGCCGCTTTAAGACGAGCAGTAGGTGCAAATACACATTTCAATTTAAGAATTCAATTTTTAAAAGAAATAAAAAATTGAATATAGTACCTACATACATACATAGGTACGTATTCTCCGTGTGGATGAGATTCAATTCAAATACGGTGACAAAAGACTGGGGAGTCCTTTCGAGAAGATTTATTCAGTTCAGGACGGTTTTTTTTATACTTTTTTTTTTAATTTCTGAAAAATTAAAATACATAGCGGGAAGCTTTGCCTGCTTCTTGACGTTTGATCGAATGAAGGATTTTAGATGTCTGGATTTGACAGCTTTCACTAAAGTTCGCTCGAATGGAAACACAGAGTTGTCTGGAGCGTTGTGTTTTCCTTCACTGAGCATTTCGTAAAACAAAATACTTCATCCCGTTGTCTCGAAAAGTCTCCATCAAATTGCAAACAGCACCGAGCAACGCGTTTCCACTGTAGGTATTTTAAATTTAAATTTATTTTATTATGCCACACTACTCAATCGTCACAAAATCCTATTATTTCAGTTCAACATTTCATTTAATGTCAATTTGATGTCCTCCTATATCAATTTCTTTTGTACATTGTACATTAATATGTTTGTATGTTTGTATGTCAGACTCTTCTTCGTACATACATATGTTTTTATTCGTGCTCTCCATTTGGTCGTCCAAACGCGTACCGTCCTGCTATAGATTCATTCACATCAATACATACATACCTCCCTATTTGAATATCGATTTGCATAATTATTCTCTCGACGGATGGGTTTGGGTTTCCTTAGCATTTAATGTTATTTTTTCAATAATTTCATCCCTCCCTCCTCAAATTTTGGACTTAATTCATCACGACACGGACAGTAGAATCTAACTACCCTGCAGGAATAAAGGGGGCAGTTTTCCAAATAGGAGCCACCTTAGGTGAGACTGTTAGGAACTATACCATAAAAACTATAGAGCACTTCTAACTTAGGGTCGACCTCTATAGGTCTCACTGCTGACTGTTCCGTAAGAAAACCGTCTGCTTTAAGTTTGAATTCTGATCGACGTACCGCCAAAGGTTGGTTAGCGTAATGGTTAAGAGTCTCGCTCGGCAACCACATGGGTCCAGATCCGATCCGTCGCTCGGTTGGACAGAATTTTTTTTCTCTATTGCCTAAGGTTTTTTTTTATTTTCATATTTTAACTAATTTTTTTTTTAATAGGTAATGTTGGATAATAAAAAATGTTTCAATGACAACAATTTACGTGACTTTCAAAAATTCCTGCAATTTAGACTTTAAAACCTTTTTATACCCAGCGTATTAGTTTTGTGCGAATCATGTAACAGGGAGAACTAAGCTCCGGAGATATAGACATATATATATAGAAAGGATCAGGATCAAAAACTGAATCGATTTAGACATGTCCGTCTGTCCGTCCGTCCGTCCGTCCGTGGTCGGATCTCCTCCGAAACGGCTGGACCAATCAAGTCGAAACTTGGCACACAGGTATATCGGGATGCGAGTATGAAGTAAAAATGGGAGACATCCGCCCACTGCCACGCCCACAAATGAATATAATGTGTTTTCAGTAAAATGCTTGTAACTTGCGAACCACTCAACACATTCCATTGATATTTGGTGTACTGGTAAACTACGAAAAGGGACATATCCTGGAAAAAAATGGACGCCGCCCTCCGTGAGCCACGCCCACAAATAAGCCCACAAATAAGGGCTTATTGTAAGTTGTGAAGTAAAAGGCGTAGAAGCTTCAAATTCGCAACATAGGTTGACCAAGGCAAATGAAAGGTGTAGGGAAAAAATTTAACTGGCCCGCCCCCTGCCACGCCCACAAATGAAGATTTTTCGTAACTTCCGAAGTAAAAGGCGTAGAAGCTTGAAATTCGCAACATAGGTTCACCAAGGCGAATGAAAGGTGTAGGAAAAAATTTTAATTGGCCCGCCCACTGCCACGCCCACAAATGAAGATTTTTCGTAACTTCCGAAGTAAAAGGCGTAGAAGCTTCAAATTCGCAATATAGGTTCACCAAGGCGAATGAAAGGTGTAGGAAAAAATTTTAATTGGCCCGCCCACTGCCACGCCCACAAATGAAGATTTTTCGTAACTTCCGAAATAAAAGGCGTAGAAGCTTCAAATTCGCCACATAGGTTCACCAAGGCGAATGAAAGGTGAAGGGAAATAATTTATTTTTCCCTCCCACTGCCACGCCCACAAATAGAGAAGCAAAACATAGTGCGCTCATATTGTCGGGACGCTGGGTATTTCAAAGTCGGGCTTGACCGACTTTAGCTTTCTTACTTGTTTTTAAATGTAAGCAGGAAATGGAAGATATTCCAAGGCACATTTGCGCCATTGTAAAAAAAAAATTTTATGTTGTGTTGGGCAAGAATCCCGCTTACAATGATATTTTCAAATTGGCAAATGTTTTAAACAATACTTTGGAAACCGAAGCAAATATCAGCATAGATAAGAAGTACTGCGAAAAATTCTTATATGCGCCAGTATCTTCTTGCGATGTAGTGAGGTCCTTTTCAGCATACAAGAACATTCTGTCTGATAAAAGAGAAAGTTTGACGGCAGAAAATTTTGAAAAAGTGCTAATTATTTAATGCAATAAAAACATTTGATAAAAAAAACCGAAAACTAGTGAACCGTTGGGTTAGTTCCGAATTTTATTATCGAGGTTGGTTACTGGGTTAGCTTTTTTCGCTTATCTATAGGAAACTGGGTGGTTTGCAGCTAGTTTTAGGAGCTAACCCAGTCGAGATACCCCAATAACTGTGAATAGGCCATAACAGCTTAATGTTGGGCTCTGAGAATGATCAATAGAAAAATTTGCCGATTATGCCGAATACGGAAGCCGAATCTTCGGATGGAAGAGCGTAGGGGGCTCAAATTCAGAATGTAGGGCGTTTTTCGAAAATTGCCTCCTACACCCGAAATACAAATGGGACTTGAACGAAATTTGCCACTTATGCTTCCTTTGTAGCCATAAACATTCTTCCAAAATTTTCCTTGGTCGGTCCATAATTAAGGGTACCTCCAGTACTAGGGTCTGTCACAAAAATCCCAAAACTGCCCCAAAATCTGACATTTTCAAAATATTTCAATGAAACTTAGAATTTGACCGCATATTTAAGCCTGCGATTAGAATTGCAAAAAAAATGGAAAAGTGGGCGTGGAAAAGGGGTGGTTTTCATAAAGAATTTTAACAAAAGTCGGTATATGGGGCCCCTAATGGCCTTCAAAACCACTTGAATATTATTACTTAGTGGTCCTGTTTTTTGGGCGTTGTTCAAAAAATATTTAAACATGTTTGTCTGTGTCGGGTATTTTATTGTCAGGCTCGCCTGACTACAACACCCTTGATTGTTTTTTTTTAAGTTTATGCAACTTTGTTTTTTTTTTGTGAGAAATCTTTACTCTTCCTATGGGCCCCCAAAAAAATTTTGATACGGGGCCCCGCCAAGGCACGCTACGCTACTGAAGACCGGCCTTAACTATACAACATAATAACAATCTGAAAATTCAAGATATAATAATTCAAAAACTTAAGCTAGAAATTCAGACTTACAAGCTATAAAATTAATCTATATTGGTTTTCAAAGCTGGCTTAAATATAGAAAAAGATAAAAATAAATGAAGAAAAAGAAGAAAATGCTTGTTTTCCAAGAGTAACTACAATCATTACATTCCACTAAAAAATTATTCTTTAATTGATTTGCGAAAGTTGCCCTCCCTAAGCACAACAGGTAACCGATTCCACAGTCTAATAGATTGACAAAATATGCTAATGAGTGACTCCTTGGGATTATTAAAGTTCTAATAACGGCGCCACTTTTTTGAAACATGACTTTGATAGAGAATTGAACAAGGAATCCGATGACGTATGTTTCAATTTTCTATCGTCTGGGCTAGTGTAGAAAAATCGACTTTAAACATTTAAATTGTCGAAATTTCTTACTATTTAACGGTATAAAATTTTTTTGAAAATTTTCCTAAAAAGTGGACTCAATTTCATGCAGGATAAAAAAAGATTTTTGGATTTTTGACAAACTGAAGTGAAGATATCAGCCTCCAAAGACAAGCAAAATCGCTAACTATGTGATTATTAATTCAACGATAATTTCTTTAAAAAAAACAAAAACAAAAAAAAATTACATACATGTCGACTTATTTTACATATATAATACACAAAAAAAGTTTCGAGAAATTTCAAGTACCCTCGTCTTTTTATCCGTCAAATCCGTACGATTTGTAAAAGAATGACCCATATACAAGGGGCATTTTTTGGCGAGCAATTGGTGCAAGAAAATGCAATTTCTCATTTCCAGGTTGATGAGTACCTAGAATTGACAGCCTAGAATTGATATGTTAAACTGTTTGTTGTTTGTTAAATAAATGCACTTCATATGACTATACGGAAAAATCATATTGATCCTTATCAATACGGTGACCAAAATTGAAATTGAAAAAACAGAACAAAAATATTTTTTTTTAGCCTTCAACTTAGTTTATTTAAATCTTTCACGAGGTTGTCACAGAATGGACCTTTCAATCGGTCCAAGAATAATAACGATCGAAATGGGACATTTTCGCTATTTTCCACCTAAAAAAAAAAATACGCAGAACAAGTGCCTAAAAACAGAACACCTCTACTAAAAACAGATATGATGGTCACCGTACCTATCAATCACAGGTAAACCCGAGAAGTATGCAATTTTTTTTTATTTAAATTTTGGAATATTTTAGGATGTTGCGAGAGATCCCAGCAAACATTTTCTAACGCGGAACAGTGTTCCGCGGCTCGCCACGGCGATGTTTAGCTCGCCCGCAACCGTTGCTTGTTATCGCGGAATATTGAGGCTTGTTAGGCTATTGTCCGGTCGCCCGACACTGTTTTGGAAGAGCAATGGGCGATACATTAAAAATATCGCGGAATAGTCCCATAGACGATGTTTCAGCAAAGAATAATATACATAGCTAACTATCAAAATTTATTTTTGCTCGAATAACAAAATCAGTGACTATTTCATTGAATAAAGCAAAAGCTACAATACCACAAGGTATATACATATCAGAAAAAAATCGTATAAACCTCTTCCAAAAGTGACTTGGGCAGTGCTCGTCTGGAAGATGAATACGCAATGTATTGCGGATTGCTCGCGTAATATTCGTGAAAGCAATACATTTTTTTTTACATATTCTTTGTTGGTAGAGTTGAGAAAACATCGCCTATTTGCTCTTCTAGAATAGGTCGCGTAAACATATTCTTGGCGAACGTTCGCTAAGGCATAGGCTAAATGTTTGCTGGGACTGACTGTAAAAAAAACTATACATACATAGTTAATCTTGACATAAAAGCGAACGTTGAAAAGATATCCGGGTGTACTCTTTTAACGGTGCGTAAAAAAATTCAACAGATTTCTGAAGAAATTTTATGTTGTGTTAGGTCCATTTTTATATGTTAACAGGCCCATCGGGAGGAATCAGCTGGATTTTATTCCTTGTAATCTTCTTTGCCCTCTCGACACAACAGACTGATTATTATGTTGAAGATTTAGGTCATCTTTCCGAAGCCTTTTGTCAGAAAGCACCAAGGCAAATAAAAATAAGTTCACCAATGTGGGTTTTTAAAAGAGTATCTCCTGAATTCGGAGCCTCTTACAGAAGCGTTTGCCGTATCCGCTCTTTTGCCAGGACCACTTAAGCAGCATTTTGAAATGACGTTAATGACCTTATACTTCAAATATAATTGATTTTTGGCCGGTCTGCTGGCCCACCGTGCCAGATAAGTCAAATTTATCTCAAAACAAACAAAAAATTTACCGCGATGCTAAAGATCTATAGCTTTTTCATTATTTAAATTACCTCGAACGATGCCACGGAATTTCCTAGTGATTTAATACATACCGCAGTTAATGATTAAGTTAATACTTTGCTAAAAAAAAACTTGTATTTATCTTGGTATGCAGTGACATCGACGACATCAATACAGACATGTTTCATTTAGACATTTGGGATCACGATGACGAGAGTTGTGTTATGGATGCCGTTTCCCGCTTAAACGAAGTGCGTGGCGTCCGAGGCTTAGGACGATTTTTCAAGCAGGTCTGTCAATCGGCACGTCAAGGTTCACAAGACGATTTTCTCGGTTCGGTGAATATACCCATCGCCGATATACCTTCAACCGGCATGGAATGTTGGTTTAAGTTAGAAGCACGCAGTCACCGAAGCACCGTACAAGGACGCATTCGTCTCAAACTATGGCTGTCGACACGCGTCGACCACGGCACTGTGGAAGAAGACCACGAAATCGAGGTTAGGAAAATCGAACGACTACAAATGGTATTCATGCAGCATGAAGTGGCAACACACGAGCCATCGTGGACATGGAGCGGTGAGCTTCCGGGCGCAGCTCTCACCATCCTGCATCAAATGGCCATTCAGGCTGACCTATCCGATTTGCATTGCGCTATGGCACGGTGAGTACCTACCCTTGATTCATTCATGTGTGTGTGTGTGTGTGTGTATGCGCACGTCGAAATTTGGTTCACTTTACCCCGGCGTGCGGCTGCTTACGTTTTACGTCTTACGTCTTGACGATATACAGTGAGCAAATTGCACAATTCCCATTCCAAATTGAGCTTTAACAATAGTGACTGATTAAGTGCAATTGGAATAATTAGTTCAATTTGGCTTTGCTTCGGAGGATTTTCTTCATAAGTTGTTATCACCTGTTCATATGCATGCCTTTTGTAGCCATTTGACCACATGACCACATATGTATGTAACTGCTTGACATGTGTCACCTGATAGCCGTATTCTTCATTCTCTTTCTGTATTATCTATTCTCTACTTGAATTTTTATTTAATTTTAATTATTTTCTTTTCGCTTCGGGTTCGACTTCCATTCCATTATTCAGGTTTGTTGCGGCTGCCAAATTAAATTTTACAACGGCTTTGGATCCGAAATTCATGCACCGTTTGCTGACCGAAGTAGAGAAGCAATGGAATCAACAGAATCAGGAGCCGCTTACGCGAGAGCTGGACCAGTGGTTGGCTGGGGCTATGAATAGTTTTGTCGAGCGCTCTTTGCATCAGATACGCCGCCATCGAGACATTTTTCCTGCCCTCCACCCACCATCGCTCATACGACTCGAGTTTTTGCTTCGTTGTCTTGGAACCCTGGCCACGATGCGCGCATTTCGTGCCGTCTGCCCCTTCAATAAAGGCGTACGTGGCGAAGTCGTTAACGCCCTCCGGAAAGGCTCGATAACTTGGAGTGAGGGAGTTCTGCGAAGCACACAAAATACGTCGAATCCACTGACAAGCTTCGTGACAGCACTCAGTGCCGATATCCAACTAGGACATTCTTATTATCACTCCTTATTCGATAAGTAAGTAAATGTAGGGAAATATATGTACCATAGTCGTGGATCGTTTTGTTCGACAAAAAAAACCAAAATGATATTTCCACTACTAAAGAGGTAATTCCCAAGCAACCATAGGTCGAAACCGAATAATTTTCCTGTGATTTTTCAAAATAAGTTCCATCTTAAATATGCCTATAAACATGCTACAAATTATTACAGAAAAAATGGAATTCAGCGTGACGTAAAGTTGTTTTGAAGAAAGCATCGGCGGAATGCGATTTATCACAACCGTTATCCATCAGATGTTTGTTTGTTTTTCGTTCATAATGTAAAAATAATTCAATATTACTCACGGCTGCCTTGTCAAAAACGCGTTTAAATTGCATTTTCCTTTTTTTTGATACTTAGCATAATTTTAGGCATGATAAATATATAAATTTTTGCTTGAAAAATCAACATGAAAAACAGTTATTAAAGAATATTTATGAATGAAGTGATTAGTTTTCTGCTTTTTGGAATGTTTCCAACAACAATGATAACCAAAATAATTCTAATAAAGCATGGAAAACCTTTGTTTAGCGCAGGATTAAAATTGAAATTTGAGCAATGGTTTCTTCGGCATGATTATTGAGTATCGGCCATAGAATAATGCTCTGCTAGTGGAATAAATAGCACATTAACAAGTCGATTGTCCATTGTACAAGTACCAATCTATCAGCATAGTTTTATGATAGTTAGATGTGTGCAGCAGTAATCAGCAGGAAGATCCTTATTATTCCTTGGAATTCTATGAATGAGCTATTTTTCGATTATATCGAGGCCTGACCGCGAAAAAAACGTAAGTGACAAAATGCAAATTTTACAGTCAATGACAGAGACAGAAGTTTAGGCACCAAAAAGAATTATGGGCCATATATGCATTGTCGAGGTGGAAATTGTTTGTGGAAATCGGGAATTATACACCTATATCGTATTTAATTTTGAAAGGCAACTTTACGAACTAGAGCTGTAAAAATGAAAAAATTTACACTACTCGAGTGTATTCGTTATTTTTCGTCAAGTAATTTACTAAGTACTCTTTACTAAGCAATCGTTACTAAGTATTCGTTACTAAGTACTCGTTATATTTTTCTAAATATTGTTCATTCATTTAATAACTCCAGGTTGATAAAGTAATTAAAACTCCCTCATGCTTTTTGAAACTTCATCCAGTATTTAGTAATCAAATATTAATTCAACTTACTTTACCACCATACTGTTTTGCGGACGCATTGTTTTAGTACTAAATTATTCCGGAAACAATCGGCTGGCATGTGTGCAAAAAAGTACTAGTAATGAGATACTTTCATCAGTAAAGTAAAGCCTGAATTCCAATAGCGCGGGAAAATCGTGCGTGTGTCTCCATGAATTTGAAATTTCAAAATGTATGGAGATGCACGCACACGCATGATTTTCCCGCAGCTCACGCGCTATTGGAATTCAGGCTTAACGATATTTTCCAGCTCTGGTACGAATATACACGAGTATCTAGTTCTGTTTGTTAAGCCTCTAATGCCACATATTTTTGTGTCAGAAGAAATGTTCTATGAAGCTCTATAGACAATGTTACATTTTCATTTTATGGTATTTAAAATGTGACACTATTTATTTGGTTTTTCCTTTTGCTTCCGCTCTCCGTTTTCTTTCATATCGATGTTCGTGTCGACAGTACAAGCAGCATACAGTACTTCAGCATCGTCTATAAGCAATTTGATGCCATTATCGGCGAAGAGGTATACAGCCGTATGACGGCCGGGCAGGTGCGTGGCGTACGCATGAATCTCTCGCAATATACGCTTCTTGAAGGCAATGAGTGCATAGACGCTCAGCCATTTGAGCTGTTCCTGGCACTGCAGGAATTCGTTCAATTAAAAAGGTATCTCTCCGCACAGCCACAGCCACCAGAAAAACCTTTGTCGCTATCCAATTGCCACAATTGGTTCATTCCGCTATTCGAGCGATGGATGATGGTCAGCAAGGCCAAGGCCATTCAACGTACACGTGCCGCAGTGCGTTGCGATGCGATATGCGATGGTGAACGTGTCGTACGCTATAGCTCTTCGGCAATCGATGTCTCCTCGATACTCACAAATATCAAGGAGTTCTGGAAGGTCATTGCCTGGCCGGATCCGATCTCAGGAATGCTTCTCGAATCGCAATTGATCGATGTCGCCTGCTCGACGGCAATGTACTATTGTGACCTTATACATAATGCGTTAGTTGATAGAGGTTACTACGAGCAACAGGGGCCCTATCGTTGCTCCGACGAGATGTGTGTTACGGTGAATAATCTGGAATATGCACGCCGTAATCTGGCGGATTTCCGCTCAAATGGAGATACTTTGGAAGAAGCTGCCGATAATCTCCTCGAATCGAGCCTTTCCCATATCGAGGCCCGATGTGACCGTGTCCTCTCGAAGCTTTCTCCGCTAATGCAGAGCGCTGTTCAGAAGGCGGTATTCCATTTGGCATGGTCCCCGGACTCACTTCCCATCAATCAAGCTATTCGTACGCTCTTAGAGTATCTCGATGGCCATTTATCCGCACTGAACGGCACGCTACTGACGAAGAATTTCAATCGTGCTTTGCGATTCGTCTGGAAAACTGTGCTCGCGGAAATCGCTCATCAAATGGAGACTGGCGACGAGACGGAGAAACCATCGTGCTTTCATAAGCGGCTCTACGAGGCACTGACTTTGCTGGTCGAGTTCTTTCATGCCGAAGGGCAAGGTCTTGCATTGGAAAACCTGCAGACCGAAGATTTCTGGCGACTAGAGCAGCGACTGCAGTTCCATAAGACAGATACTAATCATTTGATTGACATGTTCTATATGAACCGTCTGAGGGAACAGCTGGTCGCCACTTTGCCGGGCCCTTATGGGTCCCTGACTGTGCGAGCTTACTTCAATCACGATTCAGTGTGTGTGGAAGTAATGCACGCTCGCGATATTGTGCCTCTTGATCCGAATGGTTTCAGTGACCCTTTTGTCATTATTGAGCTGCTGCCGAAGCGAATTTTTCAGCATTGCATGGACCAGCAAACGAATGTTCACAAGGTAAGCAGATACTAAATGTTACACAGAGAGCATTGCACGTAAAGTCTTGATGCCTTCATAAAATTATTTGACGTACGTATCTCTTTGTGTTTTTTTTTTTTCAGAAAACTTTAAATCCTATTTTTGATGAGTGCTTTGAGTTCTCCGTAACTTTGGAGCAATGCTTAACTGAAGGGGCCATGATCTGTTTTACCGTTATGGATCATGATGTTCTTACAGCTAATGATTTTGGCGGAGAAGCTTTTTTGGCTTTGAATAACATTCCCGGTGTTGACGACTACAACACGAGTGTCGAGAACTTTCATGGACTCAAACAGATTGATCTGCCCTTAATGCAGCAGCAAGATAAAAGTGAGTTACTCTATATGAATTAACCCTTTCATACATTCCTTAATAACATATGCAGGTACATACAATAACATTTGAAACAATTAAAAATGTAAGGGTGAAATTTCCAAGCGCAAAAATTAAAACATGGAAAATAAAATTCTATAACACAATTTTAACCGATCAGTTTTAAGTGTACATAAATAATCCAAATTTAAATCATCTCGAACCATTTTGCATGAGCTTACAGTAATGGCATCTTTTTTCTCTCTTTCTCTCTCATTCTTTCTCTCTCTTTCTCTCTCTTTCTTTCTCTCTTTCTCTCTCTTCTCTCTCTCTCTCTTTCTCTCTTTCTCTCTCTTTCCTCTCTCTTTTCTCTCTCTTCTCTCTCTCTTTCTCTCTCTCTTCTCTCTCTCTCTTCCTCTCTCTCTTCCTCTCTCTCTTCCTCTCTCTCTCTTCCTCTCTCTCTTCTCTCTCTCTCTCCTCTCTCTCTTCCTCTCTCTTCTTCTCTCTCTTCTCTCTCCTCTCTCTCCTCTCTCTTCCTCTCTCTTCCTCTCTCTCCTCTCTCTTCTCTCTCTCTTCTCTCTCTCTTCCTCTCTCTTTCTCTCTCTTCCTCTCTCTTCCTCTCTCTTCCTCTCTCTTCCTCTCTCTTCCTCTCTCTTCCTCTCTCTTCCTCTCTCTTCCTCTCTCTTCCTCTCTCTTCCTCTCTCTTCCTCTCTCTTCCTCTCTCTTCCTCTCTCTTCCTCTCTCTCTCTCTCTCCTCTCTCCTCTCTCTCTCTCTCTTCTCTCTCTCCTCTCTCTTCTCTCTCTTCTCTCTCTTTCCTCTCTCTTCCTCTCTCTCTTCCTCCTCTCTCTTCCTCTCTCTTCCTCTCTCTTCCTCTCTCTTCCTCTCTCTTCTCTCTTCTCTCTCTTCCTCTCTCTTTCCTCTCTCTTCCTCTCTCTTCCTCTCTCTTCCTCTCTCTTCCTCTCTCTTCCTCTCTCTTCCTCTCTCTTCCTCTCTCTCTCTCTCTCCTCTCTCTTTCTCTCTCTTCCTCTCTCTTCCTCTCTCTTTCCTCTCTCTCTTCCTCTCTCTCTTCCTCTCTCTTCCTCTCTCTTCTCTCTCTCCTCTCTCTCCTCTCTCTTCCTCTCTCTTCCTCTCTCTTCCTCTCTCTTCTCTCTCTTCCTCTCTCTCTCTCTCTCTTCTCTCTCTTCCTCTCTCTCCTCTCTCTCTCCTCTCTCTCTCCTTCCTCTCTCTTCCTCTCTCCCTCTTCCTCTCTCTTCCTCTCTCTCTTCCTCTCTCTTCCTCTCTCTTCCTCTCTCTTCCTCTCTCTTCCTCTCTCTTCCTCTCTCTTGCTCTCTCTTCCTCTCTCTTCCTCTCTCTTCCTCTCTCCTCCTCTCTCCTCCTCTCTTTTTCTTTTTACTTCTCTCTTCTTCTCTCTGCGTCTCTCTTCCTCTTTTCCAGATAATCCTATCTTGCAGATACTGGAAATGCGTGTGACCGATAAACAAGCACAAGAGTTCGTACGAAAGCAAAAATCTCGCATTATTTCGTAAAAATTAAGGGGTAAGATTGAATGAGCCCACTATTTGACCATGTGAGTTACTCTTGAATAGTGTGTTACTTTGGTCACTATTGGGGACTATTAACATTATAAGCTACGTGTAAAAAAAAGAGAAATTCAAATCTCCTTAGAGTCTAAGATTCCCGCTTTTCTCATTTATTATTGCGATTCTTGCGATGACATACGATTAGATTCACTAAGCAAGACTAGAATAACCCAGACTCGTCAAGCCAAATATGACTGCGCAAGCATAAACTGGACTATGCTTAACTAGAATCGACAAGACTATGCAAGGCAAGACGAAATTATCCTTGACCGGACACTTTTAAGCAAGACTTAAAAAATCCAGCTAAAGACTGTTTCCTTCTACAATACACTTTTCCAATTAAATTTCATTTGTTTTCAATAATTTAATGAGAGCTAACTGAATGTAAAATATAAGATCTTACCGATAACATATTTCTGGAAGTTTAAGAGTTCATGAAATGCTTAGTAAATCTCCATTTCACAGGAAAATGGAAATAACAGTTTGTTCGTTTAGGGCTGGAACTACAATGTATTATAAGGTTGATATAAATAAAAAGTAAAAATAACATTTAAAATTATACATTATTAAAAAAATATAAATATAAACAAACCTTAATATAAATTTCAAACGTGAAGCGAATGTCATTGTTTAAAATGGCAGCGAAGAAGTATGAGGGAGTAAATAACTCGAGAAGCGATATGAAACAGTTAAGAATATACATACATACATATATGTATGTGTGTATGTAACGAAACAACAGAATGGGTAGCTACTAGCTAGGGACCACAATCGTTTAGAGAATGCCTTGGTAGGCTTGATGGTATTTGCTGGCAGTCGGTCCAGCCCTTCATAAATGTGAACAAAACTTCTACTAACATTCATAGCTTTGTTTCCTAAGCCTCTCTTTGCTAACCATTCCATCGAGACCGTGGTTCAAGGAAAAACAGATTTCCTATATTCGCACCGTTCAATTATTGCTCTAACGATCAGCTTTCCTTCTTTCGCTTTTTCATATGATTCTCTTTTGCTCAATCAATAGATAAAATTAGCTTCTTTTTCAGTTCCATCAAGCAATACGATATATTTTCCAATCAAGTTAAATTAACATCTAACTTCATGGCAAGTGTAAACAGAACAATGAGCTGTACTCTGTGATGACCAAGCGAATCTGTTTTTCTCTCAATCATCGGTCAAGACCTAGTAGGCCGTGAGACCAACACAGCCAATTGTGATGGATTCTTTTTAATTTGCCATTAATTTTGGATCACTTGAATCGGAATTTGCAATCAGATATTGGCGGGGATTCTTCATTTAGAAGATATCACATTTAGAGCTTGCTTGAACTTTCCCATAAATAGAATAAACTCAAGAATACATATTTAACCCTTTATCGGATAGTAAAATATTTTTAGCTTACATGTTTTCTCTAATAACCAGGGCTCGGATTGTATTGCATTTCTAAATTTGAAGCATACTTTATGGAGTTAAACTTTTGTTAAGAGTCAAATCGATTTTCAACTTCAATATAAATTTGTTTGAAGTTAGAAAAGCGGTTTGAAGTTCAACTTCGCTTAACTTATTAGCAAAATATTGGTATGAAAATTTTTTGCCCCATAAAGTATGCTTTAAATTTATAAAAGCAACAAAATCCGAGTCCTGCTAATAACTTTTGTTAAGAGGTTCTCTAAATACAGCTCTGACAGAAATGAAAAACTTTATATAAAAAAACGCTTATATGAAGTTTTTCATTTTTGTTTCATTTCTGACAGAACTAGAGATAGCCCCTAAAGATAAACAAATGTATTCATAAAAATCTTAAGAAAGTTTAAAAAAGTTTTTTTTTACTCCTTAATGTGAAAAAGTTCGTCTGTGTTACGTTTTTCTAGCCAGCAAATCGATATTCAACAAAACTAGATAGAGGGTTAAGCCTTAGTTTGCATGTATTTTGACGTAAAACATAAACGTACATTTTGAAATGAAGGATACATCATTCGTGAAATTTTCTTTCAAAAGACTTGCTTTTTGAAACTCCAAATGATTTGCAATAAATTAAGAAAATTTCAGCGAATTAATTCTTACATATGTATTGTTATTCCAAACTCAGTCCTCTTCTTTTGCTCTGTCTGTTTGAAAATCTGAAACTATTTCCATCGGTAATCTACATTCTCAATTCACGTAGAATTATTTTCCTGAAATAATTGTGTGCTCGCACGATAACGATTTGGCCTGTCTAGTAGGATCCTCCTTTTCCGCGCGGTAGCTCAAACTCCAGAAAAACTGATAGTGTCAGAATAATTGAAAGGATAAACTGAAATCTGATTGCAGGTTTGGATTCAAAAAAATCAAAGCCAAAATCTCAAACAAACATTGTTCTCAAAAAATATTTACATTTTGTTTCTTAAATTTTACATACATACATATAGAAATATGTATTAAATAATATAAACAATGGCTTTACTATTGAAAAGTTTTTTTTCATGTATACACATCTGAATATTCCTTCAAATACATACATACAATCGTGGCTTAAATAAATAAAACTACTTAAGTATTTTATGTAATGCCACGTTTCCACTTAAACTAATTATCGGATTTTCCCATTACCGCGCTAATAAAGCCATCAAGCTGTCATTACCCATACAAAACGCTGTTCGATAATGAGACGGCAATGATACGTTAATATTCAATTAGGTTTAATGAGCATCGTTGCATTCATTTTTTTGCACTTATCGAGCATATCGCCATATCTAGCAAGTAACAATGCAACTCTAGTTTTGACAATCAACTCATTTAAAAAAAAAAAAAAAAAGTGATCTTATTAAAAATGCTTTTGCAAACTGTCAGTTAGTGATGTCAGTATTTGGGAACCAAATTTCTCTTAGATATTAAAAAACAAAAATTCCTTTTGCTCTCCCAGCGAACATTTATACCAGACATGTCTGTTGTCTATTTTTAATGTTGATACTTAAAAGAAATATCTTGAAAAATTTTATAACTCTATTCACTTTTTATCCTCACTTTCTAAATCTGATATTGTTTTAGACAAACAAGCATTGTCTCAATTCAGAATTTCCCAAGTACTTATTTCACTTCCAATTCTAACTGAAGCCTGTCCGAATTGTTTTAAGATTATTCCGTAATTTATTGGACGAAACGTTCGGATTTCTTGTCAATCGCCCATAAAACTTTCGGTACGTTTGGTGACCGACTTCGCCATCAGACTCGGCAATTTTTTCATAAAATCCATCAGAAAGCAGTTAGAAATCGGGAGAAAATGTTCGCTGGACTGCTTTTGATAGAAATACATATATGGGCCTCTCTCTCCAGCGATGTCAGAAATGAAGAACTTCATATAAAAAAAATGCTTCGGAAATGAATCAGAAATATTCTGAAGTGTTTTTTTATATGAAGTTTTTCATATCACAGAACTGGAGAGAGCCCCTAACAACAAAAATCCCTTTCAAACAATTTAAGTGGATTCTGGTTGAAAACAAAATCGGGAAAATCCCTAAAAATGGGGGAAATCCCTCAATACCCTGGCATTACTGCTTTCAGTATTAATGAATGAGATTTCGCTGACCACATATATCAGTTCTTCTCTTCGCCTTTAGATTATCTTGCTTTTGCAAGCTGTCAAATCTTGATTTGTACCATACAACAATCTGTACAATTGAAATCATCTATATAGGCAAAACAGTTTGGCTAATGAAAACTCTCTTAATTAATAGTGGAACCACTTCTCATCATCTTTTGATTACCGCTAAATTAAAGGCCGATAATGAAAAAGTGGAACCGTAGCATTATTTTAGGGAAAATACCTCTTCAGCAAAAAAAAAAAAAAAAAAATGATCAACTAGTAGTTCATATTTAAAAAAATTTTTTTTTTATAAAAGTGACATCACAAGGCAAGTTGGACTCTGTTTCAATGAGACATTTGAACAAAATTGAACGAAGGACCATCTTGATGTCATAAACTGGGTATTAAGGTATGATGTGCATATTTGAGAAATGAAAGTGCAACAAAAGGTAAACAAAACAAAAAATCAACCAAAACAAACACGTAGTGAAACGCAAACCAAATACAGAATAACAAGAATTTAAATAAACATCAACAATTAAAAATTGTCGAAAAATCAAAATCAAACAAACAAACAAATATCCCGAAAACATTGTTCAGTAATCGTTGTCAATTCCAGATACATATAACTTATAATAAAATATTAAAATAATTGCATTCCATTACGGCTTAATAGTTAATTCTCACAAAAATTATATATGGATAAATAATTGACTCTTGAATGTCCTGTAATGAATTTTTATTAAAAAAAAAAAATATTCAATTAGACAGAGCTTTTGCTCTTGCAAGTAATCTTTAAACAAAAGTTTATTTCACCAACCAAAAAAAAAAAAAATAAAAATTAATTAAATATTAAGCTGACGCAATATCAATCAACTAATGCTGAGATAACAGTTTCGTAAATATTTTATGGGCATGCCTGCTTACTCCAGCACCGGAAAGAAAAAAAAAACATAAAACAAAAAATCGAAACTCTCTTAACGCTGTAATTAATTTGTAGTAAGTTTAGCATCTTACGAACTTAGTTCTTACTAACTTCATTTCATAGAAATAAGAAATTCGAGAAAACAAAAAAAAAAAAAAACAAATGAAATTACGAACACACTTTTCAGTATTGAACTTTCCCACCTTTGCGCTTAAGAATCCTAAGGTATGTACTTATGTGTTTACACATACGAACAAACCAAATTGAATAAACCTTATGTATGTAAATATATCTTAAATAGGATAACGTTTTAATTTAAATGCATGTATGTATATCAATATATGTGTAAAACTATACACCGCCGTTTTCTAAGATTTTTACACATACATTCACAAAAGCACCGGCCTAATGACTCCAAAATTGTCCCAGTAGAAAATGTCAAGCGGACTTCCGCGATGAAATCAGCATGAAAAAGGAGCCGTCCCGACTCCCTTTGTAAAGTAGTCACGCGGTGATATTTCTACACAAATGGCATTGAGCATCACGCCCGACAAAGTCATCGAGGCGGTGCGAGAAAGTCCGCTATAGCGAAAAAAGTATTTGAGAGCTGCAAGTGCTCTTTCTCCCCCAATGTCTATTTTTAGAAATCGTTTGACAAATATATCTTTCTCCTAAGTGCTGGAAACTCGAGTTTCAAGAATTTTTTTTTTTTTAATCTTTCTGTTTCTACAATTGAATCATCGCCTCGAATAACGTTGTAAGCGACAAGTTTTTTGAACCTAGTTTTCGGACTTTCACTGTCAATAATACTTTAAGCTAGCAAAAATGTGTTCTTATTTGGTAAACTCTTGGAAATTTTCCCAACACTTCAATAAATAAAAGAAGTGAAAGGACTTAGCTAGTACTGACTGGCATGACAAATATACGAAAAATATGAAATTTGTCGCTTACAACGTTATTTGAGGCGATGATTCAATTATTGTTTGGCTCGGCCAGGGATCGAACCCGCGATCTTCGAATTGTGAGGCCAGAATGCGTGCACTACGCTACGCCCTCCTGACGATAAAACCCTATTTTAAAAACCATCCATTGAGATTCAAGCAAGACGAGTTCAAAATGGAAATGACCATCGGGCATGACTTTTTCGCTCCACCTCGCTGACACTGTCATGCTGAGCATTTCATCGAGCCGCCCGCTCTAAAGGACGCGCGGACTTGTTCACCGCCGACATAACATTCTGCTGGGGTTATATGAATGTACGGCGCCGCAATATGTATTCGTTAATTTTTGTATGTTCTTGTAGGCGTTGGTGTAAATTCTTTTATACGTGTGTATTTTCACAATTGGCTTTCAACAAATGTGTTCTGGCTTTTCTCAAATTAAGAAAAAACAAAAACACTACATTAAATCGATGCCACTAAATAATTTCAACATAGAAGCTTCTTCTTTTTCTTTGTGTAAACTTGGTGTTGAGCCCACTTTTTCGCGGTATTGGCCAACTTAATGAGCTACATCGATATACATACATACTTATATACACCAGGGTGTCGCAAAAAAAGTTTGTTTTCTTGAACGCGATTTTTTTCGAAAGCTTATGGGTTGAAATATTTTTGAGAATTTTTCCACATTTTTTGTTAAAGGTTTAGAGGTAGCTCAGCGGGGATTTTCATGAAAAATCCTGCTTTTCTGAGTTTTTCGCTACGATAGGTACATAAGCAATGTTTTTCAATACTTTTTGGGCACTAATCGGAAGAATATTACACAAGTAGGTAAACATGGTTTTGGATCTGAGAAACTGAAAGTTGTTTTGACGTAATTTGGCGTGCAACGGTTTTTTAAGATTGGCTCTAGATTCCGAGATATGGACCAAAAACCGTTAATTAGGACATTAACTAACTAACCAAGCTGTAGCATCGTTGTTTATCAACCGATTTTAATTTTTTTACGGCAATAAAAAGTCAAAAGAATGCTCTTTCAAGAAATATAAACAGCTTGCTATAATTGTACCTATTACTTAATTGGATTTTTTCCAATGACAAAGAGAATTTGTTTGAGTTTTTTTTTTCCAAATTTTCCAACTTTGATGCCATTTTATTCCAATTTGTTCCACTACAAAGCCTTCACATCGGCATTACTTAAGAAAATTCATTTCATTTCCAACAAAATGTTACTCTGCATTTTCCAGAAAAACAAAGAGATCAATGCCATTTGAAAACTTGTGTTATCCAAGCTTTGTTTTCATGTACATAAACTACACAATTTATATACAATTAGTTGTATTATTTTTTCTCGAAATAATTTGGGCGCCAAAAAAGGGGGCCTCATAATATCTTAATTTCATATTAAAATGGTTAAAAGTAGTAATGCAATTGCAAAGAACGCAAAGTCCTCTTAAAGTTATAAGAACTTCCCATTTTACTTTTGTAGTTCTAAAGCTATGTCCCATTTTGTTCCCAAAAACATTATAGCAACAGTTCGTTGCATACTTCCAGGCTAAATTTGGAGTTTTTCGTTGCCTACATGATACCGAATGTATATTAAACAGAATGAAAATTACGAACTTTTCATGGGCGGAAAATCAATGCCTATCTGAGAAAATTCTAAAAACTTTTTTAACCCATAAGCAGGGCTCGGATTTTGTTGCATTTAAAAATTTAAAGTATACTTTATGGAGTAAATATTTTGTTCAACTCACATAAAGTTAAAATTCAAATCGATTTTTAACTTCAATATGATTTTTGTTTTTTTTTTTTTGAAGTTAGAAAAGCGGTTTGAAGTTCAACTTCGCTTAATTTTTTCGTAAAAAATTGGTAAGAAAATTTTTTTGTCCCTTAAAAAATGCTTTAATTTTTTAAAAGCAACAAAATCCGAGCCCTGCCCATAAGCTTTCGAGATCCTTACGTGCAACTATGAAATTCGAAAAGAAAAACATTTTTATAGGACACCCTAATATACACATCAGCAGATAATACAACCCAAAGTTCTTCGATAGTACAATAGCTTCAATGCAACTTAAAAATCAAATTTAGGACTCTCGTGAACTTAAGAGCTGTTTTTTGTTTTTGTTTTTAATAAGAAATCGGGATATGATAACTATAATATAATTTATGGTAAGAATGAGTGGGGAAGAGCACGAGAGTGAGGTTGTTACAAATTAACATGATTGCCAAAATATGAAATTTTACTCAAGAAAAGCACAAAAGAACGAAACCACCAATTATCAGACTAATACTAAAACAAATACTAAAACAAATACATATACAAATGCAAATGCATATACTAGAGCAAAAACAAAATGGAACAAAAACACTAAAATAAAAGCCGAACATGTATACGAGAAAAATGAACTCGATACGAAACCTATTGAAAATCCCTCCTACACTTTTATGTACCTAATAAAGAATATCGTTTTTATATACACAAATGTTTGACAAAAATTTATGTACTTTTATATTACTTAATCATTTGTTATATATTTGAAAGAAAATAGAAATAAATACCCAAACAAGTCGCTTAAGGAAATTCGAAAAAATGTACCGATTACAGAAGCCAGTGGGCAGCGTCCAGTACTACAAAAATAAAAACAAAGCCAAACAAAGCAAAACAAAACCAAAACAAATCAAAACAAAACCAAACAAAAAAACAACGTTTTTCTCGCATTACAATCAATCAAAATTACATATTTTAAATGAATCCTTATGTATATGTGGAACAGTGGGTGCATTCAGCAGACTCAACTGTTATGCATCTGTTGAGTAAAATTCCAACTGAGCTTTCGCAGCATGTTGACTGAGCGGACTACATTTTTGGAAATAGAGCCCGCGCAATTCAACATACTGTAAAAGCTCAGTTGGTAGCGCACCCTTTAGACGAATTTTACTTAACAGTTGCGCAACAGTTGAGTCTGCTGAATGCACCAAATAACTTTCATGGTATGCAACGTATTGGCGGATTTTCCAAAGTGCACAAAAGTCTTACAGACTCAAAGAAAATTGAGCTTGCATTAATCGATGAAATATTTCAAAACGGCCATACATCTGTTGTACGTACATTAGGGCGTTTCACACGCGAAAAAAAGTGTTAAATTTCGAAGATGGCCCCTCTTAAACGAAAGATAATGTAAGTCGAAAAATTTGGGCACCACTTTTTACATTTTTTAAATTGATGTTTAGAGGTCTCTCGAATGCATTTAAGCCAAAATATCAATTTTTTGTCAATTAAACAAAATTTCAATCGATTACGAAAACAAAATTTATATGCAAAAAAACCTTTTCGAATAACGTAAACACATTATGAATCAATTGATCGGTAAAACATCCAACTCTTCCCGGAAAAACCATTCATTGAAATCAATTTTTGTGTTTTCTGCCCCTAAAAGTATACAGAAAAAGTCGAGAATCTGTCAAATTGGAAAATCTAAACTCACAACATCTAAATAAAAATTTTCTAGCTCTCTTTAAGGCGTCTTTGACAAAACTTCAAGTCCTTTGCGCGACCACTAAACATCAATTTAAAAAATTGAAAATGGGGCCCAAATTTTTCGATTTACCTTATCTTTCGTTTGACAGGGGGCCATCTTCGAAATTCAACACTTTTTTTCACGTGTGAAACGCCCTAATGTATGTACAATGTACATTAGGGTGTCCCAAATATATGAAATTAATTTTTCGGAAACGCATACCCTCCAATTTTTTTCTAAATGGTCCTATTAGCTTAAATATTAAATATTATTGAGATTGAAATACGATAACCCGTGCCGAATTGCCTTCGAAGTTTGGTATGAAGTCTCTTCAAATTGAGTCCCCCAAAAGTATGCATCGAAATTTTTTTTATATAAAAAATCGTGGGTTTTCTTGAAAATAATGCAACATTTCCACGATGTCAGAAATATATAGTGAAATAATGTTTATCATCATCATAGCTAGAATAAAACTTTTCTGGAAAATACTCAAAACTAATAGGAGATTTTAGCCCTAAATATTGACATGCATACCTTAAGGGTACAATTCATATCAAAATTCAACGCCTCAAATTTGTTAATTCTCGAATATCTCGCACATTTTTTACTTGATCTGGACATATAAGGGCTTAATATGTTACCAATGAAACTTGATAGTGGTTTTAAAAGTTTAAATATTTTATACGCAATGTATGGTATAGTAAAATATATTGTAAATCAGAAAAAAATTTGGAAATCATTGATTTTTCCGATTTTTTAACTTTCATAAGTCTCGTAGAACTCTTTGTAAGAGAAATGCATCACGTAAAGACCGTTTCCTCTTAAGGCACACTTTCATTTTAACTATCAAATGTTCTTGTACTTGCACATGGTGAAACATGTCCTCAAGTTATTTCGCAGAAATAAAAAATTAAGACAATCGCACAATATTTGCGGTGCCCAAAGTCAATTGAAAATAACAGAGACGTAAAAATGGCATTTTTATAGTGGTCCGCGTTTAACAAATAATTATTTATAGTGAAATTGTGGGGGTTGCTTTCTTAAAATAAGAAATTTTGTTCTATTGTGAAGATACAGAGGTATGTTTATGGAAAAAATTCTATTGCAAATTTTTTTTCTTGGAAAGCCTCTGAAGGCCCATACAAAAAAAAAATGCCCTAACGGACATTAAGAAACCATTTTTTGAGTTGCTCTGATGTCAAAATAGTAGGACGAACTGCAACTATACGTTTTTTATCCTTAAATAGTGTTTTATTTTTTATTCGTAATATAAAAAAGCTGAGTTACATTTAATTGGTTTTTTTTTTTTTTTCAAATAAACGAATTGTTTGTGTTATTTAAATTTTTTTTTACTAGCTTTTACAATATAGCTTAACCTATTAAGCTAACAAAAATAATAAATGCAGGTTTGGGTTCATAATCTCAAACAAGGAATAAATGAGCCTTTTAAGGTACACATAGTCCTCGTAAGGCCCAAAAAGTCGTTTTTAAATCGTATTTTAAGAGCTTTTCCGATAAGGTTTTTTTGGTAGAATTTTTTGTTATTTTATAGAAAATTTATCAAATAAAACAACACAAAAACAATCGGGCCTGTATCATCAATACTTTGTACGCAGCAATGGAAAAGGTGTAAGGTGGGCCTTATGTGGTGCACTGACCTTACTTACAACCTATAACTGTAGTTTCTTAAGTTGGAGTTTCTTTACTAAAAATAACACTTATTATATACCCAAAAACTATTACTATTTAATATTTTAATAGGTTTTTTGGTAAAAATTATTACTTTTTAAAACCGTTTTGCATAAGGGTAAGATTTTTGAGGTCTGTATGACATTTTAAGGCATTCTAAATTAAAAACAAGTTTTATATGGAAAAATTTGTTGGGTGTATAGTGTGGTGGTACGGGTGGTTTTGAGCGTGTGCGATTTTGATTTAACTTTTATATTTGCTTAATGTTATCAATAGAAGTATGAAACCTTCGTACTTTGGAGCGCTATAGCCTTCTTTGCTAGCATCTAAAAGTTCCAATGACATTCGGCTGGGCGTGGTCCTACCTTGACACCATTAAGTTTGCGATTGTTATCATGACAAAAAAATTTAGAGGTTAGATACTCTAGTAAAAAGAGCTCCACCAAACTTAAGGAAATTAAAAAATCTTAAACATTTAGAAAATTTTTCTGATTTTAAATATATTTTACCAGACCAAACACTTGCGTATAAAACTATAAAGATATTATAATCGCAAGCCCATTAAATTGGTAACATTTTAAACCATAATGTTACCAGGTCAAATTAAAAATGAGTGAGATATTTGAATATTAACAAATCTTAAGCGTTGAATTTTGATATGAATTGTACCCTTAAGGTATGCATGTCAATATTTAGGGCTAAAATCTCCTATTAGTTTTGAGTATTTTCCAGAAAAGTTTTGTTCGAGCTATGATGATGATAAACATTATTTCACTATATATTTCTGACATCGTGGAAATGTTGCATTATTTTCAAGAAAACCCACGATTTTTAATATAAAAAAAATTTCGATGCATACTTTTGGGGGACTCAATTTGAAGAGACTTCATACCAAACTTCGAAGGCAATTCGGCACGGGTTATCGTATTTCAATCTCAATAATATTTCATATTTAAGCTAATAGGACCATTTAGAAAAAAATTGGAGGGTATGCATTTCGATTTTTGGGAAAATAAAACCCTCCCTTATATCTTGGGACACCCTAATGTACATACATACCTACATATCGTTGCTATACGTGCTGTTGTACGTTCTCCCTCAAGTCTGTGGCCAAGCTATTCAAATCTGTCCCTTACCGGCTTAAATTCGTTATTGAACAGAAAGGATTTCTGACACAATAATAAAACCACAAAATGAGAAATTCTACTCCTGGGCGAAGTGGGCCATTTTGAGTGGCGTGGAAATTTAGTTATAAAATTCTTATTTTTGTTATAATTTCGAAGTTTTTCCTTCGAAGTTGATGAAGTTCAGTTGTTTGTATTCAAAATTGAATAAATTTATTTAAACGTTCGTTTAAAACTTTTGTTGAAACGGTTTTATATTTCAAGAAATATGGATTTAAATGAAATTTTAACAGGTGGGACATTTTGAGTGGCAGTCACTCTATGTCGAATCTACTATAAATCGCATAAAAGATTAATCGAAATGTTTTTTCCCCTTGGAAAACGAGGTTTAATATAAAAAACATGCTTTGAGCTGTGTTGTTTTACCACTACACGGGTTGGGAAATAGAGCCCAACTATGATACGGATACACCCAATTTCTTAGTCTTATACATCAGAGTGTGATAATTACTCATATTCAAGATTTGTAAATCTTCTGTATATAGTGGACAACGACCGTTTCTCTCATTTATATTTGATTCTTTCCGGACAAGCTTAATTTAGAATTCAAAACTTGTACAGAATTGCAGACATTTATATCACATTGAGCTTCAGCGTGAGTGGGAAAACCACAACCATTTTTGCGGGCTATTCACTTGTGATCTGAATATCAATAGTCCAGGCAAGTAGCAGATACCGCAAGGAGCTCCGCTTAGAGTGTAGGTGAATGCTAGAAATGCGTCGAGAAATTCTCCAGAGGAGTGTTTTTCGTCAGAGAAGTTCGCTTAAAGATTTTGGAAAAAAATTCGAAGTTAGCCCAAAATTAATGTTTTTGGAGTACTTTTTCGCTCCAAAAAATGAAAGACCACTTACTACGTGCTGTAGAAGTTTTGGTTAGTTCGTCTTGAAATAAAAACAAAATTTGCCATTTGTAGGAGCTGCCGTCTGAAGGGAAAACTTAGAAATTATTGCACTGAAGTTCGAAATTTCATTATGTTTGCATTAAAGTTATCAACAGTACATCCATTGAAACTCCGAGCAACAATTACATGCAGTATATATGGTTTTTTTTTTTTTTTTTTTTGTTGCCACCGTCTGAAGACATCTTCATGATCAAGGATCTAAGCGAATATCGAAAACGGATATTTAAAAAAAAACTTCGAATCCACTCTGAAATATAAATCGCTTGATGCATTGCAGCATAGATAAAAGAATAATAAAAAGTCACAAAGTCGAAAAAATGTCGTTTATGCGACTCCCCAGTCGGGATTTTCTGTTTTGCGTGATTTTGTTCTTATTCGAGTTCATTTATGAAATAACTAAAAATGAAAAAAGGTTCACACAAAAGTCATGAGTAGTAGCGAACCAATTCAGCGATAGCTGACCGACAACCAACAAGCATTCCAGGATGTTATAGTCAGGCGAGCCTGACAAAGAAACACATGAATAAAAATTTAAATTTAATTGAAATATTTGGAAAAAGTCCGATTTTGGGGGCAGCTTTGGAATTTTTGTGACTGACCCTAGTACTGGAGGTACTCTTAATAATGGACCGATCAAGAAAATTTTAGGATGTTTATGGCTACAAAGGAAATATACTGTCCCATTTGAATTTCGGGTGTAGGAGACAATTTCCGAAAAACGCCCTTATGCCCCGCCCACAATTTACAATTTTTGGAAATCACATTATTTGCCTTCGAATATATCAAATAAATGTCAAATTTCATCAAAATATCTTGAAAAACTCCGGTTATAGGGCAGTTTTTGTGAATTTCATAGCAGACCCTAGTACTGGAGGTACCCTTAAAAATGCTCCGATCGGGTCCATTCTCGAACTTGTTCTTACTCATATCCCTGTGAGCACGCACACCAAGATAGCTCAACTCCTTCGATAAGAAAACTGTCTACACACAGGCAGACAGACAGACAGACGAACGGACATGGCTTAATCGAATCTCCTGGTGACACTGATCATTTCTGTATATAATTTGTATGGTCTATCTCAACTGGTTGTGGGTATTACACACAAACCCACTAACGCAATAAACCCTCGACACAGAGTGTGTCGGTATAATTAATACTTTACATTTCATATGACAACGCAATATTAATTTTCAACAACGAATTCCACAATATATGCTTAGTCGAAAAAACCTATTGTGGGTGTTGAAAGTTGACCTCTAAGCCATGCACTTTCCGACTGGGATACTTATAGTATGATACACAACCTAACACATCCAACCGTTGTTCGCATGAGAATTTTATGCTATACCCGTGCGACGCCTGCAGAGTTTTTAACCCTGCTCAGCGCGCCTAGAGAAATTCTCACTTAAAAAAAATTCCAAATAACAAACATGTTGCAACGGGCCCGTTCTGTTTTAACACGACTGAATGTTAATCAGGCCCATCGAGAGAGGGTGCTTTAATTTTGATTTAATTATTGTTAGATGTAATAAAAAACATTAAACGAAAACAGTCAAGTAAATTAAGTTTAAATATTAACTTTTCGAACAATTTTTTTGGTTACGAAATCATTCAAAACGTCTGGGAAGTTAACCTTTTCCCATGCATCATTTTCAATCGCCATTATCGACAATGAATTAAAACGGTTCCTGAGACATTGACGTTCGAAGACAGTTTTTTATTAGTTTTAATTTTGAAAAGTAAGGTTCGCCAGCTGCATTTGATATCATCAGACTTCTATACATTTGCAATGCTATCATCACATTCGGGAAAGTTGATTGTACCATATATTTGCTAAAATCAATTTAAACAATTGCTCGACAGTAACAATTTCATTTTTCTCCACAATCCCCGCATCTTCTAGTTTTAAGATGAACTGCTTGAAGTGCACTATCTCGTTTATAATTTCGGGCTCAATGTCATCAGGATAATGTTCACTTAATTTTGTATAAGCCTCTTTAATTTCATTGTTGGTATTTGTCATGAAATCTGTTAGAAATCCAAACAGAGAATTAATTTCCCGATCAGCTTCTAGACGCGGCGGCGCGACAATTCTGAATACAGCACGTCAAGTTCTGGAAAATAAGTTTGAATCTTTAACTTCTCTCTTCCTCTGATAACAACTTCTTCAGCAGACCCATCATTTTGATGGATTTTCCTTCTTCGCAGACGCCGATTTTCATCACTGTATTCGGTATCGGATTTCGCATTTGGCTTTATCTCGTAATCGTCGAATAGTTCTCGTTGCGATATCAAAAAATCGATTCAGTTTGGCAGCGTAAAATATTGCCATTAGAGTATGTTCTTTTTTTTTTTTTGCAAGTCCTTTAATAGACATCGAGCCATCGAGTGAATTGCCTGCGATATCTCAGTTTCATCGTCAGCAATAGACTGCAAAGTCTTCTGGAAACTCTTGTAACCTTCTGACAATGCCTTAGTCGCATCGGCCCTTGGACATCAGCTTTTGTCGGACACTTTCTTCAGAACTAAACCTTTTTTCTGCATAATTGCCCAGCGATAAGTTGACGCCGAAAAAAAAAAAAAAATTGTACAGTGGCTGTACCAATCCGAAGAATGAGATTGCTGCTCCAACGCAATATTTAATTATATATATTTATATTTATTTTATTCATATGTGCCTGTACACCATTGTAACAACCAGATATGTTTGACGCATTACCTATCGTAGACTGGACTCTCGAATTTTTTTATATGAATATTGTTTTGATATAAAAAATTTACAATTGTCGAGGCCAGTTATTCGCCTCTGTGACTTACTATACTCGTAGGAATAAATAGCAAGAAAACAATCTGATACTGTTCCATTTGACGTAACGTATATATCTCAGCACTACAGACAACTGATCAGTATGAGATGTGTCTGGTGAAAAAAATGATGTTTTGTAACAAAACAACTGAATTTTTCCAAAAGACGAGATATTTGTAATTTGAAGTGATGATGGTCGTGAGAATCGATTGTTTCCCACCTCTCTTTGCTAGTTTCCCAAGCCAGAGTAGTGCTGCCAGTCTGAGGAGTTTTCCCAATTTGACCGATTTTATTTTGACCCAAAAACAGCTGCAAATGTAAGCATTTTTTTGCCTATCATTTTGCTCCTTTGACAACCATTTTGCATAGTTTTTGTATATTCCGGAAATAATATTGAGTGGCAGACAAGCGAAATTTTTAAAAATAATTAATTTGTACCAACGATTTTAAACACTAACTGGGCGAGACAGAAAATGTCCAGACAAGGTATTTGCAAGCCGTTGGAGAGAAAATCTATCAAATCGCAAGTCTTGCCATTTTAGCGTTTTTCAGGCTAGCTTTAGCTTTTTATTTCTTTATTAGCCGCGAAAAAAGCAGTTTCGAATTATTTTGCTCGTGCGCGGGGCCCCTAGGCGATGCGGGGCCATTAGCCGATGCGGGGCCCCTAGGCAGTTGCCTAATTTTCCTTGGGGTTAAGCCGGCACTGAATCCGAGAGGTTTTCGTTTTTAGGAGCACTCTCGGCTAAGAAGAGGTCACCACTGTCTCACCTCGGGGTATTTCGATATTGATGGGGTCTCTCCGTTCCCGGGGGTCACCATGATGGAGAAGAAAAAAGTGTAATGAAAAAAGTTATTGCTGCGTTTGCAAAGGATTATCTTCTAAATTCGAGCCCGTTCCAGAAACCCTTAAAACAGAAGAATTTCCCCTTTCTCTTCCCTCTCTAGAAAGCTGACGTCAATTTTACGTATTCAGAGGACAATTTATCGCATTGCATGGGCAGACTTCACTTTGCCGTTTGAGAATATTCCAACAATAAAGCAGAAAATTTAATGGGAATATGTAGGAATATTGAAAACACTTCAAATACTATCTTTTAATAAAGGGCATAGTACAATTCGATTTTGAGGTGTTTAATTTTTAAAAACATGTCGTGGGAGTGATGTCTTTTCTTACCATATTTCGCAGATTTGTGCTGCATATACATGTCAACCGCTGCATAAATAAATAGTACTGAGAATATCTATACTTCCGATTTTCTAAATATCTCAAAAAGCTACCTTTTGATTTTGGTCAACTTTTTTTTGAAGGAAGGTAAAAAAAAAAAAAAACTTGGAAATGTCCCCAAAACTGGATTACTGGAGCCGGTAATGGGAAAGCGTGCGACCCATGACGTTTCTAGTTTTTCATATTGCAGTTTCCATTAAATATACTTGAACATTTCAAATTTTTCTTGAATAATTTTAGGATTAGAAAAAACTTGAAAACTTCTAACTCAAAAAGCATAAAAAAAATTAATGGATGAAAATTTGTGTAAACATTTTTAAACTTTTTCGCTTTTTCAATCTTTTCACTTATAAGGGGATACCCTAATTATAAATTTTGCTACTGGGCCAAAGCTCAGTCTAATTGCCATAAATGTTAAATTCAAACTTAAAAGCGTTTTAGCGAACTCCAAACCGCAATGCAAAAAACAAATTTTATGAGGTACATTTTTTTTTTGATTTTAACTTCCATTTTGCCCCTCGCTGTCCTTGATTTTCATTACTTTTTTCTCGTCTGAAACGCTCAAGTTGCTTCCCTTGGTAAAAACCCTTGGCATCTATAAAAATACCGCCTTAATCATTCGAAATTTCTTGCTACATCTACTCAGCACACACAAGTCAAGGGTTCGAGAATTTTTCTTAAATCAAATTTGAATTCAATTGTGATTCTCAAATCGAGAATTAATGTTTGATATTAACATTTGAGTTCGATTTGTTATTGTTTTGAGAATGCATGTTTTTCTCGAATTACTAATGGGGGAGTGTCTCCGTTTGTGGGCTCAGTTTCGTTTTTTTGTCATAACTTTTAATCAAGTGAATATTATGCGGTGATATATACTCGTATACGCTTGGAAAGCTTGAATCCTTAACTAACCATTTATTAAGTAACTTTATTGATTCCTATTACCAAAACAATTGTTTCATCAATTTTGTAAGCTGCTCATTTTTGGCCGACAAAATTTTTGTATCCGGTTGTGGGCATCCTTGAGAAATTTCATAAAAATGTAGTAAAACCACCACAAATACAACAATTATTAAACTTTATAATTTTTTTAAGCCTGCAGTGGCCATATAAGCGAAAGAAAATAACTTTTTTTCTATTTTAATGGTCATTTTCTTAGTCCTCCGAATCGTAATTGCAATGGTTGCAAGTAAAATAATCTGCTTGCATATCGCAGACGTTGCAATTTATGGAGTTGGCTTTTGTCAGTCGCAATGGCAGCATTTCCAAACAGATGATAACAGAAAAGTCGGCATAATCATCATATGGAGAAGACTCGCTTTTTGGGCGCGCTTGGCTATAAGTTTGGCAGGTGGAGTTGCCTTACCTTTACGAGGCTTCTTGCGGGGAGACACAGATGCACGCTTAACCGCCTTCTCCTTTAAAGAAGAAATCGATTCCGGAGAAGTAAGCACCGCGCTCTGCAATTCATTTCTTTTGAATCAGTTGGCTTTTTTGGGGTTGACATATTGCTAACAATGCACAAAAATGCACAAAAATACCAATGAAATATGTTATGTTACCATAAACGACGATATTTGGCAATTCGAAAGTCAAACACACGCTTTAAATTGAAAAACAAAGGGTGCCCACAACCGGGTTCGGCAGCCATTTTAGTAATGGCTGTGTAAAAAAAATTTTAGGTCCACATTTCGGTTGTATTTGATATTGTATCATAAAATAAAACAAAAATACTGAATGAATAAGAAATGCACTTACCTTTTTGTGTCAATTCACTTTGATTTAGCATGCATTGAAAAAACTTTGATTTTACTTCGTTGTCATTTTTTTTAAGGTTTTTTTGTTTGACCTGCTGCGACCAGCAGCTGCTAATCAAATGCGTCTATTCACTTCATATATAACTATATATGTCACTCAGGAGCCGTTTCTATTTTGGCTCTTTTCAACACGGTCTTGGGTACCCACCACGGTATTGGGTACCCACCAAAATGAGCATTTTTCACTTAGGTACTCACCAAAAGTATTTCTCTCTCGCTCTTTTTTTGCCTGCCGAGTAACATCTCTTTCTAACTGGCGCGAAACATCCCGCCCAAAATCTATGAGAGTGACATATATAGTAATATATGATTCACTTTGAAGTAAGCACAAACACTGCCTAATGTCAAAATAGAAGTGTGACAAAACATACTCGATTCCGCAATATTTGTTTTCTGTCAAAATATAACGCGGGGTGCCCACAACCGGAGACACTCCCCTACAGTTCGAAAATCACTTCAAAACAGATTGAAAACAGCGTGTTCGAGCGGCCAACAGTGCCTACCGGCTACAAAGTATATAAGACTGTAAGCGACCTGAATATTAATAGCAACAAAGTATACAAGATTGTAGGCGAACTGCCCACCAATAGCATACAAAGTATACAAGATTGTAGGCGAACTACCCACCAATAGCTTACTTTATGTGGTGGTGGAAGGCGTTCACTCTACAAAACGGCCACGCTCGAAAAGTATACTGGGATGGTATATGAGGTTGTATGCATTGCCGCCTACGGCCGACGAAATTTATTACGGTTCATTGCTTCTGTAGGCAACATTTTCGCCGCTGGGTTTATATAAATTTGAGAATAAACCTTTTCTCAAAATTTGAGAACAAAGTTTTAAACGTTTGACATTTAATAAATAAATTTGATGTCAAATCCAGGGCAGGAAAAGAAACGAAATGGAACCTTTGCCATTCGTTTAATTTCATTTTTTAGAAAACGAAACACAAACACAATAAAAGGACGAATTCTGAAATTTATTTCGTACTGTTTGTGTTTGCAAACGTGAAAAAAAAAACGAAAACACAAACTTTTAATATTTTGTTCTCTACTGGCGAGAAATGTTTGAAAACAAAACTAATGCCAAACGAAACATTGTTGTTTCTCCTCCGTTTTATATTTAGAGCAGACAATTAAACGAAATGAAACGTTAAAATTGGTTTAATTCAGGGACGTGAACCGGGTGGAAAATTTTCCCGGTTCGGTTCATCGGTTCGGGAATTTCTCAAACTGAAAAAGATTGTTAACACGTGTTGTCACTTCTAACGAAATGTTTTACCATTAAGGGATAAAATTTGCAGAAATGGGAGCAACCACTGTGCATGGTTGCAGGCAAAAATGAACGTGTACAGGCCGCTTATGAGATAGGTTGTCATTGTTCCCTAGGTGTACAGAATTTTTCTATTCAAAATTTTTAAAAACGAACCTCTGAACCTTTACATAAAGGGGTTTGGTTCAAACATATGTGGAAAACTTCAGTTCGGTTAATGGTTCGGTTTATCAGCAGATAAAAGCGGGTTTCCAGTTTGAAACCATTTCGTTTCAAAACCGTTTCACGTCTCGGTTTAATTTGGACTGTGACCACAATTTCTTTGCCTGCTCTGGTCAAATCATTGTCGAATCATTCTCAATCCTCAATACTTGCTGGGTATATGTACGAGTTATTTTTCAATAGACTAAGTCCTGCTTTGTTTAAGGTTATAGATTCACATGGCGTTAGGGTGCAACATCCCAGCAGGCATTTTCATACACTTTTTACAAAGGTGCTTACTGTTCATTTAATTCCAGTGAGATTTCTGGATTCTGTCCAACCAAACATATGTACACATATCGTCGTACGTAAGTTATTGTGGTCTATACCGCAAAATGCAAAAAATTGAGATAAGACTTAGGCTAACTTTTAGAGATCTTTCGATCTGAGTCAAAAGTTTACTCCTATCTTTTATAGTTTTTGAAATATGGGACATCAACTTTGTGCTATAAACACTTTGGTGACAAGCTTCATTACCATTGTGTTCTATATGAAAAAAATTGTGCATATAGAACAAAAACGGACTAAAAATACTAAATAAAAAAACATTATTTTATTTTGTTCTATATGCAAGACTAAATAAATTTCGAATTAAATTTTAAGTCTTTCCCGTTAGTTTCTATACCTTAAACATTCTGCGTCGATTTCTCTCGGGATAGAAAATATGTTCAGAAATGATCAATGTCGCAGAAAATCAGGTCAGCCATGTCTGTTGTCTGTATACACTTTTGTTGTCGAAGGAGTTAAGTTATGGTATTGAACTTTGGTATGGAGACGCACGGAGACATTAGTAAGACCAAGTGGGCGTGGAAAGAAGACGGATACTCTTAAAGGCTTATAACTTTTTATAATTTTTTTTTTGGCAAATCAAATTTATCTCCGTTGAATCGAAGTCAAAATTTCATCATTTAATGAATTTGATTAAATTTTTACATATTTTTATTTTATGGCAGAAACTTATCTTACTCAAATAGTCTTACCTTAACCCTGAATAAGAAATTTTTATATAAGAACCGAAAACACTTTTTATTTCGTTCTTAATACTGATTTTGAAGCAAATTTTTTATTTTATTTTTTTCTAATTAGAATAAACTAAAAACAATAATAAGCGTAAATACAAATTTACCGTTCAAGGGTTAAATGATCTTATTGAAATATATTTACAAGATTGATTTTATTAAATGATTTGAATGTGATATTTTTGTTGCGTAAAACACCTTCATTTTCATTTCTTATCTCACAATACTTCCTAACAGTTTGTTCTATATGCTATAAAACAAGAAGAGCTTAGTAAAAGAGTGCATATAGAACAAAGAAAATTTTTTTAACGCTTCCTGGTCGTAAAATCGTATCCAAAAAAAGATTTTTTTTTAACAGAAAAATTCACAAACACTATAGCTTTCATTGGTAAAATGCTGTCGACAACTTTTTCGGTTCAGTTTTTGTAACTCACGGCCAAACTTTAAACGCGAGTGTTCTTTAAAATTTTCAAAAATTTTCCAAACGCTTTCCCAATGTGTCTCAAGAACCTCAAGAAGTTCGCAAATTCAACTTAAATAAAATATGCGTAAAACTGATTGGTTTTCGTCCGCATTGAATCGGAATCGATTTGCTTCGTTCAAAGTTTGTTGTTTGTGTAGGCCTGGAACATATTTATTTCGAGTGCTTGGGTATAAAAGTTTTGTTTCCCTAAATCAGCATTGCCAGTTTTGGCGTTTTCCCCTCTAAGATTTTGGGCTTTTTTTTTTTTTTTTTTTTTGTTCTTACGAGCGTGCTTAGGGTAAACAAATTTTTGCATATGTATAAACATATAACATGCAGTTTATTGTGTTTGGTATAGGGAATCTGTCAAAACGAATGTTGTTCTTTCCAAATTAATTGTTGTTTTTTTTGTGTTTGTTCAATTCCAGGGCTCGGATTTTGTTGACTTTTTCAAATTTTAAACATATTTTATGGGGCAAAAATTGTTCTTACCATAATTGTAGCGAAATTGAACTTCAAACCGCTTTTCTAACTTCAAAAAATATTCAAATTGAAGTTAAAAATCGATTTGAAATTTTTCCTTATGTGAGTTGAAATTGTGCTCCATAAAGTATGCTTTAAATTTATAAAAGTCAACAAAATCCGAGCCCTATTCATTACGAATGTTATACTAGCTCTATTCCCGTACTGCCCAAAATTGCCCAATTTTACCGAAAACCGTCCCCGTACTACCCGATTGTGCAAATGGGAGAGATTTCGACAGAAGAGGAAGTTAAATAAATCTCTGTCAAAATCGTCTCTTATTTGCACAATCGGGTAGTACGAGGACAGGTTTCGGTAAAATAAAGCAGTTTTGTGCAGTACGGGAAGAAGACCGCCTATTTAGGGGGAAAATCTCGATTCGAGGGGGATTCAAAAAACTTTTTGGATATATGTATGTAAATAGGGAGCCTTTTCGGTTTTTTATGTTGAATGAATTTCAAACAATTCTCAACAATTGGAATTGAACTTTTCCAAATGTTTTGCTTGCGGGCACCAATTACCTGCAATTATTTAATAAGAGTGAATGCTTGCTGGGATGGCGCTTAGGCTTGGCTAACGGAATAAGATTGTAAGTTATTCTCAAACAAGCTAAAAATGCTTTCCGTATGAAAAGGATTACAAATTATACAATTTCGTTCAGCGTCTGGCTATTCCTTTGCATAAGCATCCTTGTAATGCTTCTTTGGCCATAAGTATGAAACAATTTTTTTTTTTTTTTAAATGCAGTCAATTAAATGGGCAAATTAATATGAAAGGAAATATTTCAAAAAATAAAGTAAGAAAATTTGCATGGTTTTTATATCAATTTTTAGTAAACGTACATATATACATTTATATATATATTTATATATATATATATGTATATGTATATATAAACATATATAAATATACATATATGTATATATATATATATTGTATATATGGATCGATATATTTATAATAAATATATACGTATAAATATATTTTATTATTCTACGTCAGTTTTTTATGCAACTTATACGAAAGAACATAATAACACGAAACTGTGAAATATCACAATGCCAGCTTATCTAAATTGATAGAAATGATGAAACTAAAATATAGAGGAGACAATGCATGTATCTTAATATGTCTGGCAATTAACAAATCTAATAAATTATATAAAAAATAAAAAATAAATTGTACATCACATGAAACAATACTGGAAAAATGAAAGAGAATATCGACAAAAAACATAAAAATATCAAATGTCAAAAAAAAAACTTGCAATTCAAAACATATGTCAAACAAAATCTCTAATATTCTGTCAATAAATGTGAAATATTAATTCAATAAAGGGCAAAAAATCATTTAGAAATGTTTTCCTTCGTGCTGTTTTCTTTTTCTTTTGAAACTTTCCTATATTTGGCATATTTGGCAATACGATGTTAAGTGCTCCGGCGACGTATTTATGTAAACGTTCCTACATTTAGTATCCGACATATATTTTTCACCGACTGTCTTCGTGTGCGGATCGATGCCAAGCAGGGATAAAGTTATTTTAGCAGCGGTTGCCTACTACCACCTTCGTTGTATCGATTTTCAATTTTTCGAGTTTTCGTTTCGTAAAAGGGGAGCCCAGGCGGGGGCATTTTCGTAGTTGCTCGAGTGCGTCAGAAAATCATATGGCGAGAAACATTGCACCCGGTAACGTACCTGTACCATAGACGAACGCCTAATATTCGAGGGTGCGTCGAAGGCAGCCCGTCAGAATAGTAAAACAAAAATCGATCCTCTGAAAAACTCGAACACGTCAGAGAAGGTAAGTTAAGTACATCTAGAAAGGTGTAGGTATATTTCAATGATCTGACAATTTGATCGTGGCATAAGGAAATAGGCGAGTACCAAAGTATTATGAAGGAAATCATTTAAGGATCACGAAAAATATATAATCTGACTTTTTTCATGGGAAGATGTGGGTAAAAACTTCGATAAAATGTGAAACGTGCAGATGCTAGGAGTTGCGTATTTTCCTCATGCTTTCTTTACTTCTCACACTTCCGCTCCATCCACACACTAACGTCAGCTGCCATGATGTCATCTAAGGGGACGTCCATTAATTACGTCAACACAAATAGCGGGGAGGGGGTCAAGAAAAATCTCACCAATTCTCAAAAAGAGGAGAGGAGAGGAGAGGGTTTTGGAAATTCTGAACGTTTCCATTAGGCTGCAATTATGGTGAAGCTGAAAATGAAGCTGTAGCGTAAGCTGTGTTGTGTTTGTTGTAATTTGTTGTTGCGAAAATACAACAAACACATGAAAGCTTAAGCTTCAGCTTCATCTTCAGTTTCACTTTAATTGCAGCCTTGGGTAGTGAAGATGCTAGCATGAACTAAATAATTGACAAAGAAAAAGAGCCACAGACAGTTAATCTATTTATCTCATCCCAAATGACTGCTAATGCTATCAGTCAAATCCATTTACGATAACTCGGCTCTGCCATCGAAATGAGTTTCCTGTGTTTTATATCATTTAATGCAATTAATTATAAGGGACGGTGCGCGTAATAGAAAGTGCGCAAAAGGAGGCGAGGGTAGCAAGGAACGCCTATACTATAAATGAGTGGAGGAATGAAGAAAGTACGAGCGACTGATTCCGGGGGTGACTGCTTTGGTTTAAATATATAGGTACCATGTGCGAAAACACCCACAAACTTTCACATTTCCCTCTGTAAGTACTCTCACCTCGATATTCCTAAGGAAGATGGAAGCGGCAATGAAAGGCACAGCATCTGGAGAAGAGATAACAGAAGTGCAGAGAATGGAGGCGAGTGAAAGTGCCAGGCCATGAGGAGAGGTGAGGGGCAGAAGGCCGAGAAGTGGGTCTAACAATGTGAACAAATCTAATCTTGATCAGGATCGAAAACTGAATCGATTTAGATGTGTCCGTCTGCTGTCGGATCCTCTTCTAAATGGCTGGACCAATCACGTCAAAATTTGGCACACAGGTATGATGGGCGCCGAGTATGGTCCTAAGTGAAAACTGTTCAGAAATGAATTTAATGTTTATTGAGTAAAATGAGAATAACTGGCGAGCCACACAGCACATTTCAGTGATATTTGGAGCACTGGTAAACTACCAAAGGAGACGTATCCTGGACGTCACGTCCTCCTGCAGTCACGCCCACCAATGTGCCCTCGAATAATGGTTTATCGTATTTTGCTTATGGAAAGGCGTAGGAGCTTAATATTTGAAATAAAGGTTAACCACGATATATCAGAGGCGTGTGAAAAAGAAATGCGTCGCCCGCCAACTGCCACGCCCACAAATTGAGATTTTTCATAGCTTTCGAAGTAAGCGGCGTAGCAACTTCAAATTCGACACATAGCTTGACCAAGACGCACAAATTGAGAATAGTCTCGGAACGCTGGGTACGAGTATATGAGAGTCGGGCTTGACCGCCCGAGAAATGTAAGAAAAATACACAAACATGTAGTGTCCTAATATATGGCTGGGTTTATGTATAACACCCGTATTTATTAATGTAAAATTTTAACTGAAAGTTATCGCAATGTTTTCGCTCCTAATGTGTCTACTTTTCGTTTCAAAAGATTGAATAGAAAATTGACACCTTATTGGCATTATTGACGATATATGTACATAGATGTCGAAATTTGTTAAAAAGCGCCACATTTGCGGATGCGAGACCTCGCAACGGCTCTGAAGCCCAAAATCTAATATTGCGAGAGCCCGATGCGAGAGCGCGAGACGAGACGCACACAAATTTCAATACATTCAATCATATGGTTCAAGCTCCAATGTATCGCACAGCGAGACCTCGTGGCGAGAAAATTTTGAAAAATTGAAGATTTCTCGTCGCGAGGCAATTTGACAGGTTAATGATGTAGCTATTTTTTGAGTCCTCGTTATTGGGTACTCGTTTAAACCAATAAAACAAAAATTGTTCAGTGTCCCGTGAAAAAGAGATTTTTAAATATTTCGCGAGCTTTCGTTTATTTTGAAAATTTTTTAAAATTTTGAATTAAAATTTAAACTCAAGTGATAACGTATAATTTTCATGAGTACTCGGTACTCGTTAGATTGGTACTTGGTTCAAATATTGCATTACTAGAAGCGAAATTATGCTATCATCTGCGTGACGCAAAACTCTCATTGGAGATAGAAATGCGTCACGCAAAGCATTCAATTCATGACGTCGCGCACTCTCGCATCGGGCTCTCGCAATTTTGGATTTTGGGCTTAATCGGAATGCATACGTGTGCAGTAGTGGGTAAATGAGGGAGCGTATTTACTTATGTGGTAGGAAAGGGAGGAGCACTATGCGAATTGTTATTCCAATCGAACAAGGCTTGCGGTTTCCTTTCAGGAGCAACGCTTTGCGGTGCGCTTGACATCTACATAATTAAACAGTGCAAACGGAGCCGAAATTATAGAGGTCGGCCAGACAGAATTTCAATTTGAACAAAGACAATGTCAGACTACGATGATGGAATGGAAACGAGGATAGCAGAGCAGACTTGAAGAGTTGGCGGTTGTGAAAATCACTTTTATCGCATTTCATTGTTCGGCCATGGAAGCCGTGGAAAACCAGCAACTGTTAGCGAGTAGAATGTCCGTGTGCTTGTATTCAATTTTTCATTAAAAATTTGTCAAGTATTTTCTACTTTCCGGGTTTTATAGAGTCTTGAAGCCCTTAAAGTTGGCTGTTTATCGATGTAAGTGCACTCGGGCATCCAAATCTTCTAGTAAATGCCACGCCAACATTCATTGTGTCCCGGATTCTGGTCGTATTTACAATATTTTCTCCTCATCATACACAACGAAAGACTTTTCCAGGAGTCTCAAAAAATGAGATTAGGCCGCCAAATTAATTTTTTAGAATATAAAATGAAACCTATGCATAGGGACATGTGACAACACCTATGAACACACGCAAAGCTGTTACCATATATATGTACATATATGTACAGTAGAGTACGGATAAATGCAACACGTTTTTTGCTCGAATACTTGTGCACTAATGCGTTCTTTGCATTAATCCGTGCATATTTTCATGAGAACGCATAAAAAAGGATTCAAAGCACCTTGCACTTATCGGGATTTGGCATTTCTTCGTGTTGCATCGGTTTTGAAAAGCTCCCGCTTTTGATACGAATTTTCTTTTTTGGCGTTCATTTTAATAACCGCCCATTGACACTTAAGTTGAGCGCAACTTCTTTGCGCACTGGCCATCATGTTGAAACTTTCAGTGATTGCTTTCCATCTTTCTGTTTTAAGTTTGTTTGTGTTCGTGTCAGTATTTTTGTTCTCTATTATTTTAACATTTTCACGCACCAAATGCTGAATTAAATAATTTCTAAAAACAAATAGGATAAAAGTGATGTCTTCGCCAATAAGTTTTAAACAAACCTTGTCCTCTTTTGTCCAATTTTCTGCGCGATTTCTTTTCTTCTTCAAATCCATTTTAAAATATGGGTCCTCATGCAACACATTTACACCGTGTAGACTGAGTGAAGTAAGTAAAACTGTCAAAATTGCATACAAAATTTGACAGTTTTACGAACTTCACTCAGCTTACACGGTGTAAATGCGTTGCATGAGGACCCTTAAATATGATTTTAAATGGACGAATTGAAGTGTCAAAAATAACGAAATTTAACACCAATGTTGCCCAGAAAAATAGAAAAAAGTACTTTTTGTACTCTGTTATCGATATCTGTACTTTTGTTAATACAGAGCAAAAAAGGCGTAAATGAATAAACAGTTTTTAGCAGCATTTTATTTTTAGTATGCTGTTTAGAAAAATTAGTTTTAATAGATATTTCGATACAAGTGTCGAAATGAAGCTTTTTTTTGCACGAGTGGTAAATGTTGTAAAACGAGGCGCAGCCGAGTTTTACAATACCACGAGTGCGAAAAAAGCTGAGTTTCGACACGAGTGCCGAACAATATTTTATGCAATAAGATTTCAAATTGGAATTTAACCTAAATTTAAGAAAGCGTGTTTTTTGTTTGTTTGTTATTGTGAAGAAATTTTTTATTTTGATTTGACAGATTCATAATTTGAAATTCTTTATTATACAACTTCGTAGTATGCTCTGCTTATTTTTGCCTTGTATTTTTTGAAATGCGTGCATTTTGAAATTTATTATTGCACGCCTTGCCTTGTATTTTTTCAAATGCGTGCGTTTTGAAATTTATTATTGCACGCCTTGAAATTCATTCTTAAAAAACCATGTAGTATGCCATGCTTTTTGTTTGTATAAACAATTTTTTATACTTTCTCAAAACTAGTGTCATAATATGCTTCATTATGATTTTAAAATCGACATCATAATAGGCCTATTATGATGTCGAATTGCATAAAAACATTTTAAGGAGTTTCTATGAATAAGACTGTAAGAAATTTAAAAATTTCTGAATAGTGTTTTATATCATGTTTCCACATAGGGATTAACTATAGGGATTAACGTTAATCCCGTTAGTTAATCTCAGTCGTTTCCACTTTCGGTGTAGGGATTAATTAGTCAATCAGCTGATTAGCATAGAAGCGAGACAGAAAAGCGAAGAAAAAACAGCAAATTGAAAGTGAAAATTAAAAAAGTGCAAATAAGATATAAAAATGGATTTTAAGCAAATTGTTTGTGCTGTTATTGCGCAGGAGGAAGCGATGCAACTGCAATTTCTCCATATTGCCGAGCAAAACGCTGAACTAAGCCGTCGAATGAGAAAAGTGAAAATGATTATTCAGCGTAACGAAATGGTAATAGCTGCATTTTATGCTGGCAAAGTCTATAGACCACGAAGGCTTTGGACACTGGTAATATATAAAAAACCTCAATTTATTTTTGTATATTGAAAGTTTATTCAACTTTTAGGAACGTTTTGGATCTTTCTGGGAGTTAGATGTGCCGAAAAACTCCGATCTATTTTTTAAAAACAGCTTCAGAGCGGACCGAAAATGCTTCCAAATATTGGTGGAAAAGCTTAAGAGTTTGGAGAACCAAAATACGTATTTTCGCCAAAGCATACCGCTGGAAAAACGGATTGCAATTGCCTTGTACACCCTGGGCTCATCATCTGAATATCGGACAGTGGGTCGCTTATTTGGAGTCTCAAAATCAATTGTGTGCAAGATATTGCTGGAGTTCTGCACGGAAACTTGGCGGATACTTGCACCTGAATATTTACCACAAAATTTTTTGACGCAAGAAAAAATTGAAGAGAACGTCAAAGGATTCGAGGCAATGGGCTTCCCACAATGCTTTGGTGCAATCGGTCATTTGCTTAGAATTATAACTTTTTTCAAATTTAATACGTCGGGATATTTTTCAGATGGATGTCATATTGAAGTTATGGCACCTTCAGACGAAGCTGTGGACTACCACAATTATAAGGGGTGGAATTCTGTGGTGCTTTTCGCTTTAGTTGACTACAGGTACTAAATGAATGCAAATTTTTTTTTTTAAAAACTTAATTGCAATAATAAATTTTCAGATGCAGGTTTTCGTATATTAACGTTGGTTGTCCAGGTCGTTGCCATGATTCGAAAATATATAATATGTCAAGCTTAAAAAAATTTCTAGATAATTCATCTCTTCTCAAAAGCAACACCAGACAGTTTGGAGAAATTATGGCCCCAGTGGTCGTTATTGGGGACTCCGCATTTACATTTTCGGAGGTATTAATGAAGCCATACCCTTTTTCTACCAGTTCGACTCCCGAGCAGAAAAGATTCAATTACCACCTGTCAAAGAGTAGAATTGTCGTTGAAAACGCATTTGGACAGCTAAAGGCGCGTTTTCGAAGACTTGGCAAGGGGTTGGATAACCACGTAACTAAAGTTAACAGCATCATAAAATGTTGTTGCGTGCTGCATAACTTTTTCAACAGCCAAAACAGCAGAATCTCAGAAAAATGGCTCTCTGATTTAATTCCCACCGAGAGGCCCCAACCGGACTACAACAATCTGTGCGGAGATGGGAATGCTTCAGCTGAGGAAATAAGAAAAGCCATAGCATTTCATTTGTGTATGTTTTTTATTTTATTTACTTTTTTTGCAATAATGCACTCAGCAGTTTTTTGTGAAAATCTTCATTTTCATTTGCCATCTTTTCGAGTGTGGCAGCATTCCTCTGCATCAACTCCATGGATTGTCGCATTTCTTCCTTAACCATCCTATTGGACTCTTTTATTTCCTCCAACATCTCTTCCTGCACATTAACTTTTTTTTTTTTTTTGCAGGTTCTGAAGACGTATTGGATACGCTCAGCGTCATGTCCGAATAGCCGTCTAAAAATTCGACGCAATTAAATGCATCGTATTGGGGAGGAGACTGCGGTTCGAATGCTGAAATTAATTACTTCATATATTTACATACATATTGAAATATAAATAAATGCAAATAGGCCTGTATACGTTCAACTTACTTGCACTTTCTTCCATCACACTTTCCAAATTAAATTGTTTGGACGAACCCAAAATACGGTTTATATCTTCATACCACTTCCAATTCGACGGTGTACCACCAGAGGGCCCAATCTTTTTTCTCTCTTCGCTGTAAACATACTAAATTTGTAGATGAAGTCCAATGACCTAATTTTTGTAATTTACCTGTACAATCTGCGGAAGTTTTTTAGCTTCACTTTAATTTCCTCTGCTGAAAAATTGAAGCCTTTTGTCACCATTTCCTGCTCCAACTCTGCAAAAATGTGGTTATTTTTGCGAGCACCACGAAGCTCTTCATTTTTTTCCTCCCACAATTCGACAAGTTGGGCTTCAGCCGATTCGCTCCAGGCTGTTCTCTTTTTGCGTTTTGCTAAAATAATGAAAGTATTTTTATTATTTGAATTGAAGATTTTGGAAATATGTACTTACAACATGAAGGCTCCATCGTTTATTTTGATTTGTTTTGTTATGCTATCCGTTATTTTTTTATTTGACAGAACAGTTGATATTTTCCGTACTTTTCGTACTTCATTTTGTATCAACCATGCTTTTTTAAGGAGATTACTTTTTAATCCCAAATCGGCGAAAGGATTAAAGTCAAAATATTTGTATGGGTAATCCCATGCATAATCTGGGATTAACTCGTTAACCCCGATAATTGAGTTACTCCCCTATGTGGAAACATGATATTAGTTTTTCATATCGGCCTAAAAGTATGCTCACAAATTTAGTCGAATTTTTTCCGCGCCTCTGGCTCCTTACGAGTGCACGGCAAATAAAATGTGTAGGGAAAAAATTCATGTGGCTCGCCCACTGCCACGCTCACAAATCGAGATTTTTCGTAACATAGAGCGCCAATAATGTCGGAACGCTGGGTATTTCAAAGTCGGGCTTGACCGACTTTAGCTTTCTTACTTGATTATGATTTTAAATGACCTACACTTCAATTTCATATATGATGCTTGTGTATTTAATGTTATATACTTATTCTTTATTCGATTTGAACCCCCGCATTTGCAATTATTGTGCAAATCAACAAAAGTCCACACTTTGCATAAGACAACTTCAAAGGCGTGCTGTGATATCAAAACTAAAGATATCGGCACGAAAACTTGGGATTTTCTTATTCAATATATTCTCTTAGAATCCATAAAAAAAACCCTTTGAAATCTGATCTTTTATTTTTACTATTTTTGGCCGCATTCGGGACACTGTGTGGCGCTACGCCTTCTTCTAATTCAATTGTCAAAATTTTTTCCAGAACACGTTTTTATACCTAAAGGAACGTCTCTAGGTCGAAAAGTCCAATAAAATGTGCACCCTAGTGTGCTTTTTAGGGGAAGGGGGAAATTTCCCCCATCGTTGAACCGCTGTATCGCGGAAATGGCAACAGTTATGAAAAAAAAAATGTTTCGATTTTTTTGTAGAGAATTTTATTCTCTACAATTGCGCTCTACCAACTTTTGCTGAAAAAGCCGAATTTTTAATAAAAATTTTTAGCAAGGGGGAGATTTTAGGGGACTTTTCAAAATTTACTTAGAATACCAACCCAAACACTCATACCAAAATTCAGCTTTCCACCAAATATTGCAAAGTCAAATGTCTATTTTGACTGGACTAAAAGACTAAAAAATGAGTTGAATGGAGTTGGAAAAAAAAACTTTTATTTGACTTTAAAGTTTTAAACCAAAAAATCTCCGACTTTCGATTTGGCAAACACGGTGTCGATGGGTGAACTCATGACTAGAAAACGAGAGTTTCCAGGTTCAAAGAGAGGGCAATCTTAATCTAAATATTTTTTTTTTCTTTCACAATTATGAATCGTAGCAGGCTCGAAAAGGAGTCACAAAATATCAGAAAATGATTATAAATTTGACTCGAAAATGATAGCCAATATGGCTTGAAAATAACTCGCAAATGTTGTCAAATATGACTCGCCAAGAAGAGTCGCGCAAGGGTTCCAATTTCTCCCGACAAAAGTATCATTTGTGACCAGAAAATGAGTGCATATTTGATCTTTTTAATCATAAAGGCGAATCGAAAAAGAGTCGCTTTTGTTAAAAAAATTGCAAAACATGCTAGCTGGGGAATAAATTTGTGTATTTGAAAATTATCTCATTTTGATCTTTTTTTTGGGCCTCTTTAATGGAAAGTATCGGGTATGTTCTAAATTTCGATTCGAATCCAATTCGATTCGATTGTTTATTGTTTTTATTAGGAATTGATTTGTTTTTTTTATGAAGAAGAATTGCTTTTTTTTTTTGTTTTGTTTTTGTTAAATACAAATACTAGAAAAAAAAAATCAATACTACAATAAAATAGAATACAATTGTCTAAACTCTCTACGTACATTTTATTGAAAAATAAAGACAATGTAAGGAACCGACTAGTCGGCGATTTTTGCCAAATAGTCGTCGACTAGTCGCCGATTACTAGTCGGAAAATCCCTAGTATTTATGCTGTTTGTTTTAAAGACCATCAAATATTCAAGCACAGAGGTGTTTCGATTATGGTTTTGAGGAGTATTTCGAATAATAGTGTCGGTTGATTGGTACACATCGGTCGAATAATTCGTCAGGAGCAGTACCTATCTATTCTGCAACAAAATATTCCCGATGTTGTCAGAAACATGGACCTTGCTGTTGAAATTGCGATTTTTCAACAAATGAATGACCCAAAACACACCGCTTATATCGTACGAAACTGATTTAAAATCCAAAAGTTTTGTGTGTTTATGTGGCCACTACAATCTGCGGACATGAATCCGATAGAAAATTTTTGGGAGCCACCTCTAATCACAAATTTCAACGTACCCAAGTCCACCGAGAGGAATTACTGAGCTCTTGGAGCGAACAAAGAAAGTTTAGGAAGTGTTTCCGGCTTAATTTTTGCGTAGGTATACGATTAGTATACGAGACCATAGAAGCAAATCAAATGAAGCAGAAGGATACCGGATAAAATATGAAATTTATCACTTTTGTTAAATTTCATATAATCAAATATCGCGAGTGCAAAACTGTAACATTTGATTTTTCTTACATTTTGCTGTCGTACTTTTTATTCTATCGGTCAATCTATTAAAGAAAATAACAGCTTCTGAACTTTGAATTGTAACGACATGTTACAGTTTTGCTCTTCAGTGTATATCTAAAAAACCTGTTTCTATCGAGGCGCAATTAAGTATAAGCTCTATCCAGATTACTTTTCACAAAAGAATGAGCGCAACTATTATTTGCAGTAAAGGGAGCAAGTGTCAAAATCTCAGATGCAACCCTGCTTTCTATACACTTGCTGATTACTTGCCATTTGAGTTTAAGTCAAAGTATGTAGCTAATTTACTTGGAAGTAAAATTTGGATTTTTTTTCTGCATGTGTTTCATATGGGAGCTTTACTTACGCAGCATCTAAGTATGTATAGGCTACTAATATGAAAGTATGTACTACACACCTGAGTATGGTCACCTAAAATGATTTGACTGACTATCGAAAGCTATCGATGGTATAAAACAACAATCGACCAGTATTGATAATGCCAACTATCGATAGTTCTCCACCTCTACAGCGAATTGGTTCTAGTGCAAACATCATCGAAAAGAGAGCGCGCTACAACAGAGACTCTTCTTTACATTAATAACTTTGAATGTATTTTTTTTTTTTTTTGTTTTGTTGTGCCCATTCATTTTTCGTCTAACTGTTGTCCTCCCTTCCACATTTTTTTCGCTGTTTTGTTTTTCAGAACATTCCTTGCTCTTTCTCACAGAGTATTTAATTCGACAAGGGAAAATGGGAAGACAATTTTTTTTTCAAGTGAAAGCTTCAAGCCTTTGAAGATTTTTCTCGTGAGCTTTTCTAACCTGATTAACAGTGCTTACCTGCACAGTGCTTCATTTTACGAAAACACTTGTCACGTCTCGCGAAGCAAGAATCAACGGGGGAACATTTTGCCTCGTTTTGTAAAATTTCTTCATACAAATTTTCATTGAGCTCATTCTCATACCAATTGCAAAATTGGGCAAACTGCATGAGGATCAATATTGATCCAAAGAAAAGGCTATAATACTAATACCCAAAATGTATTTAAGTGGCACTTTTCTCAAGTGGAAAAATGACAAGAGCCTCAAAGGTATAGAAAATACTCTTCGATTTCAAAGCTTTCAACTGTCGCAACGATTCTACGCGTTTGCATTGCAAATAAAAACCCAGCTACATGTCATGCTAGGGGTGCGTTGGCGAAACCATTTATGTAAATAATTATAGAAACCAGTTAAAAACTCTCTTCTTTGCCTTCTCATTAAATATTTCGCAAATTTAAAAAAATATATTTTTAACAATTTTTGTTCGCCTCAGCCAGGGATCGAACCTGCGATCTACGGATTCTGAGTCGAGCACTCATCGTCTACGCCACTTCATGCTAACCTTATTTAAATTTCAGTAGCCAATGAGATTCAAGCACATGAACAGCACCCCTCTAGGATGACATGTCCCCCAAGGTGGCATGTATGACACTGTCACCTATATGTCATCGATGATATCACTGATGACTTTGTCATGCAGGAGGAGGAGGAGGAGGAGGAGGATAATTTCCTGCTGGGGATGTTACAGTCATGCAAGCGTGGCAATACGGTACCCTATACAAATAATGGTTTAAGACATGGTATTCTGGAGATTTTCAAGACTATTCCGAGTTCTATTCCATTGCTTTATGAAATTCGCCCTTTTGCCACGCCCAATTTTCTAATTATTGTATGTACAGTGTACTCTCTCCTTGCGGACACTCCTCTTAAGCGGACACCTCTCTTAAACGGACAATTTTGGGAATGATCTAGTGTTCCTCCTTCTCAAATAGTTTCCTCTTAAGCAGACATTTTTATCGGTGTCGCAGGTGTCCGCTTAAAAGAGAGTAAATTGTATAACGAAAAGGTCAGATTTAGCAGGCTTTATGATTTTTATATACATAGTTAAATACTTTACTTAAATTGGTCCGATTTGGTCCATTCTCAAACTTGTTCTGACTCATTGCTTCGCCAAAACGCATACCAAATTTGATTTATGTATGTAGGTTAGCTGAACTCCTTCGATATATGCACACCGAATATAAGCCCTCCCTCTTATAAGCAATATTTTTCGTGCATTTTGCACGGTGCTTACATCCGCGGAATACTGCACATATTTTACATGTTCTATTTCGAATGTGTTTGGACGTTACACACGGACGCACAAGCGCAATATACTCGTGATGCTATGTGCCGTATAAAACAAAACCGAACGGACTTTTGTGCCATGCAAAGAGAACAAGCAACAACCACCAAGTAGTGAGTACTCGTGAAATACGTCTTACTTAAGTAACTTATCCGCTCTCTTCTCCATATTCCCCACACGACCCCACTGCATTCCGCGTCGCTTCGCATGTCTTTCTTGGAAGCATTTAAAACCGGATTTTGGGGCCATTTATGAGCTCACCGAAAGTGTTGGCGTTTGTCGTTAGCCATGTGGGCTGAGCTAAAGCTGGGCTCAACTCGACAGCGCCGACTCGGAGCGCTTAGCTCGCACCGAAATTTTTAGTACGAATACAACACCCGGGCCGTTACTACGCGAGCGAATTCAAACGGGAAAGTGGCTTGAACGCATGTTGGTTGCATTTTTGTCTTTCTTTTTATTTTTTTTTTTTTTATTTTTGATTTTTTTTTTCGTTGAATATAATTTCAATTGCTTCATTGTCTAATTTATTGAGCTTAACGACTTTGAATTCGAGACGCAACACGTTGCTCGGGGCTAAAGAGTTACCCAGAGTCACGAACGACAAGGCCGAGAGGGGCTTAAATGCAAACGTTTCGCGCGCATATAACACCAAAACCTATAAATCACAGCGCGAAAGAGAAAGAAATAACACGAAAAGCAACGAGCAAACAAATGAAAAAGTTTCAGAAAGAAGACATGAAAAAGATTACCTGCTAGTGTTAGAGCAAAATTTAAAAGAAAAACTAAGTTGAAAATAAAATCTCACAATGAATGGAACAGTAAAATAAAAAAACCAACAACAACAACAACAAAAAAATAAGATAGCATGAAGTAAAGAGGAAAAAGCCATTTGACTAAGCTTTTCCTAGTTTGAGGGCAAAAAAAAAAAAAAACGTTGAACTGAATGTAGAAACTAGATAAATGTCTGTTGGAAAAAGCTTCGGAATGTTTCGATTTAACAGTTTCCCCATATTCCGTTTTTCCGAAGCAGCAAAGAATGCAGCTTGACGAGAACACATTCGGTATGCAAAAATTTGAAACACTTCTGCGGGGCTCGAAATTAATGCATTTGAACTTTCGTCTTATAATTCTCACTTGATTTGTCCCGAACCAACTGGTTAACACAATCAAACAAACCAAAATATGATACACAATATATTATATTCGTCATATATGTACATATGTATGTTAGCTGAATCTCACATTAATGTGATAGATTTCAAATATTATATCGCATATGTGCGTTAATTTGTGTAGATAACATTGTACATACCTACCAACTTATATAAAATTTATATATGTGCTACACACATATTAGGTATTACATCATATTTGATCGCTCGGGCTTTCGGATTGTCAAGCGCACACGCTGCCCACTATAAAACACACAGTTAACACCCTTTTTGAGCGATTGAATTTTCGAACAAATTTGATGCAGCACTAGTTAAAAAGATGGAAAACACATACACTCAGTCGCATAAATCTGCGTACAAGCTTCAAAAAGTATTTTGGATACAAATACTAAATTAGTTATTCAATTCTTAAGCTTCAAGCAGTCTTTTTATTATGTATTAGTGGTATTTCGTCATCATTCTAAGGTTTTTTTTTTTTTTTCAAAAAAAAGTATCACCAAACTTTTAGGAAACAAAAGAAACTAAAACTAGCGAAAATCCCGTATGCAAAAGTCTGCGTACAAGAAAAAGAAAAGTGAAATATGTTTGAAGATTAAATTAAATTAATAGGAAGTAGGATACCCCATTCGCTCTAAGACCTCTTCCAAATGGGTTTTCATCGAATCCACTAATTTCGCGGTTTCTTGGGCGGATATTTTGGACCATTCCTCGATTAATACGTTTTTCAACATCTCTTTCGAGTTTCCGGATTCGGAGTTCCAGATAATTTCACAAATGTTCTATGAGGTTTAAGTCCGCAGATTGCGATGGCGTTTTTAGCTGCTTTTTAACATTGTAAAATAACCAAACCTTCGTGGAATGGGCTGTATGTTTCGGATCATAATCATCAGCCAGACACAATTTTTCAACACTTGATTGGAGATTTTTCTTCAACAAATCAATATAGACTCTACGAGTCGTAGTTGACGGTATAAAATCCAAATTCCCAACTCGGTGGCTTTACTTTTATCGGAAAAAAGGTCAATTTTCCAAAACTCTGGGGCCTTAGTTAAATGCTCCCTAGCGAAGGCAATGCGCTTTTGTCGATGGGATCTCCTGGTGACGCTGATCATTTCTATATACATTTTGTATAGTCTATCTCGACTGGTTCTGGCTGTTACACACAACCCAACAAACGCAATATACCCTCGACACAGAGTGTGTCGGGTATAAAAAAGTTTTTTAATATTTGCATACTAATAAAGTAGCACTATGTTCAGTAAAAAAATTAGACCAATAGACCATACGGATTTTAGTATTGAAGCAAAAAAGTGTCCTAGCGTTTCGTTACGAAAAACAGAAGTGGGTTTTTGACTTAGATTACAAGATTGCAAAACTCTGCTAATTTCGCAAAACTTTTCGAATTAAACTTATAGCAATAAGATTGGAAAATATAAGAGTTTATTTCCAAGTTTTAAAATTGTAAAATCGTTTGTCGTTCGTTTTTTATTGGCCTTAATTACCTGGCGTTACGTTACCTGGCGTTACGTTACTAAAATTTCAAAAGGGTTTTAGTCATGAAAATAGTCTTTTATTTTAACCTTTTTTCCTTTTAATTCATAAATTCTGGTATTATAAATAGAAGGGCCAATAATAAATTTTATCAAAAACAATATTTAATTGAGCTTGCGTAATTAGAAGATAATTATCAACTTATTCGTTAAAGAATTTTTGTTGTTGTTGTTTTGGTTGATTCTTCTAAATGGAATTATTAAGGACGATAACTTCCATTGATCAGGTTAATAAAATGGCCCAAATTTCATAGATAAAGCACTTTTAAAGGTAATTTAAGAAATACAAATACAAAAAAATAAGCCTTTACCTATGTTTTACAGAAATGAGGGCTGACTATAACCACCAATCTTCTTAAATAGTGGAATTCAGATGTGTTACTATGATAGTACATACCCAAAAATTGTTTTAAGGAACTGGGGCATTTTCATTTCCGGTAGACCTTTCTGTGGAAATGCCCATATTTGATCTTTTTAATCATAAAGGCGAATCGAAAAAGAGTCGCTTTTGTTAAAAAAATTGCAAAACATGCTAGCTGGGGAATAAATTTGTGTATTTGAAAATTATCTCATTTTGATCTTTTTTTTGGGCCTCTTTAATGGAAAGTATCGGGTATGTTCTAAATTTCGATTCGAATCCAATTCGATTCGATTGTTTATTGTTTTTATTAGGAATTGATTTGTTTTTTTTTATAAAGAAGAATTGCTTTTTTTGTTTTGTTTTTGTTAAATACAAATACTAGAAAAAAAAATCAATACTACAATAAAATAGAATACAATTGTCTAAACTCTCTACGTACATTTTATTGAAAAATAAAGACAATGTAAGGAACCGACTAGTCGGCGATTTTTGCCAAATAGTCGTCGACTAGTCGCCGATTACTAGTCGGAAAATCCCTAGTATTTATGCTGTTTGTTTTAAGACCATCAATTATTCAAGCACAGAGGTGTTTCGATTATGGTTTGAGGGAGTATTTCGAACAATAGTGTCGGTTGATTGGTACACATCGGTCGAATAATTCGTCAGGAGCAGTACCTATCTATTCTGCAACAAAATATTCCCGATGTTGTCAGAAACATGGACCTTGCTGTTGAAATTGCGATTTTTCAACAAATGAATGACCCAAAACCAGACATGGGCACTTTCCACTACCACTAATTTTCAACTAATTTTATTGTTTTAGTGGTAGTTGAATAATAAATTCAACTACCACTAATAGCTAGTGGTAGTTAAATATTTCATTCAACTACCACTGATATTTAGTGGTAGTTGAATAAAAAACTCCACTACCACTAATAGTTAGTGGTAGTTGAATAAAAATCTCCACTACCACTATTAGTGGAACAAAAATCGCGAAACCACTAATATTTTAGTGGAAATCGAAAATATGCTTGGAAACCACTACTTTCATAAGAAAACTATAAAGAATGATTGCAATAGATTTAAGCATACAAATCTTTTGGGAAATGAATGAGAGTGATCTCCGTTCATGTTTTATAACAAATACCACTCGGTGATACATACATATGTACTCCAAATAATAAAATGTTTAGACGAAAACAACTGTCCTGTTATATGACCACCTCTGCTTGTTTTTTTGAATGAAAAAGATCAATAATTTTTTTAAACGGCTAAGATTGGCTTATTGATGTAACGAATATTCGCGTGCAAAATCAAGATTATTCGCATGTTTTCTTAAATTCGCAAATTTGGGTAATGTCATGCTGGGACGTAGCCAGAGAAATAGTGCTCTGGTAGCGCTCATATTTTCTAGGGTGATAGATTCAGAAATTAAAAGACATGAGCCATGAGGAGCAACTTAACAGGTTGGCTGATAATTCCCCGGTCTAACAAAGAAAAACACATTTTTTTGTCAAAATTCGTTTTTATTATTCAACATAGTTCCCTTCAAGAGCGATACAACGATTATAACGACCTTCCAATTTTTTGATACCATTTTGGTAGTACTCCTTCGGTTTTGCCTCAAAATAGGCCTCAGTTTCGGCGATCACCTCTTCATTGCAGCCAAATTTTTTCCCTGCGAGCATCCTTTTGAGGTCTGAGAACAAGAAAAAGTCGCTGGGGCCCAGATCTGGAGAATACGGTGGGTGGGGAAGCAATTCGAAGCCTAATTAATGAATTTTTGCCATCGTTCTCAATGACTTGTGGCACGGTGCGTTGTCTTGGTGGAACAACACTTTTTTCTTCTTCATATGGGGCCGTTTTGCCGCGATTTCGACCTTCAAACGCTCCAATAACGACATATAATAGTCACTGTTGATGGTTTTTCCCTTCTCAAGATAATCGATAAAAATTATTCCATGCTCATCCCAAAAAACAGAGGCCATTACTTTGCCAGCGGACTTTTGAGTCTTTCCACGCTTCGGAGACGGTTCACCGATCGCTGTCCACTCAGCCGACTGTCGATTGGACTCAGGAGTGTAGTGATAGAGCCATGTTTCATCCATTGTCACATATCGACGCAAAAACTCGGGTGTATTGCGAGTTAACAGCTGCAAACACCGCTCAGAATCATCAACACGTTGTTTTTTTTGGTCAAATGTGAGCTCGCGCGGCACCCATTTTGCACAGAGCTTTTTCATATCCAAATATTGATGAATGATATTACCAACACGTTCCTTTGATATCTTTAAGGCCTCTGCTATCTCGATCAACTTCATTTTACGGTCATTCAAAATCATTTTGTGAATTTTTTTGATGTTTTCGTCGGTAACCACCTCTTTCGGGCGTCCACATGCGTTCACACGTCCTCCGTGCTCATTTCACCACGCTTGAATTTTGCATACCAATCAAATATTGTTGATTTTCCTGGGGCAGAGTCCGGAAACTCATTATCAAGCCAAGTTTTTGCTTCCACTGTATTTTTACCCTTCAGAAAACAGTATTTTATCAAAACACGAAATTCCTTTTTTTCCATTTTTTTCACAATAACAAAAGTTGCTTCACAAAAGACGCTCTATCTCACAAACTAATTGACTTACAGACGTCAAATTTTGACACGAATCATTTGAAGGTTGCCACTATATAAAAATAATATGCATTTAATACTAGCGACGCCATCTATGTGTCAGACCGGGGACTTATCAGCCAACCTGTTACTCATACCAAAATTTTCGCAATATGTTGTGAATACTCAAGTGGATATTGGATGTGTGCGGACATGTAGAATCCGCATGCGGGATATCTACAGCCCTAATTATTACACACAAAAAACTTCGTGTCGAGGATATTTTGCATTTGTGCGGTTGTGTGTAACACCCAGAACCAGTCGAGTTAGACCATATAAAATATGTACAGAAATGATCAGCGTCACCAGGACATTCAATTTAGCCGTTCGTCTGTCCGTATACAGTTTTCTTATCGAAGGAGTTGAGCTATCTTGATGAAATTTGGTATGCGTATGCCCAAAAATTTCAGGCGTTCGAGATATTTCAATAAAATTTGCAACTTGACCCACTTATTTGATTTAAAAAAATCTGAAAAGGTGGGCGTGACGAAAAAGCGGTTTTCATATAGAAATGTGCTCTTGGGACCCGTTTTAAAAAATATTCAAACATAAATATTTCCTTCAACTACCACTAATTGTTAGTGGTAGTGGAATTAAAAACTCCACTACCACTAACTATTAGTGGTAGTTAAATATTTCATTCAACTACCACTAAACAGATAGTGGTAGTGAAATACTTAGTTCACTAATATTATAGTGCACTGTGCCCATCTCTGCCCAAAACACACCGCTTATATCGTACGAAACTGATTTAAAATCCAAAAGTTTTGTGTGTTTATGTGGCCACTACAATCTGCGGACATGAATCCGATAGAAAATTTTTGGGAGCCACCTCTAATCACAAATTTCAACGTACCCAAGTCCACGGAGAGGAATGACTGAGCTCTTGGAGCGAACAAAGAATGTTTAGGAAGTGTTTCCGGCTTAATTTTTGCGTAGGTATACGATTAGTATACCAGACCATAGAAGCAAATCAAATGAAGCAGAAGGATACCGGAGAAAATATGAAATTTATCACTTTTGTTAAATTTCATATAATCAAATATCGCGAGTGCAAAACTGTAACATTTGATTTTTCTTACATTTTGCTGTCGTACTTTTTATTCTATCGGTCAATCTATTAAAGAAAATAACAGCTTCTGAACTTTGAATTGTAACGACATGTTACAGTTTTGCTCTTCAGTGTATATCTAAAAAACCTGTTTCTATCGAGGCGCAATTAAGTATAAGCTCTATCCAGATTACTTTTCACAAAAGAATGAGCGCAACTATTATTTGCAGTAAAGGGAGCAAGTGTCAAAATCTCAGATGCAACCCTGCTTTCTATACACTTGCTGATTACTTGCCATTTGAGTTTAAGTCAAAGTATGTAGCTAATTTACTTCGAAGTAAAATTTGGATTTTTTTTCTGCATGTGTTTCATATGGGAGCTTTACTTACGCAGCATCTAAGTATGTATAGGCTATTAATATGAAAGTATAATATGTACTACACACCTGAGTATGGTCACCTAAAATGATTTGACTGACTATCGAAAGCTATCGATGGTATAAAACAACAATCGACCAGTATTGATAATGCCAACTATCGATAGTTCTCCACCTCTACAGCGAATTGGTTCTAGTGCAAACATCATCGAAAAGAGAGCGCGCTACAACAGAGACTCTTCTTTACATTAATAACTTTGAATGTATTTTTTTTTTTTGTTTTGTTGTGCCCATTCATTTTTCGTCTAACTGTTGTCCTCCCTTCCACATTTTTTTCGCTGTTTTGTTTTTCAGAACATTCCGTGCTCTTTCTCATAGAGTGTTTAATTCGACAAGGGAAAATGGGAAGACAATTTTTTTTTTCAAGTGAAAGCTTCAAGCCTTTGAAGATTTTTCTCGTGAGCTTTTCTAACCTGATTAACAGTGGTTACCTGCACAGTGCTTCATTTTACGAAAACACTTGTCACGTCTCGCGAAGCAAGAATCAACGGGGGAACATTTTGCCTCGTTTTGTAAAATTTCTTCATACAAATTTTCATTGAGCTCATTCTCATACCAATTGCAAAATTGGGCAAACTGCATGAGGATCAATATTGATCCAAAGAAAAGGCTATAATACTAATACCCAAAATGTATTTAAGTGGCACTTTTCTCAAGTGGAAAAATGACAAGAGCCTCAAAGGTATAGAAAATACTCTTCGATTTCAAAGCTTTCAACTGTCGCAACGATTCTACGCGTTTGCATTGCAAATAAAAACCCAGCTACATGTCATGCTAGGGGTGCGTTGGCGAAACCATTTATATAAATAATTATAGAAACCAGTTAAAAACTCTCTTCTTTGCCTTCTCATTAAATATTTCGCAAATTTAAAAAAAATATATTTTTAACAATTTTTGTTCGCCTCAGCCAGGGATCGAACCCGCGATCTACGGATTCTGAGTGGAGCACTCATCGTCTACGCCACTTCATGCTAACCCTATTTAAATTTCAGTAGCCAATGAGATTCAAGCACATGAACAGCACCCCTCTAGGATGACATGTCCCCCAAGGTGGCATGTATGACACTGTCACCTATATGTCATCGATGATATCACTGATGACTTTGTCATGCAGGAGGAGGAGGAGGAGGATAATTCCCTGCTGGGGATGTTACAGTCATGCAAGCGTGGCAATACGGTACCCTATACAAATAATGGTTTAAGACATGGTATTCTGGAGATTTTCAAGACTATTCCGAGTTCTATTCCATTGCTTTATGAAATTCGCCCTTTTGCCACGCCCAATTTTCCAATTATTGTATGTACAGTGTACTCTCTCCTTGCGGACACTCCTCTTAAGCGGACACCTCTCTTAAACGGACAATTTTGGGAATGATCTAGTGTTCCTCCTTCTCAAATAGTTTCCTCTTAAGCAGACATTTTTATCGGTGTCGCAGGTGTCCGCTTAAAAGAGAGTAAATTGTATAACGAAAAGGTCAGATTTAGCAGGCTTTATGATTTTTATATACATAGTTAAATACTTTACTTAAATTGGTCCGATTTGGTCCATTCTCAAACTTGTTCTGACTCATTGCTTCGCCAAAACGCATACCAAATTTGATTTATGTATGTAGGTTAGCTGAACTCCTTCGATATATGCACACCGAATATAAGCCCTCCCTCTTATAAGCAATATTTTTCGTGCATTTTGCACGGTGCTTACATCCGCGGAATACTGCACATATAATATTTTACATGTTCTATTTCGAATGTGTTTGGACGTTACACACGGACGCACAAGCGCAATATACTCGTGATGCTATGTGCCGTATAAAACAAAACCGAACGGACTTTTGTGCCATGCAAAGAGAACAAGCAACAACCACCAAGTAGTGAGTACTCGTGAAATACGTCTTACTTAAGTAACTTATCCGCTCTCTTCTCCATATTCCCCACACGACCCCACTGCATTCCGCGTCGCTTCGCATGTCTTTCTTGGAAGCATTTAAAACCGGATTTTGGGGCCATTTATGAGCTCACCGAAAGTGTTGGCGTTTGTCGTTAGCCATGTGGGCTGAGCTAAAGCTGGGCTCAACTCGACAGCGCCGACTCGGAGCGCTTAGCTCGCACCGAAATTTTTAGTACGAATACAACACCCGGGCCGTTACTACGCGAGCGAATTCAAACGGGAAAGTGGCTTGAACGCATGTTGGTTGCATTTTTGTCTTTCTTTTTATTTTTTTTTTTTTTATTTTTGATTTTTTTTTTCGTTGAATATAATTTCAATTGCTTCATTGTCTAATTTATTGAGCTAAACGACTTTGAATTCGAGACGCAACACGTTGCTCGGGGCTAAAGAGTTACCCAGAGTCACGAACGACAAGGCCGAGAGGGGCTTAAATGCAAACGTTTCGCGCGCATATAACACCAAAACCTATAAATCACAGCGCGAAAGAGAAAGAAATAACACGAAAAGCAACGAGCAAACAAATGAAAAAGTTTCAGAAAGAAGACATGAAAAAGATTACCTGCTAGTGTTAGAGCAAAATTTAAAAGAAAAACTAAGTTGAAAATAAAATCTCACAATGAATGGAACAGTAAAATAAAAAAACCAACAACAACAACAACAACAAAATAAGATAGCATGAAGTAAAGAGGAAAAGAGGAAAAAGCCATTTGACTAAGCTTTTCCTAGTTTGAGGGCAAAAAAAAAAAAAAAAACGTTGAACTGAATGTAGAAACTAGATAAATGTCTGTTGGAAAAAGCTTCGGAATGTTTCGATTTAACAGTTTCCCCATATTCCGTTTTTCCGAAGCAGCAAAGAATGCAGCTTGACGAGAACACATTCGGTATGCAAAAATTTGAAACACTTCTGCGGGGCTCGAAATTAATGCATTTGAACTTTCGTCTTATAATTCTCACTTGATTTGTCCCGAACCAACTGGTTAACACAATCAAACAAACCAAAATATGATACACAATATATTTCGTCATATATGTACATATGTATGTTAGCTGAATCTCACATTAATGTGATAGATTTCAAATATTATATCGCATATGTGCGTTAATTTGTGTAGATAACATTGTACATACCTACCAACTTATATAAAATTTATATATGTGCTACACACATATGTATTAGGTATTACATCATATTTGATCGCTCGGGCTTTCGGATTGTCAAGCGCACACGCTGCCCACTATAAAACACACAGTTAACACCCTTTTTGAGCGATTGAATTTTCGAACAAATTTGATGCAGCACTAGTTAAAAAGATGGAAAACACATACACTCAGTCGCATAAATCTGCGTACAAGCTTCAAAAAGTATTTTGGATACAAATACTAAATTAGTTATTCAATTCTTAAGCTTCAAGCAGTCTTTTTATTATGTATTAGTGGTATTTCGTCATCATTCTAAGGTTTTTTTTTTTTTTTTTCAAAAAAAAGTATCACCAAACTTTTAGGAAACAAAAGAAACTAAAACTAGCGAAAATCCCGTATGCAAAAGTCTGCGTACAAGTATTATATAGAAAAAGAAAATTGATAAATATGTTTGAAGATTAAATTAAATTAATAGGAAGTAGGATACCCCATTCGCTCTAAGACCTCTTCCAAATGGGTTTTCATCGAATCCACTAATTTCGCGGTCTCTTGGGCGGATATTTTGGACCATTCCTCGATTAATACGTTTTTCAACATCTCTTTCGAGTTTCCGGATTCGGAGTTCCAGATTATTTCACAAATGTTCTATGAGGTTTAAGTCCGCAGATTGCGATGGCGTTTTTAGCTGCTTTTTAACATTGTAAAATAACCAAACCTTCGTGGAATGGGCTGTATGTTTCGGATCATTATCCTGTTATAAAAAATAATCATCAGCCAGACACAATTTTTCAACACTTGATTGGAGATTTTTCTTCAACAAATCAATATAGACTCTATGAGTCGTAGTTGACGGTATAAAATCCAAATTCCCAACTCCGTGGCTTGACATACATACATCTCCAAACCATAAGGCCACCTCCACCATGCTTCACAGATTGCTTTTAAATTTTTTGGATCAAGCGCAGTGCATGGTTTTCGCCAAATAAGTTGCCGTCCTTTGATGCCAAAAATGCAGAATTTACTTTTATCGGAAAAAAGGTCAATTTTCCAAAACTCTGGGGCCTTAGTTAAATGCTCCCTAGCGAAGGCAATGCGCTTTTGTCGATGGGCCAGTGAAACAAGTGGCCTTTTGCGTGCTACTCTGCTGTGGTAGTTGGCGTTTTTTCAAAACTCGCCGCACTGTATTGCAAGGAACATTTTTTTTATATTTATCCCGTAGATCCTGCATTATTTTTAATGCTGTCAGTCTCGGATTTTTCTGCACGGATTGGACAAGAGCTCGTTTTTCGCGCTGTGTTAGTTTTGGAGGACGACCAATACGTCGCTTTGAAGTTAAAACTCCAGTGGATTTAAAATTTTGGACCACTTTTTGGATGGAGGAATGACGCCTTCCAACAAATTCTCCAATTTGGCGAAGAGTTTATTTTCGTTCCATAGCTTTATTATTATTTTGCGCTCTGCAATACAAATTTCCATGCCTTTTGCCTCCATTTAAAATAGAAGGTATAAACTGCTTTTTTGATCCAACCACGCTTGTTGAAACTCAAAACACATATCCATACATACATATATCTTTCCAAACATCTGGAAAGCTCCGTTTAAGTTCCTGTACGCAGATTTTAGCAACCCTGTTCATTGGGTTCAAAATCAATTATTATCGATAAAAAGTAAACTATAGCGACGTAATGAATTTTCAATGTCCTAAATTATACAAAGGATTAAAAGCTACAATAAAATTAAAGCTAAAAGCCAAACTCTTACACCTCAAAGAGTTTTCTACTTGAAAACGTTATTTTTTGTTTCTGTACGCAGATTTATGCGACCGAGAGTAAATGAATTTCAGATATTCTTTTTTCTTTTTTAAAAATTTAGCTCGCTTTTTTATACCCGACACACTCTGTGTCGAGGGTATATTGCGTTTGTGTGGTTGTGTGTCGGTTTTACCGACTAGTCGGAACATCCCTACAAATTTGACATTTTTGAAAACCAATCGACGAATTGAAATGCCTACTTTTGTTTTGGAATTTAACAAACAAACGATTTCTATTTTAATACGGCTGCTATGATGAAAGGTTACTCACACTGAATTTTTTAAGCAGTCGCAATACTGCCCTTATTATGACTCGGAAATGTGCTTTAAAAAGTCAAAAAATGCATTTAAAAAAAAACAACACAAAAATCAAAATAAACGCCGTAAAAGTCTCCAAATGATTTCCACTGAAAAATGTCCTTGGGATATTTTGTAAATGTTTTGAAATTTGTTAAAATTATAATACAGAGTTCAAATGAGAAAGTATGCATAATTAAATGGCCTTGGACATTAATAAAAAGGTTCGAGAACAATTTTCAAGCGCATAAATGTGGATATTTTGACGGCATTTTTTTTTTTTGCATTTGTTTTGAACGATGTGTTTAGCCTTTTGACGTCATTTTTTTCCGAGCTATACTATATACAGTGTACTCTCTTAACCGGAAACCTACGGGTCCGAAAAATGTGTCCGCTTGACAAAGGGGTCCGCTTAAGAGGAAACTATTTGAAAATCAAGAACACTGGAGCATTCCCAAATAGTATCCGTTTAAGAGGAGTGTCCGCAAGTAGAGAGAGTACACTGTATTGTTAAATGAATGATAAATTTGTAAGCACGAAATAAATTATGCGAACTCTAACTAGAATTTTCAAAAACATTGCTTACACCTTATTCCATCAGTCTTACATGTAAAATAAAAAAATTAGATGTGATTCAAACAACACATACGAACATCGTACCATATAAGAGCGTCATATAAGAGCCTCATATATACGTACATATATAGTATAGTATTCGAGCATCATTTCAGACATCGACAACAAAACTGACACAGGTTCAAAATAATCAATTTCGAGCTAACAAATGCAAAGGGTTCACAATGAATTTCTCGACCAACCGATCTAGTTTTAATTTGGGTTTTGTTTGTCCATTTTGTTAATAAAAACCGCAAAGTCACTTTGGTTCATTTGATGCTACATGGCAATTTAGAAAAGAACTTTTCGTGTTTTCCGAAAAATTGTCAATTTTGAGTTGTGCCATTCTAGTACGCCGATGTGCGATAATTTATGTATGCACATCTGAACCAAATCTGACAATTATTCGTGAAGGTGGAACTCAGAGGGACTGACCCATTCGATGTGTATCGTTTTCTATAGCCAAATCGAGCCTCAACCGCGAAAATAACAACGAAAAAGCGACAAAAACCAAATTCAACAGGAGAAGTGTGTTTTGAATTTTTCCAAATTCTCTGGAGGATTTCAACTAGTTTTGAAATGTAGTCTAGTTGAGGCATAAAAGAAATATTCGAGGGCTTTGTTGTCTACTCTTGTTAGAGTTTTGCTTTATTTTTTTTTTGCAATTACTTCTGTAACCACGACCGACACACTCTGTGTCGAGGGTATATTGCATTTGTGCGCACGTGTGTAACGACCAGAACCAGTCAAGATGGACGATTTAAGAAAATGTCGCCGTTTTGTTCGATAACCATTGTTGCATTTTAAAGGTAGGTGTAATTATGACTCTCTCTATAGAAGCCCTCGTTCCTATCAGCAAAAAATTGAGTACATGTACATTTCAGAAGCCTACAATCTTGTCCATTAGCGTACATGTTTCAAGATGAAGAAATTGTTCGCCATGGACAGGAATTAAATGGTAGATCAGGTCTGCTGCAGGTCCGATCTGAGTAAGGTGGTTGCAGAAATTGTATATACTTTTCACCAACCAAACTCCCGATAGCATAGTCTGGCGAGTGCGGACTATCGAGTGTGTTAGGCCTGGCGTTGTCCTGATGAACACAATTCCTCTCCTATTGGCCAAAGCTGGCCGCTTATGGGCGATTGCTTCCTTCAGACGGTCAATTGTTGATCATCGTAAGTTCCGAGTACAGTAGTTTTGCCGTTGGGAGCAGCTTATAGTAGATAATTCCCTGCCATATCACCAACACACAGCAAAACCCACCTTTAAGTCAATCTGGCTTTGCCAAAAAAAAAACCGTTTCCGCCGGTTCACCGTGTTCGGACCACGACCGTTTTCGCTATAGAAACGTTGTCGTAGTGACCCACTTTTCATCAAAAAGTTCAACCAACCCCTATTTTCAGAAATGGGTCGGTTGTTTGCGCTTCATAGCGATCGCAGATGGAAATTCGTTCTTATAAACGGTTTTTTTTAGAAAGTTAACTCGTGTTGGCACCCATACATCGAGGCTTCTTATGTATCAAGAAACCTTATTCAAATGGAATCCAAACGTTTTTTGTGCAAAATCTTTAGCTCTTCTTGCAATACCGAAACTACTGCTAATATGACGGTCGGACTCGTATTTCCATGATACCTCTCGACATTTTCAAGACAATTGGCCATTCAGTTCGTGGTGCATCCTTGACATCGAAGTACCGACGGAATCGACGAACCAAAATTGCGCATTAGAATTGGCTATGAAGTATCAGGTCCATACGCTATTTAACATTTCAGCCGCCTGGCTTGCGTTTTCAGACTTATCGAAGAAAACTGTAAAATCTAGCGAATTTTCTCTTTGCTGATGTCCATTCGGTTGACAAGCATCTCAAATAAATTTGAATCAATTTATCAAAAAAGTGTCAAAAAAGCTGGGTATTAGTAGGTACACTGTTACTATATTTGGTAAAATGCTCCCTGCGGACACACTGAAATTTCGGACTTATACCAAGCGAGATGCAAATAATGCCATCGATTGTGAAAATAATGAGATTTTTTTTACTACACCAAGATACCGAAACTACTAATATTACTCCATCGTATCAGTACCTCTCCCATTTGCAAGACAATGCATCCAGTTCGGAGTGAATAACACCTTCTCTCGATGACATTGCCATTAGAATTGGTATGAATAACAGCTCTTTTAAATGGGCAGTATTCATGCAGATTTGAGATCAGTACTCTAATTTTCCCCTTGATGTCTTCGGTGAAAACATTAATAATGTAGCAATTTAAGAAAAATAAAATTCCAGATGTCATATTAGGTACACTTTAAACTATATTTAGGTAAAATTAATGGGCCATTTTAGGTACACACTGAAATTTCCATTTGGCGAGCACTGCCCCGAACTGCACGATTGTGCAAATGAGAGCATTTTGACAGAAGAAGAAGACAAATACTCTGTCGAAATCCTCAAATCCCATTTGCACAATCGTCCAGTTCAGGAGGACAGTTATCGGTAAAAAAATTAAATGTATATTGGGCAATTTCGTGCAGTACGGGATCAGACCTAATTTATGAGTCCGAAAAGAAATATGTAGAAAATAAGAAATAAAATCAGATTAACAAATTTGACTTTAAACTTATAAACGAAAAAATCTCTGACTTGTTGATCATTGGCGAGCACGGTGTCGATGGATGAGCGCATGACTAGAAACTCCATAAGTTCGAGGTTCAAATCCCACACAGAGCAGAGAAATAAGCATAAAAAAATAAAATTAATATTTGAATTCTAAATACGTAATTAAAATCCGATAAATAACGATGTATCGATTAACAAATTTTTTTGAAAGCAAATTTCTTGTGTCATTCAATAAGTCATTTTGAGTCTGTTTAAACTCACTAAGTCTGAGTGCGGAAGGAGGGGTCATATATGACTTTAATATGGGCGACTTCGGTACATTGATTTCTGGACTCAGTATACCGACGATCTTCGCATAGACGGGAAGCACGTTATTTTTGGACTGGCTTATATATAGCTCATGATGAGCGTATAAATATACAAGCGAATATAGGATTCCATAAATTGACTCTATTTTAGGACTATCATATTGTTTGCTGGGATCATAACCTACTACTTACGTGTCTAGTTGCATTCAAACTCAAAATTTCGAAAAATATCGCTAACGTTATTTCGCGACTATGGCTCGATATATGTATATGATATTATACATATAAACATGACTTACTACCTATACATATCCCGAAAATCTGATACTTAGCTTTATAATGATATCATATGGCTTGTTGGGAATGCACTGACTTACTTTTTGATCGATTTCAAGCAAATGCTAGAACGAGTTGTACCCGTTGCCAAAAGAGTTTACAAGGCTAAACTGGATGTGCTATTCACCCGTCAGCCTTACTTAGCTCTTCCGAGTTAAATCGTTTTGAAAAACGAAACTTTTATCAATTTTTGTTTTGTTTTGCTTCATTATTTGTATTTTTTATATTTTTTTATTTATTTATTTTTTTTTTTTTGTTTTTGTCAACGGAATTGCGTCATGCGAGTGTATTAAAAAAGCAACAGAAATTTTGGATTCTCTCTCCATCTCTGTCACACAAGCAGACCCACGTTAACGAAGGTTTAAAAAATGATGCTTTTGCATTTCATCTCTGTAGATGGCTTCAATTGTGGGTAGCCGCACAAAAGTTATTTCTAGTTGCTATATTTGATACAAGTATGAATTGAACCACAGTTCGTTAGCAATCAAAAGTTCTGATACGCTTTAGGAATTAGAGTGATTTTAGGATAAAATATGTCAAAGGTTTATTTTTTTGCAAATTTAATGAAAATTTTAGTCATTAATTGTGTTTTGATCTAATGCTTCACATTCAAAAACAAAACTGCCTGCGGGCCCAGGCAAAGTCAATTTCAGTTTCAATATCGAGACGAATAAGAACACAATAAGGGTCCCTTAAGGCACACAGATGCGACGGTAAATTAATTCAAAGCAAAATCCAAATCGACCTAAACAAACTTTAAATTTAATTGATCAAAGCGACAGGATTGTAAATAACATTAAAATGAATTTCTGGATTATAAATAAATCAGATAAATAGAAATTACAGAGAAAAACGGAACTTGAATGAATAAATCAAAATCCATATTATTACATCAATCAAAAGGAATTTCAGGAGAGGAGGCACAACATCAAGACTAAAAGACAAATCTGCGTCGCAATGAACGAACAGGTGAGTCAGTCGTCAGTCGTTTTTTTTTAAATTAATTTCATTTGTCATCTACATATTTCTATTTTCGTGATTTATGTAATTTATAATGGGATGGATTGAATCTTCCATCGAGAATATAAAGATAGATATGACTTTTTTTTGTAGTTCATGCTATAACGTAACTAGGGCTGCCAACCATTCTATATAATATAGTATACTACATTTATTTCTGATCGATATACTTTACACTTTACGTTGGAGCCATAAAGTATGCTTAAATACTTTATTACTAATATGTACGGCAGTTTTTCGCAAGATACGAACAGTGTAGTTCATTGTACTTAGTCGTTTTATTTCCATCTAAAATTCAATTTCATTTGACTCATAGCAACCTTACATATTTTGTCATTATACTACTATATGTGATTAATTATCCATCCGAAATACAAATTAAAATATGACTTTTATTTTTCAGTTACATGCTGATAAGCATGTTTAAGCTAAATCATAGTAGTTGCATGCCAACGCAAAAATTACTATATGGCAATATATATAGCGATTAAGCTTTATTTTGATCATATACTTAATGCTAAACACTTTACTTGAGCCATAAAGTTACAGGAACATTAAATGACTTTATTACTAATAGTTACAGTAATTTCTGTACGAAACAATAAACATAATTTAGGTTAGTTGCATACATAGCAGTGATTTATTCTATAAAGATCTCCTCTAATATCAATTTTGTTCTATAAGCGAACCTGTTAAGTTTTTCGTTACATATACGAATTGACTTTATGCGTGTGCTCCAGTAACAAGCTAAATTCTCTCACGAACGATTTTGATTTTTCGTCCATTAGAAAGTTAGCACTAAAGTTAGTACAGTTTCGACTGTGCTGGCTAGCATCTGATAGCATGCTCAATTCGAAACGCATAGTTATTGGACAAAATATTTAGAATAAAATACTCCTCAGTTACTCATAATACGATTCAACTTTAATTCAGTGAGTTAGATAAAAGAGCGAATGAACATTATAATTTTAAGAACAATAAGTGAACATTTACTAAGTTCAGTAATGTTACATTAGTGAATGACTTCATATGAGAAACAATTGCATCAAATTGCAATTTCATTATGACGTATAGAACAATTTAGTTTATTTTTACTATAAGATTTCTTACAATCATTTGCAAAAATAATGTTTTGAAGATTTTATCAAAATTGAATTATCGTATAATAAATAATCAGAATAGAGATATGAGGACAAATACTTATCTTGTGAATAATTCATAAATCAACTTATACATACTTTTCTCAGTCTTGAGAAAGGCATTCATACCAAACATAATCATGTATTCATTCAAACAACACTAGTCATACAGTCGCTCTCTATAACGATGCTCTTTGCTCTACAAACACAATTTTAATTTATAGAAGAAACCTTCTCAGCTCGTTAATTATATGCTTTTCTCCCTAACATTTTCATCGCATTCTAATGTCAGGTGCATTGAAATTCCTATAAGAGAGTTCGACTCTGAGATTATCATCTAACCAAAAATCGCAATTTTGCACTATAAACATAGCTTATGATCCAAATAGGATATCGAATATATTGTAAAGCCTAACAATTTATAGTAACAAAATGTCGTTACATATAGTTGACTTTTTCGATGAAGACAATTCCTATCAATTGAATTTATTAAAGACTATAGAAAGCAGTTAGTTATTTGTAAAAAATGCAATATTTGAACTTTAATATTTTTTCCAATTTTTTTTATTAAGTTTAAGGTAAATTAACAATTACTTATATATATTACAATATCAAATACCTTTATCTTTTAATGGTATCCTAAATAATGCTTTTATAATTTTTTTCTTAAAAGTTGCCTGTCTTTTAACCCCCATAATTAGTACTACTTTTACACTATACTTACTTTCCTTAGAGTACAACAATCCTAAACGTAGTACTTTCCAACAAACGTACTAATTAACTCAGATGATATATAGACGACCCTTTTTGCCAAAACATTATTTTGAAAAACCTCTTTTCCCTCGTTAGTGTGCCCATTTTCTTAAAGTTCGAAGAACAAAAAAATTTGCCTAAAAAAAGCCTGGCCAAAAGGATATCGAAAAATGAAGGGCCTAATTGATGTTACATGTGTACATTAGGGTGATGACTTTTTGTGAAACTCTTTTCCTGTATCAAAGTACGATGAAATTTTATTAAAGACTTCATAAAATATAATTTTAAGGTTATTTGGTAAAAAAAAAATGTCACGCACCAAGTCATTTGAAAAATTTAATTTTTGATTTTTTTTCCAAATTTTTTATGTTACTGTAAGCAGAGTCGCTCCTAGAGGGTCAAATGTAAGACCAACTACCATTATTTTTTTATTCCCAACAATTTATCCAAACATACCTTCCCCCTATCTCCACTCCTTAAGGGAGCTCTCATACAAAAGTAATTTTTATATGAATTTTCCCCCCACTGTCATAACTAGCCCCAGAGTGCCCCTAGAGGAGTCAAATGTTTGACCAACCCCCCATTAACTTTGTCTCCCTAACATTTTTTCGCAACATACTGACCCCCTATCTCCCCTCCTTAGGGGGTCACCCAAACAAAATTACCCTAATTTTATCACAATTTCATAAAAAATGGCTGTAACTACAGTCAAACCCCTCCTAGGGCATGATATATATGACCGACCCCCATTATTTTTTTACCCCAAATATTTTCTTCAAACATACCTACCCTCTATCTCCCCTCCTTAGGGGGTCCCCATACAAAAAGAGGCTTAAATTAAAGAAAAATGCCTCACGAACTTCAACCTATAATATAGATGCCGTAGGAACAAGACCGAGCATGTTCAGTATGCATATTCGAAAAATTTACAAAATTACCTTTTAAACGAGCCTAACATGAAGAATATTGGATTAGTTTTTGGTATGTTTTAATAATATGTTATAATTATTACCTTTTTTTTAAAACTGAATTTTGGGTTCCATCCCCTAACTGGCCAAATAATGACCCTAGTAGAAAAAAATAAATTTTCGAGTCAAATGCCGCAAACCTCAATCTATGACGAGTTTTTTAAAACTATAACCATTAATATCGGTTAGTGGTTTCTATTCATTAAATTAATAAATAAATGAATGTGAAGAGAGTTAATAGTATCAAAAGTTATAGGACTTTAAAGTCAAAATATAGATTATTTTCGCTCATACCATGCAAATACGTTATGATCGGGTTCTGCTGTGAGCATCAATAGGATTAAGAATGAGAGAGAGTTTCGTTTCTTCCACATCTTCCTTACCGCCCGCGCCTATTATGCGCAACGAAGCAATCGTTCAGACGCTCCTTCTATATTATTACTTATTCTATGGTTATCATATATTACTATATATGTCACTCAGGAGCCGTTTCTATTTTGGCTCTTTTCAACACGGTCTTGGGTATCCACCAAAATGATAATTTTTCACTTAGGTACTCACCAAAAGTATTTCTCTCTCGCTCTTTTTTTGCCTGCCAAGTGTGCCAATTTTTACTTTCATTCTCCTTCTGCTTTTTTCCACGAAATGGGTGAGCCTTCCCCACTGTGCGTCGTCTTGATTGTTGTGCCCATATAGTAATATAGTGGACACTTACAACAACAACGGAAATCCGTGGTGAACTAGTGACGCTATAATTTTTTGAGTATTCACTGAAATTTGTAACTCAACATACTTGCGTTGAAATTTTTAAATGTTTACTTGTTAATGTAAAACATTTTTAGTTTTTTATGACAGTTTATGCAATTCTGTACACTTTTCATTCAGAAGAGCTCCAAAAATATATAGTTTATGCATTCTATTTATCATGATATGTAGTGATGCCGCAAGACAAGACAAGAAAAGAAAATATGAAATTCTTGTTTTGTCTTGCAATTTTAAGTTTTTGATATTCTCTTGTCTTGCTCCAATAGTGCAAGAGAATATTGGTTCTTGTCTTGCGGTCTCTTGTCTTGCGCAATATGATCAAAAGCAAGAAACATTTTTCCTTGTCTTGCGTACTCTTGCACGTTTGTTTTTCAAGATTCGGAAGTTGGGTGTATCATAATCAGGCGTCACAAGGAGCTGAGATTTAGCCATGTCTGTCTGTCTCTATACAATTTGCTTATCGAAGGAGTATGAGTAAGAACAAGTTCGAGAATGAGCTTGATTGAACCATGTTTTCGGGTACCCCAATACTAAAACTGCTCTAAAACTTGCACTTTTTTTTCTTTTAGATATTTCGATGAAATTTGATTTAATTACACCCACAATTCATAAGGCGATTGGATGAAAGTCGGCATTAAAAAAACTCAATTTATTGTTTGCCGCTTGGTTTGATTTCTGCTGGATTTGCCCATATGTTTGTATGTTCAATGCGTCGGGTATTGTATTTAGAGGATCACACAACTAAAAGTTTAAGGTTTAACAGGATCAGAGGAGAATAGATAAAGTGCTGATCCTGTTTAAACCTAACCCTTAGGTCCTGTGGTCCTCTGAATAAACGAGGGAAGGACGGTTTAATATAATATAAAAGTTGTATTGCAGTACCTTTGAAAAGACGAATACTCGAAAACGAAAACTAGTACGGAATACAAATGATTTGGGTTCATTACCTTCATCGAGTAATACAGAAGCATCTGTCAAGTATCTGCCTCTCAACTTTTTTGACATCGAAACTTCTCAGAGGTTCTATGGAAATATCAATGGAAATCTGAAATTTCCTAAAAGGACTGCCATGACAGAGATTGTTTCTTCAGTCTATGCTGAAATGAGGGAGGTGGTCTTGTCACTGGTGCAGAAAAATAGTTCACGTGTCTCGTTCACACTGGATGGATGGACATCGATAAGAGGCAGATCGTATTATTCAGTAACTGTCCATTACGTTGATGATTCCTGGGAACTCCAGTCATTGGCCTTGGACTTTATCCCATCAAAAGGATTCATGGTTCACATCTTCTCTAGCTCCAACAATAAAATACGCGCTTTTCAGTGGTTGATAATTTGTAATTAAAAAAGGTGTTTCAGCATTGAGAAATAAAGGCTGTTTTTTTGACAAAATGTTAAATGCACTATTTGTTCTCTTGCTCCTTATATCTTGCTATCTTGCGTCTCTTGCGAAATTGTCTCTTGTCTTGTCTTTCCATTTCAGCAAGAGAAAAATCGGTCTCTTGTCTTGCCTTGCCATTTTAGCAAGAGAATAATCGGTCTCTTGTCTTGCCTTTTGCAAGAATCTTCTCGTCTTGTCTTGTTTCTCTTGCAATCTTGCGGCATCACTAATGATATGTAATAAGTACTTGAGCCACTAGTTATGTATCGAGCAATTTTAGTTATGATATCACTGAATATTATGTATATCAGCTGTTCTGTGGTGGAATTCAAACTTTTTGAGAATCGGTCATATTCGACGCATGCTTTAGCGTTCCTCAATAATATGAGCAAATTTTATCTAATTACACTGTGATAGTTTTTTCAAAAATTTAAGAAGACAAGATCGAATTTAACGGTTTCCCCCTTATTTCGGGCACGAGGAATCGAACTGCATCATTAGTTTTTTGAGTTATCGGTACGCCTTCATGCAAAAATTTTTTTGACCACTTTTTGGCTCCTATCTATATATGAGTTGAAGTTTGGTATTCTAATATAACACAATAATGTACTCTGAGATAGGCCTAACAATTCTTCCCAAAAATCTATTATGATAAAATGCCGCATTAGGGAGCTATAACCGTTTAAAACTCAAAAAAGCAATATTTTTTCTACATGCTTTTTTGCCAACTTTTAGGATTTAGCTTAAATATATATTTATGAATTTAAATATCGAAATATTTAATAGCATACTTTTAGGCGAAATTTTGAAATAATTTAATATTTATTAATGAAATTAACTCTTAATTTCCCTCTCTTTCGCTTATCCTACAAGAGCGAAAGCAATTACCTTTAAAAAAAAATATGTATAAGGTTCGGGCAGGATTGAACCCGGATCTCCGGGATCACCAAAAAAAAGGACCTCCTCATAAAAATGGCATCCCTTGAGGAATTTTTTTTTCGAAACGGCACATGATAGCACAAACTGGGCACAATACAGCACAATAATTTTTTTTGGGAAATTCGAAAAAGTGCAAGCTAACTTGACACCAAAAAAAAAAGGACCTCCTCATAAAAATGGCATCCCTTGAGAAATTTTTTTTTCGTAGCGGCACATGTTAGCACAAAATGGGTACATTACAGCACAATAATTTTTTTTGGGAAATTCGAAAAAGTGCAAGCTAATTTGACACCAAAAAAAAAGGACCTCCTCATAAAAATGGCATCCCTTGAGGAATATTTTTTTTCGAAACGGCACATGATAGCACAAACTGGGCACTTTACAGCACAATAATTTTTTTTCGGGAAATTCGAAAAAGTGCAAGCTAACTTGATGCACATTTTTTATTCACTGTAAACTAAAAATGTTTTGAGGGCAATTTTTTTTGGCGCTTCGCATTATTATCCGTTTCTCGGATAAGAAACCAACAAAAATCGCCTATCATCGCTTCGTTACAATCCCTTGGTAGCGCGATTCTATTTGTTAAATTTCTTGATGAAAACGCTAACCGTGTTCGTCACTTTCATTACCAGGATTATTTGCAAAAAAATGCAAATGAGAATGAAGGAAGTGTATTTTTAAAAACATATTTACGCCTGTTTTGAACAAAATGTAATGCATTTAAACACGAAAGTAAAAAAGATGAAAATGCGAAAATTTTACCTATTTTCTCACAGTTTTTCAACAAATTTTCTATGACATCCTCGTAATCTGGTCTTTTATAGTTTCATAAGAATCCAGAGCAAAGAGCACGAAATGACTCAAATGTGTCCGCCTCATCCGCAGATAACGTCGAACCGAAATTCGTGTCCTTGAGGATTTTTTTAATTTGCGGGCCCACAAACACACCTTGTTTTATTTTTGCGTTCGATAAATTTGGAAAACTTTTCTTCAAATGCTCAAACGCCAGACTGTTACCATTCCAGTCATCAAAACACTTTTAGTTTACAGTGAATAAAAACGCGCTTTTATACCCGACACACTCTGTGTCGAGGGTATATTGCGTTTGTGTGATTGTGTGTAACACCCAGAACCAGTCGAGATAGACCATACAAAATATATATAGAAATGATCAGCGTCACCAGGAGATTCGATTTAGACATGTCCGTCTGTCCGTCTGTCCGTCTGTCTGTCTGTCTGTCTGTCTGCCTGTATACAGTTATCTTATCGAAGGAGTCGAGCTATCTTGACAAAATTTGATATGCGTGCTCACGGCAACATGAGTAAGAACAGGTTCGAGAATGGACCCGATCGGACCATTTTTAGGGGTACCTCCAGTAGTAGGGTCTGTTACGAAAATCACAAAAACTGCTTTAAAATCGAAGTTTTTCAACATATTTTGATGAAATTGGATATTTGAACATGTTTCAAGGCAAGTAATACGATTTCTAAATATTTAAAAAGTGGGCGTTGCAGAAGGGCGTTTTTCGAAAATTGTCCCCTACACCCGAAATTCAAATGGGACTTGAACGAAAGTTGGTAGTTATACTTCCTTTGAATTATTAAGGGTACCTCCAGTACTAGGGTCTGTCACAAAAATCCCAAAACTGCATCAAAATCGGACTTTTTCGAAATATTTCAATGAAACTTAGAATTTGACCGTATATTTAAGCCAGCGATTATAATTGCAAAAAAAATGGAAAATTGGGCGTGGAAAAGGGGTGGTTTTCATAAAGAAATTTAACAAAAGTCGGTATATGGGGACCCTAATGGCCTTCAAAACCTCTTGAATATTCTAACTTAGTGGTCCTTTTTTTTGGGCGTGGTTCAAAATTTATTTAAACATGTGTGTCTGTGTCGGGTATTTTATTGTCAGGTTCGCCTGACTATAACATCCTTACTTGTTTTTTGCTTAATTGCGAAAAACTCAGTAATTTTTCCATTAATTTTAATCAAAATAGGCTAAAAATGTTCGTCATAAAATAAAATATTGATTAACATGGCGAAATAAGGAGGATATTTTTGTTTTATGTTACAAAAAAGTATGTAAAAGTTTGTAAATAGCCAAAACTTACGAAAATTTACACAAATTATAGACTTTGAGCGAGCATAACTCTTTTGTTTTTCGACGAATTTAAATAACTTTTTCACTTTAGAAAAGAATATTTTATTTTCTTTCATTTGATAAAACTAAAATAAAAATCGGTTATCAAATATTGAAGAGTTTACATAAAAAGTGAGCCCGTCTTTTTCTGTTACCAAAAAACCGGCAATTTTGCAATATCTCAAAAACTGTTCTACTTTTGTACAATCTGACTTCATATTTGGGTTCTACATAGAAATGATGTATCAAATGTCGAGTATATGAGAATTGTTGAAAATTTGTGGTGTAGTGTAATTGACTAAGTTTTGTAAAGAATACTTAAGCTCTTTTATTTGGATGCTTATTGAATTCTTTTTGTTCCTCATGGAACTAAATTTTAAAATTTTTCCTAGTTTTTTGTTTTCGTTTCTTTTGCAACTGCAGTAACCTTGGCCAATAATAAAAAATTTTTCGATTTGATGTCATCCGCAAATATATTTACATATGCACATACATATGTATGTATTTACGCAAACAGATTATATTTTACATCCAAAATAAAACTGTGGTATATAATATGCTAAAAATCACATATTAAAATGGGCCTTTGGTAACAAATCGACGGCAGCACATTGTGCTTAGTGATGAAATGTACTTCGACTGTTCGTTTTGTGATATTGGAAAATCAATAGGTATGTATGTATGTGAAATACTTAGTAATATTGCTTTGCCTTTCCGTCGTTTCATTACACCGTCATTCAATCATCTTTCCGGCATTCCATCATTCAATAAACAAAGAATTCATGCAGCCAATTCAGCTGCCTCCGCTGTTTGCTGTTGACTTAATCTCCACCTATTTAACTCCATTCCATTCGATCCGACTCGCTTGATCAAAAGAGCCATATAAGCCTATTACCACTGAATTCGATAAAAAAAAAAAAAAAAACAAAAGAAAAGCAAAGCAAAAAGCTCGAGTTAGTCGGACCCGACTGTGAAATACTCAACTTACGATTCTTTTATGGCGTTCCGCATTAGCTACGAATAAGAAATACCTATTAATGGCTCAGTAGTAATGGACGTATACATACATACATACATATGTACAGTCCCATTTGAGGGCATGGCAATGCGGAGGTACTCTGATTTTTCCAAACCACTAGATTTCCGCTACAGGCAACCTCAGTGCCAAAATTTAATCCAACATACCATTGCCTGTTTTGGTTGCGAAAACTCTCTTATTTATGTGGGCATGGCAGTGGACAGATCAAGACTATTATCGTCCGTACTTTGCAATCGAGGTTGGACCTTGATTTTCAAGTCGTAATTGCTTCGATTCTCCAAACTCCGAATCTTGCTACGCTTCATTGGGCATAGATGTACAAATGAAAAGCTTGAAGTAGTTTCACATGAATGCCTTCATATGTATATTTATTTCATTTGTAGGCGTGGCAACATACATACATATGTGCGCCCTTTTATTGCCAGCGTCAGCAGGCAATATTACTAAGATAGTGAGTGTATGTGTACGTATGTGTATGCACTCGCTTATGTTTTTCTGCCTGTTACAAGATGCGCATTGAACTAATAAGTAGGTATATATGTATGTATGTATATCCTGCTGATGCCAAGTATGAAATTAACAAGCCAAAAAATCAGTTTACCTACATCAATGCTTATTGTGCCAACTCGTTGCGTTCGGTGTAGGCATTATGTCATACATGCATCCATACATATATACATACATACATACATACATATGTATATGGATGTTAGCCAATTGATAGGGAAAAACACCAACGCCAAGTAAGGCGGCAGCAGCTTCCAAAAACTGTACAGATTACAAAGCAAAGGCAAACAAAACTATGTATGAAGAAGCAAATTAACACAAAATTGAGGAAATTAAAGTTAATTTCCGCTTTACCCGTAAGTTATAATTTTTTCTTTGTGCACTTTGTTTTCGCCGTTTTCATGAGATCATACCGAAGTGCATTACGAAATTGGGAAATTTGGAAATCATCTTTTCTCCTTTTGGGGTTCTTCTTATTGTACCTATGAAAAAATTTCGTAGCTTTTTGATACAGATTCCAGGCTGTCTTATGATTGATATGCCTTTAAAACTGTTAGCTCAGGACTCGTCATAATGCCAATGCCACCAGTTGGCGCAATTCAGCTGCCAGCAAAAAGTATACTTATTTATTTTAGCCCTATTTGTGCTCTTCGATCAAATTTATGCTCACTATTTAACTTTTCTTATAATAAGTATAAAGCTTTGTCGCTGCAAAGCCACCCATACATATATAAAGCAACAGAATAAATAGTTTCTTTAAGATAACGCAACAATCGATTGTTGCCACTTCTTATGAGTAATTAATAGGTATCAGTAATTCACCGTTCCAGGGGCTTACTGCTAAAATATCTAAAACAGCCACTGAGCTGAGCAATTCAAGTGAATGCGGTTAACACCCACAGTCGATGAAACACCGATTCACCGACGACGACGACGACGACGACAACGACATCGACCCCGACACCGAAACGATACGCGCACGCAGGTGTTTTGTGTAGAAAACAGGTGTGGGACGCCGTCATATGCAGGTGTGTGTGCGTGCAAGGTTGAGAATATGAGTGATAATCGACGTAACCCAGTAGAATATTATGTCGGCGGTGAACAAGTCCGCGCGTCCTTCAGAGTGGACGCCTCGGTGAAATGCTCAGAATGACAGTGTCAGCGAGGTGGAGCGAAAAAGTGATGCCCGATGGTCATTTCCATTTTGAGCTCGTGTGGCTTGAATATCATTGGATGGTTTTTAATAGGGTTTTATCGTCAGCAGGGCGTAGCGTAGTGCATGCATACTGGCCTCACAAGACGAAGATCGCGGGTTCGATCCTTGGCCGAGCCAAACATTAGGTATGTTCCCGTACTGGACGAAACTGCCCAAAACTGCCCAATTTTCATACAGTTTTCAAAAAATTGGCAGTTTCGTGAAGTACGTGAACAGATCTAATAATTATAACAGCAGAAAGATTTCAAGGAAACTTCGAAATTCACGAAAAAAAAGAATGATATTTTCTCTCTCTCGAAACACAATTTTCCTGTACTCAGGAGAGAGAGAAAGAGACCCACCGACGCAAATGTACGTTACGGAATCCAATACTTCTCCAATACTTAGCAGTCAGTATGCCAGAAAGAATCGATTACAAGCATCATTACTTTTTACTTAAGCTTGGCCGCTTTGTAATCAGCTCCCTTTACGAACTTATTTACTTGTAACCAAAGAAGTATTTCGCTGCCGAATACTTGTCGAGCGTTTGCTACATTATAATGATTTAGTACCTCAATTGAAAAGTTCGCATCTAGACCTGGGCCCTATTCCACAAAACAACTTAAGAACTTTTCACTTTGCACTTATCAAATTTTTCGCTAATTTGCAAATCTTTTTGTTCCTCAGAACTTTAAAATTTGATAAGTGATAAGTTCAAATTGAAAAGTGTAATTTGCAAAAACTTTGCAGTATATATGTTTTCTTTGCAATTTCTGTTCCACGTAACGCTCCTTTATGCAAAGTGCAAAATTAATTTTGAAAAGTGTAATTTGCAAAGTCTTCGCAAATAATTATGCCGTTTCGTTCCACAAAAACTGTAAATTTTTGTTTTTGCAGAGCAAATGTTGATAAGTTTGTCAAAAATTTGCAAGGTAAACGATCGCTTAACAAATTCATATTTTTATAACTAGTGAAGCTTTTCAAAATGTTAAGACGTGAGTTTTTGTTCGACGATAGCGAAGACTCGGTTGTTACAAGAAATTATAGAGACCGAATTAATTTTTCGGGACTACAAAGCTTTAATTTTAAAGAGAGCTTTCGTTTAAATCCAATTCAAGTTGATTTCATTTTAAATAAAATCGGACATAGATTAGAGCACAATACACATCGCAGTCATGCTTTGTCCCAGGCATCCTGTTTATCCAATTTATTAACCTTCAAAATGAAATATAAGCTTGAATATGTTCTAAATAATTACAAAAATTTCATAAAAATATACTAACTTTATTGTTTTGAAAACTAGCAAATAGTATATTTTTTTTTTCTTTTATTAGCTGTAACAATGCTAATTTTTTTTCCGTCTTTATTCTTCGGCTCATTTTCGCACAATGCGAATTGAAAACAGAAATGCAAAGTCGATTCAGTGCTTTGTGGAACAAATTGCACGCTCACTTTGCAATAGAGCGCTAAGACTTTGCAGAAAGCGCCAAGACTTTGCAGAGAGCGCCAAGACTTTGCAGAGAGCGCCAAGACTTTGCAGAGAGCGCCAAGACTTTGTAAAAATTTGCTTAGTGCAAAAGGAGATTTGCAAAGAGTATTGTGGAACAGAAACACTTATCACTTTGCTCTAAAATGCAATTTGATAAGTGCAAAGTGAAAAGTTGATAAGTTGTTTTGTGGAATAGGGCCCTGGCGTGGCTCAGTGGACAGAGTGCGTGACCAAGAATCCGAAGTCCTTGGGTTCGAGTCCCACTCTGGCAGGCGCCAAATTTATTTTTATTTTTATTTTTTTTATTAAAAAATAAGGCTTCAAATTCAACTCCTAGGATTTTTGCCACGAAAGCCCTTTTATTTCCATTAATATTCTCTTATTTTTATCCATTGGAGCACATTTTTGGAACTTCAACTTTTTTCCACTTTTTCTTGCCGGCCCGGAGGTTCGAACTCGGGCCTTCCGACTGCTAGCTCAGGCACTTTCCACTGCACCATCGCCTCCTCTGATAAAAAGGCAGGAAATACAATACTTTATGCAATACTGCAGACAATATTAGCAAGGATAATCTATTACAAGTATGCTTTCGGTAATGCATTTTGTCGGCGCAACCCATTAAGCAGTGCGCCGCTGGGGAGTTGTCAAACGAATACTTTTTTCGCTATAGCGGACTTTCTAGCTCCGCGCAGATGACTTTGTCTGGCGCGATGCGCAATGCCATTGTGTAGATGTGTAGAAATATCACCGCGCGACTCCTTTACAAAGGGAGTCGGGACGGCTCCTTCTTCATGCGGATGTCATCGCGGATGTCCGCCTGATATTTTCTACTGGGAAGTGATGTATTGCAAGCTTTATAAATGAGCGAATACCGTCGAAGCGCGCTACACACGGTCGCTGTGGAAAACAATTCAAGGGGTAATACATACATATCTATATATACAGCAAACCCTTGAAAAAGTTAACCCTGCAGTAATTTCAACTAGTGCTGTACTAGTATTTTACTAGTGCAAAATCCACCAGTACTACTTAGTTCTTTTCTATACCCTCGCCCATATAAAATTCTGTCGAAAATTCAGTATAACATATGTACCTACCCTGTAGCAAGCACGCATTAGGTAAATTTTCTTAAAAGAACTAGAAATTTTACTAAACTCATCAGAACTTATGAAACTTTTGATGAAACTTCCACCATATTTATACCATGGTTGGTTGGTTGGTTGAAGTAGCTGCCACTTAGGCCGTTAATCGGCACATTGTGATACCAAGGAGGTTTTCTTGTGTTTGTGTGAGTGTATGTCTTTTTATGTAGTGTGCCCCTATCATGCGATTTTTGAAAAACCAGTGCTAGGCTTGGAACATTACACTCCGTTTCGCCTGTGCTGGGAATCGAACCTCGGACCCTGGGATCAAGAGCATAGCACGCATCCCCTACGCTATCCCAGAGCCACTATTTATACCATATTTCAATGGTTTTGCTCTAACAAAAAAATTTTTTTTTTATATTTTATAGGGCATTTAACATATACGTGTTTAGCGCTACTCGTTTAAGCTAAAACCCTGACAAAAGTTAAACCCTGGCGTAATTTACAACTAGTGCTGTACTAGTTTTTACTAGTGCAAAATCCACCAGTACTACTGTGGTTATCTTTTCTATCTCGCTCAATAAATTCTGTCGAAACATTCAGTAGTGAAATATTGTACTACCTGTAGCAAAGCACGCAATTATTGTAAATTGCGTTCGTTTAAAGAACTAGAATGGTTGTGGAACTAAACCTCATCATAACTTATGAAACTTTGATGAAATTTCCACCATATTATACCATTGTTGGTTGCATTGTTGATAGTGGCTGCACTAGGCTTAATCGGCCCATTGTCGATACCAAGGAGGTTTTCTATGTTTAAGCAGTGAGTGTATGTCTTGTTTGTAGTGGCCCCTATCTTGCGTTTTAAATTAAAACAGTGCTAGCTGGAACATTACACTCCGTTTTGCCTGTGCTGGAACGAACTCGGACCCTGGGATCAAAACATAGCACGCATCCCCTACGCTATCCCAGAGCCACTATTTATACCATATTTCAATGGTTTTGCTCTAACGCAAAAAAAATTTTTTTTTATATTGGCCTATTAGACTTTAAAGATTCTTACAAACAAAATCTGTAGAACTTCATTTTCATATACCTTGTACCATGTGTAATGAATCGATCCTTTTTATCCTTTTTTCTTCCTTTTTATTTTCAACGACATTTTTAAATTCAAAAATTCACCACAAGTCATGCAAATGACATAACACGCGGCGAAAAAATGGTCGAAAACTGATACACACACGCAAGCGTAGCTGCCATACCCACATTTTTCGGTCACTCTTTGTGAATTCACTATAGGGATGGGCGATAGTTGACAAAATATCTAATTCGATATTTTCGATATTTGAAAAAAATATCCAATAGGTAGTAATTAATTTAGAAAAAAAACATCGATACTATCGATGTTTTTGGTGAATTTTATTTTTTTTCGCTTTAAAATCTGAAAACTAACTCCATTACAACTGTTAATAACGACGACAATGACGTTATTGTTAACGAATACATAAATATGTCGATTGAATAAAATTTGTCATTTAATTTTCTAAATAAAACACTGAAACAAAGATCCTTTTATTTATCCTTTTTGCTCTCCTCAAAATCCCGCGAAATCATTACATTTCTGAGGAAAACCCTATTTTTTCATGAAAAAAAAATGGCATCATTAACCATGTGCATATAAAGTTTTTCTAGTACTTCACTAGTCAAAAAGTGAAAAATTGTAATCATTCGCTTCTTTGGTCGAATTTTAAGCTTTAATACCCGATGAGAGTGAATAAAAAGGTAAAAATATCCTGTAAGACAAAACGAAAAACCCCAAGAAGTAGTAATTTTTTCTATTAAATCACTAGTATTTAACTAGTGCAAATGTATCCAAGTGTCGCCTAACGAACTAGTATTGTACTGGTGTAAACTGCACTAGTGCTTTTCTATACATATTTTATGCTGATTTTCTAGTACTGGTGGCTTTTGCACTAGTTAAGAACTAGTAAATCACTAGTTTCACTTGCTACGGGTCCCTACAAGAAAACCACTAGTACAGTATGAATCAGAATTATTCTAGTATTTTTGAGGTAATTTTGCACTAGTTAAATACTAGTACTGTTTACGGGAAAAAACTAACAGAATCGTTGATTTTTTTTCCTTTTTCTTTAAGTAAGGACTGTCCCAGATATAACTGTCCTTTTATTCTTTTTTATTGCACAAAAAACATAGATGTTTTTTTTAAATTTTGTCGCCCTAGGCAGTTGCGACTTTGCCGCCTCAGACAGGAGCCTAATTTTCGCAGTTTCATTTTATTTAGTGTAAACGGTCAGAATGGGGCGCCTCTGAAAATTTTCCGCCCTAGGCAGCTGCCTATGTTGGCTATATGGTTAAACCGCCACTGATACAGTGAACTGTCCATCCTATCCTCAAAAACTTTATGCGTAATTATACCCGACACACTCTGTGTCGAGGGTATATTGCGTTTGTGTGGTTGTGTGTAACACCCAGAACCAGTCGAGATAGACCATACAAAATATATATAGAAATGATCAGCGTCACCAGGAGATTCGATCTAGACATGTCCGTCTGTCCGTCTGTCTGTCTGTCTGAATACAGTCATCTTATCGAAGGAGTTGAGCTATCTTGACAAAATTTGGTATGCGTGCTCACGGCAACATGAGTAAGAACAGGTTCGAGATGGACCCGATCGGACCATTTTTAGGGGTACCTCCAGTACTAGGGTCTGTTACGAAAATCACAAAAACTGCTCTAAAACCGATGTTTTTCAAGATATTTTGATGAAATTTGATATTTGAACATGTTTAAGGGCAAGTAATACGATTTCAAAAAATTGGAAAAGTGGGCGTGGCATAAGGGCGTTTTTCAAAAATTGTCTCCTACTCCCGAAATACCAATGGGACTTGAACAAAAATTGGCACGTATACTTCCTTGATAGCCAGTAACGTCCTTCCCAAATTTTTCGATCGGACCATTATTAAGGGTACCTCTAGTACTAGGGTCTGTCACAAAAATCCCAAAAATGCCTCAAAATCAGACTTTATTGAAATATTTCAATGAAACTTAGAATTTAAGCGTATATATAAGGGTCCGATTAGAATTCCAAAAAAATTTGAAAAGTGGGCGTGGCAAAAGGGCGGTTTTCATTTAGAAATTTAACAAAAGTCGGTATATGGGGCTCCTTATGCCCTTAAACACCTCTTGATATTAAAAGTTATGTGTCTGTGTCGGGTATTCTATTGTCAGGCTCGCCTGACTATAACACCCTTACTTGTTTGTTATATTTTTGTCGAAAACACCAGTTGCCTGCATTTTTCTGTATTGGTGTCTGAAGCGAATTTGTTGGTGGTTAAAATATCTACAACTTTCCCGAAGTAAAGCGATATTCATAACGATTCAGGACAAATTAGCATTTTAAATTTTCGAAGGCTTAAGCGACAAACCTGCAAAATTCAAAGTCAGATTCCTCCTAAACTAGAGCCAATCCAGGGAAAAGGCCGATGGATCTGAGCTCAGTATATTTTTAAGAAAGTCACTCAGTTGGTCCCAGTTTGGTTACTATTTTCGACATTCAATTTCAAGCACACTGTTATCAGAAATAATTATCATTTTTCGATTTCAAAATAAGTATCGTAAAATAAGTCTTATTTTCTGACTTTGAAATAAAAATCAAAATAAGACTTATGTATATGCCTGCCACACGTAGATCGAAATTGAGCAATTTCAGAACAAAATTGAAATTGCCTCAATTTCAAATGTCAAATTTGCTCTGAAATTTTTTGAAATTGAGCATTTAAATCTATGACTTATAAATAAATCTTACGATTTAAGAGATATATTTCAATTTTTATATACATAAGTATTAGAAAAAAATTCTTATTTTGTAATATTTATGTTGAAAAAAATTATGAAAGAATATTTATTTTTTAATTTCCTTCAAAGAGTTTTGAAATAACTATTAAATTGTTATTTTTATAATAAATCTTATTAATTGTTGCGGTCCCTGATAAAAATACTTACCCACTTTGAAGTCAAGTCATTTTTAAAGACAAAAATTTGGTTAAAAATAAATAAAACTTAAATAAAGGACTAAAAATAGAAGGTGCCTAAATATATTTAAATCCATAGGTACCATCCCTCTAAGAGAAGGTGTGCATCATCATTAATATAATTTTATATCTTTTTGAATTCTTTCAATTGATACTTATACAAAATACTTCGAAAACCACTAACCATTTTGTGAATTACAGTTTATCGCAATAGGCTTACAATCTACTCGCAGACCATTTAGTCGCAATATGGTTAAAATCTGTCTGAATTTTTGTTGCGTTGACAAAAAGAAAATTTACTGGCGCGGCTTACGAACTTAAGCTGATGTGCGTGTGTTTTTAAACACTTAAAGCTCCAGTCTATTCATGTCAAAGCTCCAAAGCTACATATTTTCGCTCAAGCGAACTCAAAGTTCGGCGGCAGGCACATGTGCAATATTTTTTAAACACGTTTTTTGTATAATATTCGCTTCTTTGCTTGCTGGGGAGCTTCCGAAACGGTAAGGGAAATAATAATCAAAAGAGCTTAATATAAAAATTGAGCTCATATAAAAGAAAATTAGAAAATAGAAATACAAATGCAGCAAGAATTTTTATCTCCCATTTCGAATGTCAGTCCGTCTCATTACTTGTTTTGGGTGTGATTGTCTGTTTCCGAATTGAAAGGATGTAACGCTTAGCAGCTGTGGTACATTCGCAGCCCCCATTGTTTTCAAGGACTTCCTTGCGGTTACTCGTGCAGTACAATGCGACACAGCGACAATGCGAAACCGAAATGAGATTCAATTTGATGGCTGTTAAAGAGGAAAATTTACACATAATGCGTACACAAAGTGTCGCGTCATTCAGCGTTCAAACGGTTCCGTTCGGTACCTGTAATCCTTCCCTGTCGGTCTCTCTCTCTCTATGTATATATATACATATATGTATATATATATATATATCTATATGCGGCTCGCATTATACCCACGGAGGCTTTTGTGTGTGGAAACGCAACAAATGTTCTCGACATTTCCACTTTTCCGCTGCGATTGTGCGTGTACGTTTAGATATATTCCTGCCGGAAATTTTCTCATAAAGAACCAAGGATAACAAGGGGAAAATTTGAGTATTTTTCAATTGCAATGGCATTTCCATCGAGAGAAAGTGCTTTTTATTGCAATTGCAATGGCAATGTCATCGAGAGGAAATGTTATTCATCGCAACTGCAATGGCATTGTCATCGATAGAGGTATCGACACAATGGAGTAGATCTACTCCAAATTCGATTACCAATTCGTGACATGTACCCTTATGACGGCCAATGCCGCTTGTGTGTAAATTTCATTACAAAGTTGGTCTTTATTCAGAAGGAGTCGCAGCTCTATGTCATGCTGAAATCATTGATTGTTTCACCAGGACGTTTCCCGCTGGGATATATATATATATATATATGGGTGTGTGTGTTTGTGTGTTTGCTAAGATCCAGTACCGAGTGTGTTCATGTGGAAGCCTATTTTGCTATTTTTAGCACAGTCAATTCAGTACTCTTCCGCCGAAGCTTCCTGTCAAGTGCATATTACCAGGCAAATGTTCACTATGTCAAAGCGCTCTACGATTGCAATTTAAACAACTACATTGATACAGTGCAGTCTCTCCATGCGGATACTCCTCTGAAAAGGACACTTTTTGTAAGTCATCTAGTGCTCTTGATTTTCAAATATTTTTCTTTTAAGCGGACGCCTCTATTAAGCGGAAATATTTTTCGGTCCCGTAGGTGTCCGCTTAAGAGAGAGAGGAGAGAGAGAGAGAGAGAGCGAGAGAGAGAGAGAGAGCGAGAGAGAGAAGAGAGAGAGAAGAGAAGCGAGAGAGAGAGAGAAGAGAGAGAGAGAAAGAGAGAGAGAGAAAGGGAGAGAACGAGAGAGCGAGAGAGAGAGTATGTACACTGTATTTCACAACCGATGAGAATGTCGAAAGAGAAAAAATTCTTGAAGGGCTGCGCCGGATGTTGGATTTCGCTTTCTCAGTCACTTCCCCATTCTGATAGTAAGTCAACAAGTTTCACTGTCGTTCAAACTGAGCCCAAAGCGAGCGATCCTTTGCTTTAGCACCCAAACGGCGCTGGAACGACTACTCCAGAGAATGAACCTCAAAAACTCAAAAACACCAACAACATTGAGCACGAATAGCTGAAAGCAACAACAAGTGAAGTTGATAAAAAAAATATTCCAGCGGCAGCGTTTTTCTCGTAAACTAACCTATGCTTACCTTCTACTTATATTAGGTAGTTATATCTTAGTTATGATCGAGTTCCACGGAACCAGAGTGGTTAATGAATGTAATGAGATTTGACGATTGAGACCTACACACAGAAAAATATGACCCCATAAAATCGATAATATCACCTTATTGAGCGAGTTTTATTGAGAAATCTGCTTAAACTGTATGATTAATATGCTTTTTCCATAGAGAAAACTCTTTGAACGCATAGAGAAAATCTAATTGAATCATTTCAATAGATATCCTCATATATGGGGCATTTCACGTCAAGTGTACCCGCTCAAAAAACTTCATAACTTGGATTTTGATGAAACTTGGTGGAAATGTTGCTCTATGAAAGTACATGAATTGTGCAAAAGGAGGAAGGGAAATATTGACCGGGTGCCTAGATACAGGGTGTTAAACTTTCGGTCCTTTTTGTATTCAAAAAATTCTACGTCTCGCAAATTGGCAAATTAAAAAAATGTGATAAAGGATTTTTATAGATTTTTGTCTGCTCTTTCCGAAAAAAATATTACAATCCGCAGAATTTATTATTAATGCACAAAAAAACGGTTTTTATTTTTATAAGCAATTTTTCGCCCAATGCGACATTTTTGATATTTTTTTAAATAATTTTAAACGAAAGCTGAGCTTTTTTTCTATAAAATGACATCTTGAACAAGATGGGATCTCCAAAACTAACGACTAAATAGAGGTGGAGAACCCAGCGCGACCCACGCGCCAAGCACGCAGCAGACGCTATTCAGCTCTGGCTGCTGAACTTCTCAAGTTAATAAGTATATGATCCCAGCAAACAATTGGAGTCCTAAATGAGTCATTTATGAACGTTATTGAGAGTGTGAGCCCTCATCATAAGCTTATTAAGGAGTCTTAAATGAATGTGCTTCCTCTCTTGTGAAGTTCTTCCTATATGAGTCCGAAATCATGTACCGAAGTGGCCCATATTAGAGTCATATATGCCCCCTTCCTTCCGCAATCAGACTTATGAGTTTAAACAGACTCAAAAATTTTGAATTACACAAAAATTTGCTTTCAAAAAAATTTGTTTATCGATACACACATATTTATCGGATTTTAATTACGTATTTAAAATTTCAAATATAATTTTATTTTTTTATGCTTATTTCTCTGCTCTGTGTGGGATTTGAACCTCGAAACTATGGATTTCTAGTCATGCGCTCATCCATCGACACCGATGCTCGCCAAATCAAAAGTTAGGAATTTTTTCGTTTATAAGTTTAAAATCAAATTGAATCTGATTTTATGTTTCTTATTTTATTCTATATTTCTTTTCGGACTCATAAGCAGGTCTGTTCCAGTTTCGGGCAGTTTCGGACAGTTTCGGCAGCACGGGAACAGAGCTAATATGAGCCCCTTATTTTATATATATTTCAGACTAATTTCGGACTCATATATGTATCTGAGCACTCCGAATATGTTTGCTGGGATTATCAAACTTTTATTTTCAGCCCCGCCGGAAATGGCCATATAAAAAATTTTGCAACATATTTCAAGGAGCTTTAGTTGTTGAATTTTGGTCTTTTAATTTTTTCGTTTTCAAGTTCTGTATTTATATTCCATCTTCTTATATACTATAACCTTCCTTCTTAAACTCATTTCAGATTTCCAGATAGATCGAGAGAAAATCAGTGCATAAAATATCACAAATCTCACGGGAAAGCGACAAAAATGAAATTTAATTAAAGAAAACAGTGACAGTAAAAGTAATTTTGACTCTCTGCGTTCAAATAGAAAAGAATTCTTGGATGATCACACGGGGCAGGAAGAAAGTGAATATGCATTAATGGCGCTCCGATAATCCTCTGAAGTTGCCTGCCAAGTGTGCCTCTCTGAGAAGTGCAAAATTAGAAAATACCATCATCCAAGAAGAGAGAAATCACAAAACAAAATCAGTAACAGTAAATGTAGAGAACATCACAACAACAACTGCATCTTTCAAAAACAAAAAAAAAAAAAACAAAAACAAAAACCAGAGGAAGGAAATTTAAAGAAAAGATTTATAGGCTGGAGGAGAGAAAGTGAAAGCGGTACAAAGAAAACAAGAGCAAAAAAAGCATGAAAAAACAATAAAAGGAATAACGTGTATATTTCGTGTTCATGTCACTTTCATTCCATTTCTGATTTTATCCAAATCCAGACACCCCTAAACGGAGACCCCGAGTTAATTCATTGAAATTGCACTTCACGGCACCAAAAAATATAATACGTGCAACGTTCCGCAAAGGCAGAATCAGCGACAGCAGTACGCAAACAGAACGCTGTGCTCGAACTAAATCTGTCTAAGGCTAAGGAATTGGAATCTTCGTTCATAACAGATCGTAAGACATCATCATGCACGAACGGCGGGTGAAAAAGTAAGTAGTCAGTCAGTCAGTAGCAGTGTTGAATTTAATACCTTGCCCGAATTAATTATGGTTCCCATTTCATTTTTGGCATTTTTCGAAAGGGTAAAAGGCGGCCATTATGTTGCAACGCATGGTCGCTTGACGCCAGATCCTCCATACGTTCATTCCAATCGCGGCTACTCGACCGACGGCGAGGAGTCTCATCGAGCACCCTCGGAGAGAACGATGTCGGAGTATACGATGGCGCACGAGCGGATGTCGCCACAAGGTCATTACAACCCAACATCACGCAAATCGAAATCGCGACAAGGGCTAAATAGCAGCAACGGTCACAGCCAGAGCCACCATAACACCAATGGCCATCATCATGGTCTTTCGTCCTCGCCAACGGCCGTAGATAGTGATGGGCCGCGATCGTTGAGTGGTCCACCGCCCACGCGTATACCGCCGCGTGCCCCGTCAGCGTTAAGCTATGATCACGGCGGTGATGCAGGCAGCGATATTTATGTAACCAGTGCCGCCTATAAGGCACCCTCGGAACTAAGGTATTTGAAACTCTTAGTTTCCCACTCTCATGTTACATCTCCGTCATTGGATTCTTTTCAGTCGCTACAGCCAACGGCCACAGTCGCGCGGCGCACCGCGTAGTGTCTACTCGGTGGCTAGCACAGCTAAGACGGGACGCAGCGCACGTTCGACAACGAAACGTGGCGCCAAAATCGAAACCATGTCAGCCCCAAATCCATTCTGTCCAAATATCAAGGGCGTTTGCTGTTTGATGCTACTGTTAAATTTGGGTCTAATACTTGTCACCCTCGGATTCGTTATCGTGGTGCAATTCTATGAGCCACTCTACGTTTGGTGCGTAAAGAACTCATTAACACGCCTTCAAAATTTCTTTTGTAGAATTCATTTCGAGCGGATTATCTCTAACCTCATTATACATACATATATACTTAATTTTCAATTGACAGTCTTTAGTTTTTCCCCATGTCAGACGTTCGCACATGGTCCCCATTGAGATTAGAGCAGCAATCTGCGCGGCAATTCATTTGCCATAGAAACACATACATACATACATACATTGCCGAAGGCCGCTGGCTAGTGCAGTGCCCCTTAATAGTCATAATATTTTATATTGTGCCTATGAACTAATAAATAAATAAATAAATAAATAAATACATACATACATACATACATACATACATACATACATACATACATACATACATACATACAAACATACATACATGGGCATTTCCAGAAAAAGTAAACTTTTTGTCGCGTCCGTTTATAGCTGATTGGCATTCGGCACTGCATAGAAACTTTGAAAAATATAAAAGTCCGCATTAGCTGCACGAAAGTATTGAGAAGCAAAAGTACTATTTACCGCGAACTTGAATTCGGGGCTTAAAATTGCTCATTTAAGTGTCGCGTCCGTTTGGAAATGCCCACATACATACATACATACATACATACATACATACATACATACATACATACATACATACATACATACATACTAATACATACATACATACATACATTCATCATTCATACATACATACATACATAATACATCATAAACATACATACATACCCTGAAGGAAGTCTGTCGCCATATGGCCCCAATTATATTGACGTCAATATAGACAAGAAATAGTGACAACGTCAACAGTATTTATAGGCGGTGTCATTAGAGAAACTGTACTGTCAAGAGATATAGTTTAATCTCCATTGACCATGTCAACAACGTGTCTCCTTGTAAAATGTGCCGCAAAATTGAACAAGTTAGACTCGTTAAAACTTAAATGCAAGCTATTTTTATTGAAAGCGGAAATATAAATATATATATTAATTACTGGTGACTAGCGAAAAATTTCCTTTTGTCTACATAATAGTACCGACGTCACTAGTTCGTCAATAGTTTTTCGGTCTACTGTCGACATTCAATGACAACTCAATGTTAAATGTCTATAGCGCAAAGCAATCCTGCAGGGTACATACATCATAAACATACATACATACATACTTTACATACATACTTACATACATACATTACTACATACATACATGCAACATACATCATACATACATACATACATACATACATACATCATACATACATACATACATACATACATACATACATACATACATACATACATACTACATACATACATACAACATACTACATAATACATAATACATACATACATACATACAACATACACGTATATACATTAGGGTGTCCCAAAAAAATTTTTTCGAATTTAATAGTAGGTTTCCGAAAGCTTATGGGTCAAATATTTTTGAGAATTTTTTCAGATTTTTCCTAAAAGGTTTAGAGCAGAGGTTGTCAGGCCCATTGAACGTCCATAAGCGACATTCAAAAGCTGTTTTATAGCTTTACACCGACAGCGTGACATGTGAGTTCGAAAGCTGTTTTTTAAAAATTTCGAGAGAATGCGAGAGAGCAGCGCAACTGACGCTCTTTTTTTCGTATGCTTGTTGTTTTTGTGCTAGTACACGCTAAAATATAATATGAGCCACTGGCGAATTCTTTCCTTCGATAGTGCTCAAGCGAAACTGACGTTTTTTTTAAATACTTGTTGCATAGCAGAATGGAAATACGACGCTACTAAATATGATATTCCACTACAAAATTAAATTTTAATGATGCAATCAGATTTGACAGTTCCAATTCACATAAGAATTAATTTTGAAAAAAATATTGACGAAGGAAAGTATGGTCAAACAAAGGAAGCTATGCACAAATTGCTGTCGATGTTTAACACCACTTACTTATGTGAAAGTTCCTTCTCCTTCCACAAACTAAATTCAAACACGTCATAGAAGTAAACTGACAAATAACCACCTTCAGGATTTACTTCGCATCAAATGCTACCAGAATGATTAGATCTCAATTGCTTTGTTGAACATACTCCTTCTTCGCAGCATTAAATGACTTCATATATTTTTCTTCATTTATTTTTCATATATTTTCATATTTTTTTAAATTTCTTTCATTACTTTTCTTATACCTCTAATTTTTTTCAGTCAGAAAAATTTGCACAAAATGTCAATGAAAGTTGGTTTTTCAATTTGACGTACAAGTTTTTTTTACACTGTAAGCTTTTAAAAGCTTTCAACACATAGACACTTTGCGTATGTATTACCCTGACAACCTCTGGTTTTAGAGGTTCGCTCAGCGGATTTGCCTCAAAAGCCCCACACTTCCAAATTTTTGGAGATAGCTTCTTCATAAGCAATGCTTTTCGGATTTTTAATATAGGTGAAAATAGTATCAACATTATGTATACATCAGTTACAATAATACTACATACAATATACCATACTTTATAAAGGTCATTTAGGCATCTTGTCATAGATACATTCTTTACAACAAAATCGGCATACAAATATAATTAGAAGTGTCCCAAAAAATTTTTTTTTAATTTTATAGTTTGAAAGTTATGGGTAAAGTAATGTATTGCGAATTTCAAAGATGTTCGAAATTCTTTGTAGGATTTGTCCTCAAAAGACCCAATTTCCAAATTTTCTGTTAATAGTTCCAAAGCATTTTTCAGAAGGTATTAGCGGTGAAATATACCAATCTTTGTTCTAAATTCATCTTGCTATAAACTTGAATTTGGCATCTTTAGTGAATTTTTCAACAAAATCGTGGAAGAATAGAAGTGAAGTTTCTTAATTTTTATTATATGAAAATGTTGAAATTAATATGCCTATTTCAACACTACGAATTCCTTCGTAATGTAAAGGAATCTAGGTTTGTGCTGCAATATAGTTCCAACCAGCTATTTCGCCATACAAAAATAATAATCAACTTTTTCTAAACTCTCTTGCTATAATCTGTTTTTTTAAATTTTTATTAAATTTAAGTTTATGGGTAATTAGTTTCAAATGGTATGTGCCGGAATGTCTCAAACGCATAAGGTTCGCAAATACAACTTTTAAGATTCTGAATACTCCAACGCGAATGCCGCCAAGGACAAAGCAAATTCGTCTAATAGCAAGAGATTTTAGAAAAAGGGATATTAGCAAGGCGGGAAATTTAGCCGAAAATCAATGCCCATGGAAAACTCGTCATTTTGAGTCTATTTAATATTGATTGGCTATCATATAGGCAATGAATTTTTCAAATGAAAGCCTGGAAGTATGCAACGTGGTTTTGTTATAATGTTTTGGAAAATATAACGGGACATAGCTTTGGAACTATAAGAGTAAAATCCTAATTTCCTTTAACAAATTACAAAGGAATTCGTACTCTTTGAAATTGCATCATTACTTTCAACCATTTTGACATAAAATTAAGAAATTTTAGGGCCTTCTTTTTTTGGCGCCCGGTTTTGTTCGTAAAAATGTCTACTAAAGATGCCTAAATAACCTATAAAGTTGGTATATTTTGCAGTTTATGTAACTGAGAACAAAGATTGTATACTTTTCCACCGACTAATACCTAAAAATCCTGAAAAGCATTGCTTATGAAGAAGCTATCTCCAAAAATTTGGAAATGTGGGTCTTTTGAGGAAAATCCGCTGAGCGCAACCTCTAAACCTTTTAGGAAAAATCTGAAAAAATTCTCAAAAATACTTTGACCCATAGGCTTTCGAAAAAACTACGTTCCAAAAAAAAAATTTTTTTGGGACACCCTAATATACATACATACATACATACATACATCCATACATACATACATTACTAGAAACGAAATGGGTATCGCAATGCCTATCCTTAACTTCCCATATAAATATATGAAATTTAATGTAAAGAAACATTTTATAGCCGGCATGTACTCGCCTATGTACGAACGGATTATGCTGGGAAATATGGCGCCTGAGTGCAATAAGGGTATTATGGTATTATTTAACTTCTGGCTTTTACGTGTACAGTCGAAATCGATTATAACAGGCCCGGGTGTAACAGACTATCGTATATAGTAAACAAAGTCTCCGGTCCCTCCGAGTGTAATGGGAATAATGCATAGGCATTCATACTTACAAGTATAACAGACATCGCTTTTAGTAGATATATCGCTTATAAAATACACGTTTGCAGGTCCCCACAGCCCGATATATCGTTTGTAACAGACAAATGACTGATGCCTAGTTAGTACTAACGTAAGGCGGCCAACCGTCCGCCTTCTGAGGCAAAACTGTTTCTCGGGCATTACTGCCAATAACAGAATGTCTGCTATAGATTCTATATGTATGTATCGTATACAGACATAGCAGAATGTCTTCTATATGCGATATATTTCTTTAATAGAAATCGTATATAGATTTTCCGGTCTCTTGAAGTCTGTAATAAACGATAACGACGTATACCGAGAGAAAAAGGTAGTTATATTAACTGAAAAATCAGGTTAAACCAAGTAAGAAAGCTAAAGTCGGTCAAGCCCGACTTTGAAATACCCAGCGTCCCGACATTATGAGCGCACTATGTTTTGCTTCTCTATTTGTGGGCGTGGCAATGGGCGGGCCACATAAATTATTTTCCTACACCTTTCATTCGCCTTGATGAACCTATGTTGCGAATTTGAAGCTTCTACGCCTTTTACTTCACAAGTTACGATAAGCCCTTATTTGTGCGCGTGGCTCGAGGAGGGCGGCGTCCATTTTTTTCCAGGATATGTCCCTTTTTGTAGTTTACCAGTCATCAAATATCAATGGAATGTGTTAAGTGGTTCGCAAGTTACAAGCATTTTACTGAAAACACAATAAATTCATTTGTGGGCGTGGCAGTGGGCGGATGTCTCCCATTTTTACTTAGGATCATACTCGGACCCCGATGTACATGTGTAGCAAATTTCGACTTCATTGGTTGAGCGGTTTCGGAGGAGATCCGACCACGGACGGACGGACAGACGGACCGACGGACGACGGACGGACGGACAGACGGAAATGTCTAAATCGATTCAGTGTTTGATCCTGATCATTTCTATATACATTTGTCTATCAGACTCTCTGATAATATTTCACGTGAACTTTGATCCGTAGTTTCAATACAATTTCTATTGAAATTGTCGGAAAATTCACGTGAAATATTTTTCAGAATAGGTCTGTATATCTCCGGAGCTTAATTCTCCCTGTTACAAGATTCGCACAAGACTAATACACCCCGCTTACGCTGGGTATAATAACCGAGTTCACCCTTAATTGTTAACTTATGTACAGTAGCGGGCAACTCAACAGTACAAACACAGTCAATAAGGATATAACTACCTGATGGTTGATATAACTGTCTCGCGGTTAAATCAACTGTCACCAGCGACTGGGAAAAAAAAATTTATTTTTTGCTTTGACTTTTTTTATACCTTTTCCGAAGGAAAGGGTATATTAAGTTTGGCACGGTGTATGTAACATACCAAAGGAGTCGCGGTAGATATAGACATATATATATATTCTTGATCAGGGTGACAAGAGGAATCGATATAGCCATGTCCTGTTGTCTGTCTGTTCTTTGTCTTGTCTGTCATAGCAATGTCTGTCGTCATTTATTTGTGTAATTATCTAAGTGGTTGATATCTTTGAAATCTTACTGTATACAACACGCTAATCCGAAAAATGCTTTAATTTTTTTGTGTAACCAGGGTGGAAGTCAAAGTTTAAGAAATTTTAGCGTCTCCGGATTATTTAGTCATTTCTCCTTATTGTTTGCTGTTGTCGCTGCTGTCTTAATTTCCTAAAAAAAAGTTGTTGACTCTTGACAAATATGGTCATGCATTGCTCACGACATATAGAACAAGTTCGAAAGGACCTCTTTCTCTTAGGTCTCGTATAGTCGATGAATCACAAAAATTAGTCTATATTTGCTTCTTCAAGTAATGAAACTTGGTATTTTACGACTTCGAAATTAAAGCGTCCAATTATGGATAAATATTTGAAACATGTGGGCGTGGCATGGGCAGTCCATTTTTCGGAAATTCGCACCCCGAAATTTAGCAAATTTCGACTATTTTGACGAGTTGGAGTATGTTCACCAGCTAGACACAGAGAACGTCCTCCAAGGAAATGTTAAACATTATTTTGACCTGACATTTCACACATATCCCGGAAATTCTCCCTTTTCATTGAAAATTAATAACCTCGATTTAGGTATAATAAGTCCGAGTTCAGAATAATTGTATAAATTAGGTACAAGCGGGTAACTAACAGAAAACAAGTCAAGGATATGCTCCTATGGTTAATAACTGTTGTTAAATATTATTCACAGGCTGGGAAAAGGTATTTATTTCGGCTTTGCCTGATTAAACTTCTTTTTTTTTATCTTCTTTTATTAATATTTTTTTATACCCGACACACTCTGTGTCGAGGGTATATTGCATTTGTGTGGTTGTGTGTAACACCCAGAACCAGTCGAGATAGACCATACAAAATATATATAGAAATGATCAGCGTCACCAGGAGATTCGATTTCGACATGTCCGACTGTCTGTCTGTCTGTCTGTCTGTCTGTATACAGTTATCTTATCGAAGGAGTTGAGCTATCTCGACAAAATTTGATACGCGTGCTCACGGGGACATGAGTAAGAACAAGTTCGAGAATGGACACGATCGGATCAAATTTAGGGGTACCTCCAGTACTAGGGTCTGTTACGAAAATCACAAAAACTGCTCTAAAATCGAAGATTTTCAAGATATTATGATGAAAGTTCATATTTGAACATATTTAAAGGCCAGTAATATTATTACCAAAAATTGAAAAAGTGGGCGTGGCAGAAGGGCGGTTTTCGAAAATTGTCTCCTACACCCGAAATTCAAATGGGACTTGAACGAAATTTGGCACTTATGCTTCCTTTGTAGCCTTAAACATCCTTCCAAAAAATTTCCTTGATCGGTCCGTTTTTAAGGGTACCTCCAGTACTAGGGTCTGTCACAAAAATCTCAAAACTGCCTTAAAATCGGACTTTTTCGAATTATTTTAATGAAACTTAAAATTTGAGCGTATATTTAAGCCTCCGATTATAGTTCAACAAAAATTGGAAAAGTGGGCGTGGCAAAGGGGCATTTTTCATAAAGAAATCTATCAAAAGTCGGTATATGGGGCCCCTTATGGTCTTAAACACCTCTTGATATTAAAATTATTTGAACATGTGTGTCTGTGTCGGGTATTCTATTGTAAGGCTCGCCTGACTATAACACCCTTACTTGTTTTAATTAAATTATTGTATTTTTTCTTTACTTATTTGTTTCTATTTAAATCTTTTTCTCTTTCATCTCTTTAAATTTTCTCGCCTCGCCTCGGCCGAGCCTTGAACCACTGACCTCAACTTCGCTGGGCGAACGTCTTAACGAATTTAATTTATTGGTCAAAATGTTCACTTGAGTTTATGGTTGCTCAAGTTTTGGGGAACGTGCTTAAGGAATTGTTTCACTCCCAAAATTTTTTGCTTGAAAATGAACCATTAAAAAAAAAATTAAATAAAATAAAACCTTAAAAATTTAGGAGAAAATGTTTGTCTTCCAAAACAACTACGCTCTGAACAAAAAAAAAAAGCTGTAATTAAAAAAAAAAATCAGAAAAAATCCCGCCGCCAGCAGGGATAGAACCCCGAAGCTCACGACTGTCGAGTCACAGTTTAAACTACTGAGCTATCGAAACCTCCGGAGATTGTTGATCAGAATGCGAACTGATACGTCTAAGTGAACGAAAGCGAATTTGAACATAAAAAGTAACTGTTTTTCAACTGTTCATTTGACTGCCTTTTTCAGTGCATTTAACGCGGAATACAGTTTATTTGACCACTCTTACTTTAACTGTTCTAAGTAGTTGATTTAACTGTTGTTATTTCTCTCGGTGTACATATATGAAAATTTCCTACGTATTTTTTGACAAAGGTTAACTAAAATAACTGTAAGTTTTGTGCACTTTAATACAAGTACATACAGTGAAAGCTCCCATAAGCGGACACCAACGGATGCGACCTTTTTGTCTGCTTATCAGAGCGTCCGCTTATTAGAGAGCGTTTTGTATGAAAATCATTAGGCGTATTCAAAACGAAGGTGCAAATATGTCGAAAAATGTCGACGTCGGAATATTTTCGATTTTAATTGGTCACGCACTGGGAAAAAACACCCGGTTTGCACGGATAAGTTGAGAATATTGTTATTTTTGAATGACTATGTGCAAACCGGGTGTTTTTCCCCATTGCGTGACGAATTAAAGTCGAAAATATTCAGACGTCAAAATTTTTCGACAGGTTTCCACCTTCCTTGTGAGTACCCCTATTGAAAAAAAATTGTGTGCTTGCAATTTTTCCGCTTATGGGATCTGTCCGCAAATAAAGCTTTCACTGTAGATAGAAAAGAGAGATTAAAACCATTGGGCAGGACAAAAGTTAAAGGAAAACAAAAATAAAAGTTGCACAAGGACCCTAAAGCTATGTGCTTTGAGCTTTTTGAGTTGAAGTGTCAGTTACCGCCAAGCCCGCGACGAGGGATTCGTTTGGAAGCTTTGTACAGGACAAAAATTAATGAAAAACATAAACGATTGTTCGATAAAAGTTGCAAAAGAACTTAAAACTTTGTTCTAAGGCCGCGTAGCGGGCTACTTCAGCCCTTTTTCACAAAGCTTTAAGTCCTTGTGCAGCTTTTAACGCACAATAATTTATGTTTTTCATTAATTTTTGTGCTGTCGACGAAGGGTTCGAATCCCTGAATTACTAAATGCGAGTTTTAAAAAAAATTAAAAACTTGCAGCAAGCAAGCTTATATGGCCTTATTTCCCATTAAACTATGGGCTTATTGCAGGGATCGGCAAAAAAAAATTTTTGAATTTTGATTTTTTGATTATAAATTTTTCCATACTTCATTATTCTTGATTATTGAATTAAAAGAAATCACAAATTGTAAAAATAAAATTTCTGAATAATGAAAAATTGATATTTCAAAGTGAAAAAATTCGGATTGAAAGTATGAAAATACTTATAAAAAGAAAAATTGCGATTGCTTGAAAAATCGAAATTTTAGATAAAAGGATTATGAATTGATTGAGTAATGAATAATCAGTCTTTTTTTATTACGGATTATTCAGGAAATCAATATTCATACTCCCAAGATTATGGATTATTTGAATAAAAGTCGAGATATCCCATTGGAAATTGGTACGGAAATAATCAGCGGCTCCAGTAGATCCGATTGACACGTTTTTTATACCCGACATAGTTTGTGTCGAGGGTATATTGCGACTGGTGCTGTCTGTAATACACAATCACACGCAACGCAATATACCCTCGACACAAACTATGTCGGGTATAAAAAAACGTGTCAATCGGATCTACTGGAGCCGCTGATTATTTCCGTACCAATTTCCAATGGGATATCTCGACTTTTATTCAAATAATCCATAATCTTGGGAGTATGAATATTGATTTCCTGAATAATCCGTAATAAAAAAAGACTGATTATTCATTACTCAATCAATTCATAATCCTTTTATCTAAAATTTCGATTTTTCAAGCAATCGCAATTTTGCTTTTTATAAGTATTTTCATATTTTTTATCCGAATTTTTTCATTTTGAAATATCAATTTTTCATTATTCAGAAATTTTATTTTTGCAATTTTTGATTTCTTTTTATTCAATATTCAAGAATAAAAGAATAAAAATTTTTGGTCAATCCGCAATTAGTACCGATAATATTGCTGAAAATATTATTACTGCCGATCCCTGGCTTATTGCACTCAGTCGCTGGAAATAAGGCCACATTGTTACCGTTGGTACAAACGTTAACACACGTCGGCCATATCGAAATAACGTAAGCGAAAAAATTCACATTTTACAGGGCAGCGTTTTTTCTGATCTTATTTTCATTGAGTGGCATACAAACTATAAAACTTATCATGCATTATCTCCGTTCCTATTGAGATTATCTTCGTTATATTTTACTAGGTGAAGGAGTTAATGGCTGTTGAATATATTTTCATAAAAAAAAAAACAATTTCGAAAAATATGTGGCTCATGTTATTTGCGCGGTTGGGACTCGATATTATCAACACTTAGAATTTGTCACATTTTACAATATTTTAACTTGAAGCTAGATAAATTTCGAAAAAAAGCTTACTCATTTCATCGAAAACCAAGAAAATTTCGTGCGACTTCTCTTCTGCACATCTGATCAGCTACGGTCGCCAAATTACTATGAAACAATATCGGCTTGAACGTCTTTGAATCGAACTCATACATGGTGGTCTATCCTGCCGCCTTATTTGCGACACTTCATCTATATTTGCACATACAATACATACATACATACACATATTTAATTAAGATTTTCTTTTCTTTCGCTAGGATACTCGGTGTTATATTTCTTATATTTGGCTTCCTAACGCTAATTGGTTGCATGGTCTATTGTGTGTATGTTTGTCGTGATGCCAAGACTCCATCTCAGGTGCGCAACGAAGATCTATATTGGACGCGTCATTGGCAGAAGAATATCGGATACACGCCACAAGAGATCAATTATAAAGCCGATAAATACGATGCGTATTCAGATCGATATTCGGTTAGTAAAATGAGCGGCAAGTACACGGATAGAGAAAGCAATCGTTATTAAAGGACGGATATATCAAGCATGAATGACAGGCGTTCAATAATTAGCAAGGCCAAACAAGCTGGATTTGCTGTACCGTTATTAATAAATGCTTGCAAGTCAGGCTTAAGGTGTCTATCACACATCCAATCGCTCAATAAGTAAATGTGTAAATATGTGTGCGCGTTTATGTGTGTGTGTGTGTGTGTGTGTGTGTGTGTTTTTGTGTGGGTGGGTGTGTGTGTGTGCTATTGCTCTACATCTACATATCCGCACATGCAATGAATTTGTTGTATAACGGGGAAACCCGAATGCAAGCAATTTCTTTATTCGTTTATTCATGAAATCATCATCTTTATGGATAAACTAAAATAACTTTAAAAAAATTCTATGACAAAAGGTTGTGTGAAACAGTGTAAGAATTCTGCGACAGCAACTACAGGGTGATTTGAAAAACTTCCTGCGTTACAATTTCCGTTGTATTTTGTTTTGTTTTTTTTTTTTTTTTATAACTGACAATGATCGTTAGAAACTTCATTAAAGCTTACATTGAGGCCTTCTGGACTTGGAAAAAAAGTGTTCAATTTCGAAGATGGCGGGGTCTAAAACGAAAGATAAGGTAAAACGAAAAATTTGAGCATGATTTAAAAATATTTTCATTATGGCTTAGAAGTCGATAAAATAAATTCAAGTGAAAATTTAACATTTCTGGCGATAAGGCTAAATTTCAGTCCGTTACGGAAGGAAGTTCAAAAGAAAATAAATGTTTTCTAATCGCTTGAAGATATCATGAATCGACTGACTAGTAAAACAATGAACTCTTTCCGGAAAAACTATTCATTGAAATCAATAATTGTATATTTTCTGATCCTAAGAGTATACAGAAAAATTGGAAAAACTGTAGAATTTAAAATTTTAAACTGAAAAAAGAAAAACAAATACAACTTTTTTAGTTCTCTTTCAGGCGCTTTTAGGAGAAAATTCAAGTGTTGTTTAACATTCTTTCGATTAGAGCATCAGCCTATACATAGCGAAATTAAACAATATATTAATGTCCTGAAACGCCTAAAACATAAGCTGTACATAAAACTAAAACTCGAAAAATATATGAAATTTTGATCGATTTTTGAATGCCTTGATTCAAACTGAAGAAATATCGTAGCAATACTTAAATAGCTAAAAGTAGCATACAAATTATTGTTTACCTATCAAACTGTTTTAGGAGAAAATTCAAGTCCGTTTTCGTTTAACCATATCTTTCGTTTTAGAGCCCGCCATCATCGAAATTAAACTATTTTTTTTACGTCCGAAACGCCCTAGCTTACATACAATCTATAAAAATATATGAAGTTGGATCGATTTTTGAACGCCCAATTCAACTAGAAGAACATTATTCTATGGCCCATACTTAAATATGCCTAAAAGTATGCTACAAATTATTGAAATTTTTACCTAATCAAAAATGTTTTTAAATTGAATTTTTCTTATTTTGATTCTTAGCATAATTTTAGGCATGAGAAATAATACAATTTAACTTGAAAAATAATGATATATTGGCCATTTTAGGATAGTTATTAAAGAAAATATAAAGTTTTTTCAATGGCTCGAGTTTTGAGGGACGTTGAAGTGATTGTTTCTCTACTTTTTGAGATGTTTTCAACCAACAATGATGACCAAAATAAGTCGAATATAGCATGAAAAACCTTTGTTTGCAAAAGCGGAAGGTTAAAATTCACATTTGACCTACAGTTGCTTCGGCATAATTATTAAGTATGGGCAACAGAATAATATTCTGCTGGGGAAATTGGAAATTGGCTAGGGAAATCGATCCACCTTAGTGTCCAGGCAACTTTATGCATACTTTTGATATCCGATACCTCATGTCAAGGGCTATGTTTTTTGTTTTTGAACCACTTGCCTAAAAGGTACCGTTATTGAGCACTTTAAAAAATCGCATATCAAAATTAATTATGCATAAAGTTGCCAGGAAAGTTCTGAATTATAAAATATCTGTTTGTATACATATTTATCTGTGGCATAGCAACATTTTATATCCGGTTAAGCTAATATTTCAAATATTTTTTGAATTCTTTCAAACGTTCTGCAATCAAGTGCATCGATTCCTTCTCACATTCAAATTATTTTAGTTTTTTGAATAATATTGTAGTTCTTGTGTAGATGCAAAATGCTTAATTTTAATTAACAATAAATATTCGAAGGCGATTCAGTCAGTTACTCTTCTTATATTTAAACAAATATTTACGTAACAAAATTTACTTAATACGCTTGTTGTAAAACAATATCAGGTGGCAGTTCTCATATATGGATAACCAGGGCTCGGATTTTGTTGCATTTATAAATTTAAAGCATACTTTATGGAGTAAAAATTTTGTTCATCTCACATAAAGTTAAAATTCAAATCGATTTTTAACTTCAATATGATTTTTTGCAGTTAGAAGAGCGGTTTGAAGTTCAACTTCGCTAAGCTTATTCGCAAAATGTTGGTAAGGACAATTTTTGCCGCATAAAGTATGCTTTAAATTTATAAATGCAACAAAATCCGAGCCCTGGAGATTAGAAAGCAAAAGTACAGGAAACCAGCAAAACTTTTACCACTTAAGGTTTTTGCTACACCCTGTATGCTCCAGTGAAAATTACAATAGTGATTACTAGAGCGTGTATTTTTAAGCATTTTTAAAATTGAAGCGTACTTTATGGGGCAAAAAATTTGTTCAATTTACATAAAGTTAAGATTCAAATCGATTTTTAGCCTATTTAAGACTTTTTCAAAGCTAGGAAATCCCCTTGAAGTTCAAATTCGCTACTTATTTCCAAAATGGTGATAAGAAATAAAATATCCCCCCCACAAGGTATGCTTCAAATTTATAAATGCTTAAAAATACACGCTCTAGTGATTACCACACCGATATCGGAAGTTTACTAATTCGCTAGACGATACTTTTTACATGCTTTTCGGTTTTGTAATTCTTCGGAGTCATCAATCTAATGAGTGCAGAAGAAATTTGAGTTTTTAATGAAATGCAGAATTTTTTGTTTTTCGTTATCTCTTTTCCTCGCAACATTTGTGGCATTACCAAAAACAAAAAAAAAAAAAGCAAGATGATTTGTGTATATGTATCGAAAGCTATCAGTCAAGCTGAGTTCACAATTATAAGATTTATCCAAAATACCAACCATCTTATTATCAAACTTCGATATCGGTGTGAATACTGCTAATGAACTTTAATAATTGTGATGCATTTATACTGTTACACATACATACCTTTTACCACTTTCGCTTAAAATTGATTTTAAGCGGAGACAGTAAATAACAGTTACCTACCTGAAAATTTGTAAGTATACGACAAAAAAAAAATGTTGTGCAAAAGTCTTTTAAATTGCATTCCATTTAAAAAATTGAAAAAAAATAGTTGTTTTCAAATGTCGTGCTCGAATCCTTTGTGTTGCTGAAGATCACCTATAAAGCTTTTCAAGAGAAGTTTACCTAATGAAATAAAAACTGTTCAGGAACCTTCGAGTATAAGGAGCTCTCTCCAGCTCTGTCAGAAATGAAAAACTTCATATAAAAACACCGCTTCAGATATGAAGCAGATTTTTTTTTTTTTTGGTGCTGCCACAAAGTTGCTTAAATTTTTATAAATTTTTTTGGTGAAAATTTTCCATTTAATTCAAGTTATCAAATGTTTTTTTTCCGTTAATTGGTCGTTTTACAAGAATCCCTTAAATTAAGGACGATGTAAGTATGTTAAAACCAGGTTTTGTGAATGTTTCAAATTGTTAGTAGGCTTTTCGAAATTCAGTGGCAACGCTGTAAGCTTTTCAATTATGACTGAAATTTTCATCTTCAAATTTAAATTTTTATCTGAAATTCTATGTAAAATTTTCAAAATTATCAATGTCAAATTCTAAAATTTTTTCAATAGATAAATAATTTCAATCAATCAGAAGAATTGTCGTAAGATTGTAATCTATCACACATACTGGAAATAGCCCCTAACTTCAAAGAAACGTTTATATTTTTTGTTAGAAATACATTGCAATCTTTCTGAGGCTTAAACATTTTCAGTCGGCCATAAAAGTCATTTTGGTATAAATTTTGAAATTTCGTAATAAATTTAATTACTCAACAACTTTCCATATAGATTTTTTTATTAAACGGACTTATTTAAATCACATATGTATTATATGTATGTACATCTTTAAGGCAATGCTTTGCCAAGGCATTGCACTTTTTGGTGTAGGGGGGAATTCGTCGTAAAAAGTGGGCGTCGGAAAATTTCCAATTATCGCGCTCTGTGTTAGAACACCTGGTTTTCACATATAAATTCAATATTTCAATTTGAAGTTTATGAAAAATTCAATTTCGAACCAATCCGTGCGCAGGGCGTTGAACTCGGAAATATACCGCCGTCGCACACAGGGTTGAAAAGGGCCAAAAGTGGCTCATAATTCAAAAAATATAAATTAATTTTTCGATCAACTTTTGGCACCAAGTTAAAGTGAATTGGTCACTTTATCACTAACCTAGCGGCGAAAATGCTGCTTACAGAAGCGATGAACCGCAACACATTTCGAAGGCCGTAGGCGGTAATGCATGCGACCTCATATGCCATCTCGTATACTTTGTAAGCTATTGGTAGGCAGTTACCCTACAGTCTCGTATACTTTGTAGCTATTAATATTCAGGTCGTTTACAGTCTCGTATACTTTGTAGGCATTAAGCACTGTTGGCCGCTGGGAAATGCAAAAAAAAATTAATATCAGGCTTACAGCAACAACGCTAGGCTGTGGAAGTCAACATTTTATTTGCAGTTTTGTTGGGATTGTAAAAAAGTGAATTTTCGCGTTTTTGAAACAAATTTTAAACTAAAAGAAACCTACGATTGCTATATTTTGGAAATGGAACCTTCAACTTCGGGTATTTATTTATTTAAAACAGCAAAAATAATTCGAATAAAGCGATAAAATAAATTTCTTTAAAACGATTTTTTAAATGTATAAAATTACATCATTTTTTATTATTCCAGTAAAGTTTCAAATGTGAGTTTAAGAGGACCTTCTGGTCTAGAATTTTTTTTAATCGATTTTTTTTATATATTTCGGAAGAATAGACTTCTAAGAATATGCTGGCAAAGTTTCGTGAAGATACTGACAATATTTTCTTTGCCACAGCCGTTTTAGTAGGTGGAGATAGCAGGCAGCACGCTTGATCAAAGCAACTTTGAACGCGTTTATCTCAAAACCACTTTTTTTGAAATGGCGTACATGAAAAAAAAAAAACCATCGAACCATCTGATATTTTTATATGTAATTCACAACATCAATGGCTATCGGGTGAGCTACAACCGAAATTTTATTTCAAGAACTTCTTATTTTTTAATTTAAAAAATTGGTCAAAAAAAGGGCGATTTTTGATGTGTTAAATTAAAAATTGCGCCATTTTGTCAATTTTTTTTTTTGGGTTTTTTTTGTTGTAGCTCACCCGATAGCCGCATTGATTCTGATTAATAATAAATTTTTTTTTTTTTTTTCGGATAGCCCGAACTTACAAAATCGTGTACGCCATGGAGGTACTTTTTAAAAAAACGTCTATTTCGCCGCCATTTTTAAAATAGAAAAAAAAATACAACATTTTTTTCGGATTGTCAATTAATAAAACAATAATCGTGCAAACTTAGGAACCCGTTTTTTATTTGGCTTAATAATATAATAAATTTTCGTGCTCCAGAACAGAAGGTACCCTTCCCAGCAAATCACGTTTCTGGTAAATTTTCCAAATTTTCTCGGAATTTTTCCAGGAATGTCTCTTGGTAAAGCTAAATGGGCATCGGGAACTTTATTCGAAAACCTTTTGTGTACATATAGCAACTGTCCCTCTCTTGCACGTTGGAAATCGCATATGTGTGAGTGAAAATCAAAATACTTGCATTTGTGTTGGTAACATTTCGAAACAGATTCTGCTGGGTTAAGACAGTTTAGTAAAAGACAGCTTTTAAATCCATAAAAAAAACTTTGCGACATTTTTGCGAAAACTCGAAATGTTTAAAGTTGTATGAAACAGCACACATAAAAAAATTGTTGTTTTTTTTTCATTAAATTGCTTTACTTGTATGAGACGTACACGCAAAGCAGCTGCCTACAAAATTTTTGAAACTAACATTGCTCATATGTTAATTCGTAAAAAATTTAATAATTTTTTTTTTTTTTCATCAAGAAATAACAATTACGTATTGTCAGAAAATTATTTTTTTAAGTAAGCATAAGTAAAATTGAAAAAATGTTGGGGCCCATTTAACCCATTGCGCGTCGACAACGATTCCACCTTTCTTGTCAATAATTCTATTGTGTTAAAAATTTTCTTTTGATTCCATACAATAGCAACCGAAGAGGAAACATCTGCCATATTATGAGATATAAAGAGTAGAAAAGCAGAATACTAATAAAAGAAAACACACACAAGTACAACGCCTACACATGAAGTATTAGAGCAGAATTTCTCAATGAGAAATCAATTGAACATACATTTGTACTTCAAGCTAATATTTTATGTAGGTACATACGATTGTTGAAAATAAAATGGAAAATGCAAATTATTTTGAATAAGAGAAAAAGAATATAGTCAAACCTCATTGAAAGACAACGAAAAATTGACATAAAAAACCCAATAACACAGGTTCCACTATATTAGAATAAAAATTTAACTAAAAAGAATTAAAAGGGAACATTTACTTACTTTATTATGTAGATACTAAGTATTTACTAAGAATAATTACATTATACATATATATTATATATATATATATATATATATATATATATATATATATATATATATATATATATATTAAAATATATGTAGTAAATAAAAATAAAATTTGAAAAGTTGTAATAAATAAAAATGACCAAGTTATTGAATTTTATGGTCACATCAAAGCTATACAAAAATCTTAGTTAGTGAACATATGGAAAACCAATTCAATACGGATATACTTACATTTTATGCAGTGCAGTAGGTCTCGGATATTGAAAGGTAATAAAATTCAGTTTTTGTTAAAATATATCAATATTTGTATGGTAAAATCTGTTTAAGAAATTCCTGTCCTAGAACAATGTGTAAAAATCAGTGTCAGGCGTTAAAAATATCCGAATTGAGTTGTCAAAGAAAACCAGTGAGATCTTTTCTAACGATGAGGCGGCAGCAATCAGACTTGACAAGTAAGAAAGCTAAAGTCGGTCAAGCCCGACTTTGAAATACCCAGCGTCCCGACATTATTGACGTACTATGTTAGCCAGAACTGAATCGATTTAGACAAGTCCGTCTGTCCGTCCGTCTGTGTTCGGATCTGCTCCGAAACGGCTGGACCAACCAAGTCGACATTTGGCACACAGGTATATCGGGATCCGAGTATGATCCTAAGTAAAAATGGGAGCCATCCACCCACTGCCACGGCCACAAATGAATTTAATGTGTTTTCAGTAAAATGCTTGTCACTTGCGAACCACTCAACACATTCCATTGATATTTGGTGTACTGGTAAACTACGAAAAGGGACATATCCTGGGGGAAAAAATGACGCCGTCCTCGTCGAGCCACGCCCACAAATAAGGGTTTATCGTAACTTGTGAAGTAAAAGGCGTAGAAGCTTCAAATTCGCAACATAGGTTGACCAAGGCGAATGAAAGGTGTAGGAAAAAAATTTATGTCGCCCGCCCACTTCCACGCCCACAAATGGAGAGGCAAAACATAGTGCGCCAATAATGTCGGGACGCTAGGTATTTCAAAGTCGGGCTTGATCGACTTTAGCTTTCTTACTTGTTTATGCCTAAAATAATGCTGAGAATCAACAAAAGAAATTTCAATGTAAAAATATGTTTCACTAGGTAGAAATTGCATTTTTTTCTGTAATATTTTGTAGCATGCATGTAGTCATATTTAAGATGGACTTTCTTTTGAAAAAGCGCAAGAAAAAAATTCGGTTTTGACCTATGGCATTCCCTGGGCATTCCTTTTGAAAAAAATCGCAGGATCTTGTGTTACTAGCGAAATTATCATTTATTTTTTGTCGAACAAAACAATCCACCCCAATGTATATATGTATATTATTTTTGATGTTTTTCATTATTGCGGACCCCGGGATGAGCCGGGAGATTTAAATACGCAAGAAGAAGAAGAAGACAGGTGTTTTTTAATAGTTTACACCATAGATTATTTTAAGAAAAATTAAGAGCGGACCTTTTTTAATATAGGTTTTAATGCATTTTTTTTTTCATAAATTTTGTACATACTTAAACGGTATTTTATTTTAATAAAAATAAGGAACATAAATGTGTCGTTGACTAAAAAGAAAAAGAAACATAAACAACTGGCATTCCTAGGGCTAAGTCGGCTTTCACACATACTATCGTTAACACAAGCGAAGGGATGATTAATAATCGCTGATTATAAAGTAATCGTTTGTACCACTTTTATCGCTATTGACCGCTTCACGCTGCCGTAAGAAAGAGAGAAAGAATTTTTGTCATATTTCCGACGAGTTTTCATTACGAAATTATATTTTAAGAGCGTCCAATTCTGTGATTTAGAGTGGCCAATTTTACATTAAGAGTGGCTAGAGCGGCCAGAGCGGCCGCCTTAAAATAATCCATGGTTTACACCATGTTTGAGAAAAGTTTGATAAATAACACTGCACAACTATTTTGAACTTTTTCTAAAATAACGGCGTTCTGACAACGGATTATGGTAGAGGAGGCAAAAAAGGGTACGTGTCTCGGCGTTTTGAAAGTTTAGGTCTGAATGTTTTTTTAGGGGGGTCAAATTTTTTCCCCCTTGGCCTATTCTAGCTATGAAACTATGTCTTCCTTGCGTCTGTGATCTGGGGTGTGTTCGGCAAAGTTGTTGGAAATATTAAGACAAATATTTTTGTGAAGCATATTAACCCTCTAACCACCAAAAATGAGGATCATTTTGTGACTTTTTTTAGGCTAAAACACGTCAAATTATTCTACGAAAATATTTTTTTTATATTTATAGTTATTATTGTATCTTCTAAATTTAAGAACTAACAATAAGTAAATACGAAAATATGTGCCATAAAATTTTACTATAGGTCTCGGAACATTTCGAAAAGAAAAACTCAACACAAACACTGCCAAACACTCAAAATTGGGAGTGTCTTTAAGGGTCTAAACTTTGAATTTCATGAAGGTGGGTCTATGTTCGCATGTTTTTACATTTTCAGGTACACTGCGCAATTTTTGAAAATGTTTAAAACGGAATGGAAAAATAAATATTTGTTTTCATTAAATGAAAGGGGAGCTTCAGAATGTTTAATTTGTAGACGTGAGATTGCTGGCAATCGCTTATTTAATATTAAAAGGCATTATGAGTCTTGCCATAAAGACTTTGATAAGTATCAGGGTGCAGATCGAGAGACATTAATTGACGAACTGCAATTAATTTCAAGCAATGGTCCTTCTGAAGTCGATAAAAGTCCGATCGATAAGGCATCGATAAAAGCTTCTTATTGCGTTGCGATGGGCTTAGCAAAACATTGCAGACCATTCGATGATGGAATATTTTTTAAAGACCTTAGCATAGACGTACTTAAGTGCTTTGGAGATGAGGGGTATAAACTGTTAGAAGTCTACAAAAAGTTGCCGTTGTCACGCCGCACTCTTACTCGTCGAACGGAAGATTTGAGTTGTTTTATTGAAGAACAGCCCGAAGAAATCCGTCAAGAATTAATTAAACTTCAAAATGATTTATTTTTGCCCATTGAAACAGGCTTGGATTTTTGGAGAAATGTGAATATTTCCATTTATCCAAAAACTGTAGATTACATTTTGAAGTTGCATTCAATGTTTGGTACAACATATTTGTGTGAGAGTGCATTTTCTTTTATGAAACTCATAAAATCAAAACATCGAAGTCAATTATCCGATGCGCATTTGACGGACTTGTTACGTATTAAACTCTACAATAGCGAAATAAATCTTGATGATTTGGTAAACACAACGCAACCCGAGGAAACATAATTTTACGCAAGTGAACGTACAACTCAATCCCTATTTATACATATGTTCCTTCATCAACGCAAAAAACAAATTTAACACACGTAACATTTTTCTTTGCCATTTACAACACAAAATTTCGCTCAGTGCCGCTACGAACACAAACGTGTGGCTAAAAGTGTTATTATTATTATAAGGCTATGAGTGCACCACGACCTGATAGATCTTTTGTGCAGCCTATGTTCCCTAGAAAAGATTTAGACTTTTTATGAATCTCAGTGTTTCCAAGGGACTAAATTGGCTGATGGCCCGGGGACCCAAAGTACTTGCCCCTAGACATACAAGTCTACGCCTAGCCGCCGCTGGGCATGTACATAGTACATGCTCCGCTGTTTCCTGTTCAGCTCCGCACAGCCTACAGATATCTTCGTTTACCACCGCCAGCTTCTTCAGGTGGTAATTTAATTTACAGTGCCCTGTTAAGAACTCAGTGTAAATCTTAATATTTTTCCTACTGAGGTTAAGAATAGTTTCCGGCCTGATAGTCCTGAGATTTATTAGCCTTTTGGCCTGCCGCATGCCTTTGTGGGCTCTCCAGTAGTCATTTAGGCTATTTGTCTCCCATTTTCTAATCAGGTCGTTTTTGAAGCTTAAATTAACCCCGCAGAAGGGTTCTGGTCCTATGAAGGAATTTGCCGCAGCCCTTTTGGCCAGGCAGTCTGCCCTTTCATTGCCCTCATGTCCCTCATGACCTGGTATCCAGAAAAGAGTAACTTTGTTCCTCTTGGATAGAGTCTGAAGGAGATTGTAGCATTCATAAACCTGTTTTGAGTTTACTGTGAATGCCATCAAGGATTTTAAAGCTGCTTGACTATCAAAGAAAATACATATGTTGGAACCAGATGTGTTCCTTCGTATGCATTCTCTAATACACAGCTCTAGGGCGTGGACCTCCGCCTGAAAAATGGATGATGTTTTTCCCATTGCAGCTGCTTTCTGGAAGTTGGGTCCGACAACCCCAGCCCCTACGCTGCCATCTTCCATTTTGGACCCGTCAGTGTACCATTTTTGCGAGTCCTCTTCTAATCTTATACTGTTGTTTCTCCACGAGTCGCGGTCACTGATGACTACCTCGTATGTTCTGGAGCTGGGACGGTTCCGTATCTTTACCTTGAAAGGGTTGGTCACAACGACCTCCAATTGTGGCACCAGAAGTTATAAGCAAAGGAATGTTGCACCCAACAATTCCATAACTACAAAACGAAAGTTTACAAAACCAAGCTAAAAGTGTTAGTGTGCCCGACTCTGGTCTAAAGGGTTAATTTCATTATTATAACAAATTAGTACGGAAAAGTCTACCAAAACTTATTTTTTTGGCATTGCTTTGTATGAAGAAAAAGTTATACAGAAAATTTCACTATAGGTCGCGAAACATCAAAAAGCTCGATATAAAATACCTACTTTAAAAATAAATTTAAATTAAATTTTCACGACATATGCCGTATGCTTAATCCACATTACTCATACGCAGTACGGTAAAGGATGGGCATTTTAGCAATTTTAAGCCACTAGATGCAATTTTTCAGGGTTAACTTCTAAGGCATTTTTTTCTCCTATTCAATATCAACAACTTTGCTCCAGACACCAAAAGAATATTGCTTATAGTTAACGAGACACGGATATGTGAAAAAATCGAAAAATTGGTAAATATAGAATTTGAGTAAAAAAAATGTCCAGGCTGACGTTTTCTTATTAGCAGCGAACTTGAAATATGTAATGGTGCAGAATGTAACGTTTTTTCAAGTCCTATTAGGTGAAAGTGTCAAATTCAAGTGTCGCGCTGTGCGAGTTTTCTTAAGGGCCTGTAAATAATGAACAAAGCATTCAAACTCGCTAATACGAACAATCTGGATACAATGAACAGGACGTGCAAAAATTAATTCACTGTATCCAGATTCGACTGTGTTGGCATAAAAACATACAGTCCTATTCTAAATTAATATTTCCAAGGGTTTTTTCCCTAGAATTTTTCTCCGTAAAATGGAAGTATTCCAAGCGTCAATAAAAGGAAGAATGTGATAACTTTTGTAAAAAAAAAAATGTTGGAAATTCTTTCTGCCTTTATATTCACTGCCCAGTACCTATGTATCGAATAGATTTGATTTTTTCAAATCCCCAGGGAAAAATTCAACGGGAATATTTAGAATCGGGCTAATGACTTCGCGGGATTGTTGAATTGCTGGCGTGACAGGATTTTTTTTCAAACTTTGTTTAACCAATAGATAGCCCTCCAGTTCTGTTAGAAATGAAACAGAACTGAAAAACTTCATATAAAAAAACAGTTCAGAAAATTTTTGCTTCATTTCTGAAGCGTTTTTTTTTTTATACATATGAATAGTAGGGGAGCCCGATATGCTAAATTTGCAGTTACTGAAGCGTCATGGAAACTTATTGGATTGTCAAGTTTACGTTCGTAAACAAAAAAAGTTTATGTCAAGTTTTCCATTTCAATGGGGATGAGAGCGTGTAAGAATGGTCAAAAATGTAAAAAAAAAAAATGAACACATTGCAATACTCGAGCGCGTCAGACATTGATACAGTAAACGCGCTTTATGTTCCTGATAACCAATATATATTAATCTGACGTTTAATTGGAGGTGGTTGGCCATAAATAGAGGTGAAAAAAAAAAGAAAAAAAAACAGTTACTCGAGCGTGACCGTCCACAGTGCTCAAATATATAAAGAGCCTAAGGATAAATAATTAAGACAACCCTGGGGGTAGCACAATAGATTCATTATGGGTCGCGGTGCGCACAGAGCCCCCATCTAATAATAATAATAATACTCGAGCGTGCCAGATATTCACAGTGAATGTTAAGTGGACTCCTAAAAGTGTCCTATTTCAATGACTGACGTTTTGGAGGTGGCCAAAGCTCAGGAATGATTTTTGAAAATGTAAAAAAAAATGGTAACCTTGAGATACTCGAGCGCGTCAGATTTTTTTGCAGAGGGATCAACTTGGTGTCTTAATCGCCCTGAATGATAATCTGACAATTACATGGAGGCGTATTGTTAATCTGACAATTTAAGAGACCAAATTTTTCTTTCGTTTCTTTTTATAATGAGATTAATTATTTATATGGAGAGAGAAAAAAAGGAACCGAAAAGGATTCGTGATTCAAAGTTTTTCAGTATTTCAAAAGCTTTTATTGACAGCAATCTTATTTTAAAATCACAAAATCATTTGAATCATTACAACTAGCAAAGCTATTGCGACTAAATGTGCCATTTTTTCTAACTTCCACGAAAAACGTCAGATTATTGTATTTTCGTGATCCTTAAACGATCCTTAAAATAAACAAAAAACTATATCGCGACTCGAGTAATTGATGACTTTTTTTCTTACTTTGCAACTGAGTAAACTCACCATTTCCACTATGCAGTAAATTGTCAGATGAATTGAAATATACACTTTTCTAACATCATAACTTAAATTAACCTTCTCTTAATCGACGCGCTCGAGTATTTTCAGAGTGATCGATTTTTTTTTACTATCTCTGCAACTTATTGGTGTACTCACCTATTTCCCTATGACGCTCAATTGTCGAGAATTGAAATATACACTTTTTAACATCTACTTAAATTACCTTCTCTAATCTGACGCGCCTCGAGTTTTTCAGAGAATTTTGATCTGTATTTTTTACTTACTGACGTGTGCCTTTTTAACGACACCCCAATATTGCGTCTTTGGGCTGCTCAACGTACACCCTCAATATTGAGCGCTCATATATGTGGACCATATAACAGGGTGCAAGCTTTCTCCTCCATAATTTTCTGACGCGCTCGAGTAACTGCAAAAATCCCCTCTTGGGCTCCCCTACTAGAAGTTTTTAATTTCTGACAGAGCTGGAGAAAGCCCCCAAGTTGGAATCTATTAGAAAATTTATTGAAGTCCTGTGGTGTTTTTTAGTTACAGACGTGTGCTTTTTTTTTCTTGCATTTATTTTCTTGCTAGATAGCTAGCATACGCGCTTTGCTACTCTAACCTTCACAGCCGAATCATCACTTTTTTCGACTGCACAGTATACGCCGATGACAATTCCATTCAATTTATTTATCGCTTACTTTTTTATGATCGCCATCATCATCTAAAAATAAAAAATATTTTTCAACAGAAAGATTCAAATTCAATAACTTGGTTTCCTTCAAAAGTTAAGTTATTCAACTTTTTATTGTTGACATACTTTCTTCTGAGGCAGCGCGCAAAATTTGCCGGGTCACTTAGTTTTTAAAAACAGTAGGTAAATTTAAAAAAATATATATAATTTCTCCTACATATGAACGAGTTTTAAATATCGAACGCGCCTTTCGTTTCTCCCAATAGAACTGGCACATGAAATTTTGTATATTATGTACATATGCGTTCAAGTCAAAGGCAAGCTATCTACTATTGCCCTTCATACTTTTCTATGTGAAGCAGCAGTATCTGCATGGAAGTTTTTCCTGACATAACGCCATTACGCTCCATATAGTTCCATATGGATCCCATAAATGCAGAGAAGATAATAAAGCCGAAAACGATGAACTTGAGCAGCAAGTAAATAGTCTTGTAACTACAGGGCACCGCATATTCTACCATAACAATGAGTAATGTAGCTAAAAAAATCGCAATACTGCAGTAAAGTATACGATCGGTTTTCAATTGTCTTAAGGCCGTATCGCAGAGTTTGATGGATTCTTTAAGAGCTTCGACGCGATTTTTAATGGATAATTGATCCTCTTCCGCATTCGCGGATGCTTCATTTTCCATCGGATTTCGTGAACATGTTCCATCGCCGATTTTTTGCGTTGCTGGATTATTAATTATTTTCAATTTTGCCATAACTGCTTCATGATCAGAATAACTATACTTTTGCCCTGGAACACATTCCGGAAAAGGGAGGCTGTAATCAGCTATTTCTGTCTTCACTCGATCGCCGGACCGTATGAAAATATGATCGATACGAATGCCTGCCGGATTCTTTAAGAGCGTACGCTCTGTTGTATATGAATTACGTTTACATTCATGCGTTGCAGTATTTGTCGAAAGACAGCAATCTCCCATCCACGAAGCATAGAGTAATAGCCTAAACAAATAAGATTAAAGTGAGTAAATGTAGTTTAACGATTAAAAAAATTCTATAGATGGATTTTATCAAAACCCACTTATATGTTATATCCTGAGGTTGAGCATTCAGATCGCCAGCAAGTATCTGAATTATGGAATTGCCTCGCGTCGCTTCTATGAACTGTGCCGTATCGAATGCCTGAATGACGCGATGTGTACGATACTCATCGTTATCATTATCGTATTCCGCATGCAGCTGAAAAATGGGAAACTATATTTCGCAAATGCGGAAAACATGGAAAATCGAACTGCATTTACATGAGCGTTATATAAGTGCACGATATGATCGCCAATGAGAATTCGACACAATCCAACACCTTTACCGCCAAACCAGTCGGCATGTTGAATCCGATGGAAGTAGCCATTCACAGACCATGGATGAAATAGTGTACCAATTATTGGGTATTTCGATAGAACCAGTAGACCAGCACCGATCACACCACTGAAACGAAATATTGCATTTAATACTTCATATTTCCCAAAAGTTTGGGTCACTAGCAATTTAAATTACCTATAAAAATAGTGGGAATATGGTAAAGTAGCCACGGTTTTATCCTTCAGCGCCTGACAGTCCTTTTGCGACCATACCTCTTGCATTGATACAATGTCATATTTACCGGTGTTCAACTCATCGCCGATAGCGGATATTCGAGCTTCGCGGTCACTTGATACATATGGAATGCCCCTGAGAGAATTATATTGAAAATATTCGCAAATTATTATTATTACTATTATTATTATTATTATAGGTATGCATTCCTTAAGTCTTCTCTCTAGCGCGTGAAATTAAATTTTAACAGTTTCAACATTAGCAAGAAAATCTGATATTTCTATTTTGTGAAACAGGAAAATACATAAGTACTTTAAAGTCCTTATCAAATAGGAAAATACATAAACACTTTAAATTCCCTATTAAACATTTTTTGATGACCTACATGGCAGTTGCCTATTAAAATGTTGCACATTTAAAATTATGTCTGAGTCGTTTTCTCAAATGTACTAATTTCATATCGATTGAACCAAGTAAAATGTATAATTTTTAACTTCGAATTCATAGAAGTTATTATATTCCATCAAAGAAGATAACACCTTGTTTGCCTTGTTATCTGAATTTCTATATGGTTTTTTAAGTATATATATATAACTGTTGCCTTAAATTTAACCTTGCTCACCAAACGTTGAGCGTCAATATGTTCAAGTGGATTGGAAGCATATTTTAAAATGCTCACTTATTATTTTGCCAATTCACAAGTACCAACACTAAATTTATATTATATCAATTTCGCTAAAGTAAATAAACCTGGTAAAAACAAATGCAAGGTTTTGGAGCACCCGCAGCTGTTAATTGTGTGCCACATATGGAATTAACTAATAGCCCAGCCGGAAATTTCACTACTTCTGCAGTACTTCCGAAGTGGTGAAAATTCATACGTTCTATATAATTCATACTGCGACTACTCGCATTACTAACCCTTACTTCTAATAAAATTTGTTAGGAGATGGCCGCTATTTTCAGTACTTCGAAATTCATGTGTTGTTCATTAGGTAAAGGAGTGTATGACCCTGGTCCGCATGAAAACTTCATTTGGTCAAAGAGTAGATGCTGGCTGGCTGAAATGGCTCCAACCTGCATGATAATTTCATTTGAAAATAGCGTATATGCTGCTAGTATGAATGAAAATATCATTTGGAAAAATGTATATATAAAGTATATATAGTATAGACGTCATACAGACGTAATTATGCCCTATTTAGGGCAGGGCAAGGAAAAATTCTGCCCTAAAATAGGTAAAAAATTACCCAATTTTGGAACTATTTTGCTAGTTGGAAAAAATAGTATACGCCGCGGGGTCTGAGAAGAGAAGGAAAATAAATATTTTTAATTTTCTAAATGTATTAACACGCCCTTTCGAACTTGTATTTTTTCAATGAATATTTTTAAAAAATTGGCGGATATGGCCATATTTCGGCACTTCGTGACTGTGACACATTATCGCCTTTGGGAAGACTTAAGAGTTTCAATTCTTGAAACATCTTAAGTACAACCAAATTCTTCATTGAAAATAGGAGTATACAACCCTCTTTCAAATGAATATTTCATTTGAAGAAGGGTCTGTTGCAACGAAAAGGCACCAATTGGTCTCTTTACAAATGAATGCTTCACTTCTGCTGCATTAATAATTTTTTCATGTACGCGATAATGTCCGGCTGGGAAATGCTACAAAGCGATGGCACTTTCGATAGTATCGATGCTTGTAGAATTATTTTTTACTACAATCGATGTTTTGCTTAGTCGGCTTCTACATTGAACGATTATCGACGCGATTTTCACAACGATTTTTTCAAATTCCCTTTGGGAGCGTCCATAAATGATGTCACGTTTGGTGGGGGGGAGGGGGTCAGCTCATCTGTGACAGTTTTGTGACATAGGGTGGAGGGGGGGTTCCCAAGCATGTTATGTCACACTTTTCATAGTAAAATTTGTTTAAAAAAATGCGTTAATTTTTGTACTATGAACTAAGTATAAGGCAATCGCCGTGTAAACATTGCATTAGCTTAATTGAGACAGTATGTATCGATAAAAAATCAGCTGTTTTATTTTAATTTGAAATGTCAATCGAACAATAGTGCGGCATACATATTGTGCAAAATGGACAAAAATAAACTTTTTCAGTCGCTTTTTCAATCCAACGTTAAATGCTCTAACAAGTCAAAAAGCATCGTGCAAAATGAAACAATAAAGCAATGGAGTGGGATGAAGAACTCAGAAAATTTATCCGAGAAAGTAAATTTTTTAATTGAGAAAAACGATGCATATATTAATTGTGACGTGACACAGGGGGGAGGGGGTTAGCTCATATGTAACAGGTTTTTTGACAAAGGGGGGAGAGGGGGTCTAAAAATCGCAAAAAATGCGTGACATCATATATGGACGCTCCCTTTTGAAATTGTCTTCTGTCGGTGTTCGCTTCTACACTACACGATTTGCAAGCAACCGATTTATACTTTGTTGTGTTTTTCTTATTACATTCGTTTATTGGATTTATGCGAATTAAGTAAGTAAGTAATAAAATAAGTAGTTGTGACGCATTTTAAAATATATAAATTAAATTAGAATGGATTCAGACCAGAGATCCTAAATAACTATTACATTTTTTTTAGAATCGAAAAAATTGCTTTTAAAACGACGAAAATTTTTGACGTTGGTCGATAATACTTATGATTGGGATTTTTTTGTTTTTCGTTGCTCAAAACTTTTATTTTTTGATAAATATTTTTTACGCTGCCTTGTAACAATTATGAATGAGAAAAAATTTTTTCCGTTGCTCATAATTTTAAGCGTTCAATTAATATTTTTTACGTTGCTTCAAAACGATTGTGAATGAGAAAAAAACTTTTCCGTTTCTTATAAGCTTTTATTTTCAATTAATAGTTTTTAATTTATTTCGTTAAGAGAGAAAATATATGTATAGTTGTATAATGGTGATACCATTCTACTGATATCATTAATAGCGCGCTGATCGCGGTCATTATTAGGCAACGGGAAAAAATTTTTCTGATTCATAATTGTTATGAGGCAACGTAAAAAATATTTATCGAACGATAAAAATTATGAGCAACGGAAAAAAAAAATTTTCTTCAATAACTGTTATAGAAAAATGAAATATATTTTCATTGTTTCAAACTGTTATCTTAAAATGAATTTTTTTTAATACAAACTTTAATAGTTATAGTCCAATTTTTTTCCTTATTTCTTATAACTGTTATGTCTCTGATTCAGACACTTCATAAAAAATTATTCGAACAATTCTTTGAAACTGTTTTCCGTTCTACGAACGGCGGGAAAGGCAACTGTCAAAAATCGGCATGGAAATCGACGACATGGCTAGTACAAACGATTTTGACCGCTTCACTTTCGTCTCTCCTCCCTTGCCAACATACGCAAAAATCGGTGAGTGCTGTTGGCCGACAATTGTCCAATGTAAAAGTAGACTTACCCTACGTCTCGACATTCAATTTTTCATGGCATACCATCTGTCAAATTTACCCGACAACTCGACACGCAATTTTTCATAGCATGCCATCTGTCAAATTCATGTCTTGCCATTAGCAATATTGCCAGGGTGGGTTTGTTTATGTTATGCCATCGGCATATATGAAATAACCACCAAGAAGTTAATACGTTGCGCAGGCGCCTTGGTTGTCATTGAAAAGCTAAATGTATTGAGTTCATCTTGTTTTCGGGTCATGAATATATGATTATTACTTATAATTACTTATAATTTTTAATTTCATTCTTTTATTGGTTTTAATATTTTTTTCCTATTAGTTAAATACGCTTTAAATCAAAGTGTTATAATGGCATTCATTTAAAACTAATATTCAAAAGGCAAAAATTAATATGAATATGAAAATATCCGAAATGACAATTCCTCCCTGCGATATGAACACATCGAACTCTTCTGAAAAATGAATTTCGGCTGTCAAACAACCAAAATGGCGCTCATTGCCAACTTAATGGCAAGCAATATTGCAAGACATAAATTGCCATCTTGCGGTCTCCATTGGCAATATCTATACTTTGACAGATGGCATGACATGAAAAATTGCGTGTCGAGTTGCCGGGTTAGGCGCAACATAGGCATTCAGTCTGACTGATCAGTCCTGCCGATTAATGCGGCCTTTTACACTAGTGAATTGTTGACGTCAATTCTCACTATCTCGCCAGTCACACTTATGAAACATGCTTCGAAAACATCCCATTTGAATGCATGAGAAAGAAAGAGAAACAAAGATTGACCTCTAAAAGCGAATAAAAATAAAAATTGTCGGTCAATTATTGACAAGTGTGAAGGGCCTAAATCTAACATCATTTTAGCTCACTCACGCATTTATTATGTGCTTTTTATTTTTCTTCTTGTTTTTCGTGATTGTCTGTTCACATAATTTTACTTCCACAGATGAATTGAAACGATTTTGCGACACACGAATCGTCAAATTCGAATTTGACTGAAACCTCATAGCATAAAATCAAAGTCATTTTGGTATTTTGGTTGAGTGATGCATCAATGGATAATATTGTCGGCCTCCCACACACATACTTTTTTTTCAAACTAAATTCCGGATCAAACGTATGAAATATGTTTCGCAAACATCCCTTTTGAATGCATGCGAAAGAAAGAGAAGCACAGACTGTTCGAAAAAATTTAATAAAAAATCGTTTCTATTTTCGCACGTCTTTCTCTACCTACTTAAGTGTTTCAAATCATATATTCCTGTGTTTGACTTCAGACTAAAACATGCTGCATATATCGCACATGTACTTCAGGAGTGTCTCAATCAGGGTTGGAACTTTACTGCAATTGCAGTAGATCTAAGCGAAAAGCTTAAAATCTACTGCGATTTTCGTCCCTGGTGTCACTCGATTTTTTTTTTGTCAAACCAAACTCCTAACGATAACTACCAAAAAAGTACCAATTTTGGCTATACATTATCAACACCGCAATTCTATTTGTAACAAAGATACTATTGTTGTCCTTGTTTAACATCTTGGATTTTCGATTGAAGCTTATATGTCGCGATATTAACAGTTTGACAGCTGATATAACAGAAAAAAATCTTGTCAAAAATCTTCGCTTCACATTGGAAGACGCGCATGGAGATATGGAGATATATTTACATGAAATGTACTTTTTGTTTATTTTTTATTTTTATTTGAAAATAATAAAATATATTTTTCTTATAAAAAAAAGATTTGTAATGATTTTTATTTTTACTGCGCAAAATTCAAATCTACAGCCCTTTTTTGTTAAAACTGCTGCACTTTCTTCTTCGCCAGGCTCCAACCAAGTATTACAGTATGGGAAAGCCTGTCAAAATGCTATATGGCTCCAAATGGTGTGGTGAAGTTGAGTAAAAAACAGCTGACTGTCAAAAATAAGTCGAAGAATTTGCGATTTTTAAACATGCCGTTACTTTATATTTTGACCCTTTTTAAGTAAAATTGAAATTTCAAACAACAAAGTAGAGATGCTCCTTCATTTTAGAGTACATTTGAGTATCTGCGACCCCCCCAAATCAGTATTCAATATCGCATTTAAATTGAACGACTTCGTCAGCGATGCACAAATACTCTAAGCGCAAAGCTTTTATCGATACTGAACCGAGTACTCAAAAGAGTTCTTAAAACATAATAAAACCAAATAAAAAGCAAGATAATTCGACAGAGAACCTGGCCATAGAATACCTTACTCAGATAAACAGCTATTAAATTTTTAATCGGAGGCTAAATATAAGCTCAATTCCTTATTTCATGCAAATATCTCGAAAGATTATGACTTAACAGCAGTTCAGACGATCTTTGAGGCTGACCTTAGTGCTGGAGGTACCCTTAAAATTCGTCCACTTAAGTCAATTTTTGTAGAGGATGTCAACGATTAAAAAAGAAGTATTTATGCCGTCTTTGTTTCAAGCGCCATCTGAATTTTGGGTGTAAAATTCAATTTTCGAATAACGCCTTTTGGCGCGGCCACTTTTCTATATTTGGAGTCTAAATTTTATGCCCTTAACTAAGTCCAAATAAATAATTCCACTATGTATTTCAAAAAATTTTGGTTTTAGGGCAGCATTTAAGAATTTTATAAAAAACCCTACAACGAAGGGTTTCCTTTGAAAATCAGACAGACAGAAAGTCTCATTTCTAAAAGCTAATCGTTCAAATTGTAGTCGGTTACTATTTTCACCATCGATTTGCACTATTGACTCGTTCCATTTGGCACCATCTGTTGTCCATGGATGCCACACTAACGTCTAAATTAAACAAGACCAAAAACTCGGAATTCAGTTTTTTGTAGTACGTGAATTTTTCTATTACTAAAAAGAAAAAATAAATGTTAAAATAAATTCTACAGTTTAAAATGGTACAATCATTCTTAAAAAAATCTTTATAATATCTGATTTTCTCTGTTTATAAATGAAAAAAAATCCCTTAAAAAAACTAACTGCTTGTATGTGCCCAATTTCTAGAGACGACAACAATGCCCAAAGAGGCATCGTGGTGGATTGCCTGGTATGCCGTGTGGTTGTTGTTGCCTTTGGTGAATTGCCTATTAGCTTTGTTTAATTGCCTATTAGCTCGTTTCTCATACTGTAAGGGCCAATATTACCAAGCATATTTAAAAAAATTTTAAAAATAAAATCTGATTAACATTTTCACCACAGAAATTTTTAAAATATTTTTAAAAAATTTTAAACTACCTCAGCAGGTCGTTTAAGTTTTTTTTAAGATATGGTAACAGCCCTGTTTTGGGGGGTAGAAAAACAGCTGATTACGTTCATTCTAAAATTTTACGGAAAAAATCTGCGCAAAACGAAACAAGCAAAGCTTTAAATGTATGGATTCGGATTACAGCGATATGAGACTGATGAAAAATCGCGCGCACACGGCTCCATGCTCTAAAATAATATTTCAATCATTCGTGAATTTGACTGACTACCCCTGACAGTGGAGCGTGCTGCCACATTTTGCTATACTTAAAAAAGTTGCATATTGAAAATGAAATTTAAAATAAAAAAATTTTTAATTTAATTTTAAAATTTTTTTAAATATGTTTGGTAATATTGGCCCTAATACTTGCTCCAACCCTGGTCTCAATTTAAAATTTGTCAAATTGGAGTTAATGCAAGAAATGTGTTCACAGGTCACCTGTCTACCTAATCGCACACACGTAGTTGCATTTTTGTTATTGCAAATCAACGAAAAAAAATAACAGTTATGTCAATCTCTTTGTCATATAAATGCACCTAGACTGCATCGGTAAAATTTCTTTTTGTTTTAAATTGTAAATATGGAGTTGTGACACTCTTGAAGAACATGTGCGCTATATGGCAGCTAGTGCCAATTCAAAATTAATCTCGAAAAGTGACGTCACCGTGTATACACCATTCAGAAAAAAGATTGAAATAAATTTTTCGTGCTACCTGACTATAAAAATAAAACGAAATGGCAGCACACCGAAGAAAACATATGATTTGAGTTTTTACAATTTTCAATTACAAAGCGATGCAATGTCCGGATAGAACTGTAGTTAGTCTCCTGTCAATGTAATTGATGCAAAAGCGGAACAAAGTTCTTGTGAAATTCTTTTGTTTCCATATGATTGAAATGAACGGCGATGACGGACCGTCAGAAACAGCAAAATCTACGAAAGGATGGAATCATCTGGCGTATTTATCTAATCGCGAATAAGGTTTGATGTCGCCTAATTAACTGACTGATTTGGTCAGATTGAATGCTTACGTGGTGCCTTAAATTTTATATGAAAACATCGATAATATTGATATTTTGGTCGCAGGCATCGATGATTTTCCAGCTCTAGAAATCGATTTCTAGTCAGTTTGATAACAATCGACTATCGAATATATCCATCTCAATCTGGGTCCGAACCGACTGTTGCAATTGCATATTATTTCATTTAAATTCTTGGAGATATAAGTTATTCCCTAGAAATGGATCCTTCATTGTTAAAAGAACGGGAAGCCTTCAAGAAACGGGCTATGGCAACCCCAACGTTAGTATATGGATAATGTTTTAGTATATTATATAGATTTGCCTTAAAGTTTTCTTTTGTTGTAATCTGTATTCGCGCGTATTCCAGCGTTGAAAAGAAGGCAAAAGTAGACCTTCCTGCTCCCACCACTGCTAAAGATGATGCCAAAAAGAAAATGCGTCCACCGGGCGCTCCAAAGCTGGACGCGACAAGGTTGGTTCCCATTCTATACCAAATTACATTGACTAACTTTATCTCTTTGGGATTAGCTACAAGAGTATGGCAGGAAGCTCACAATACCGCTTCGGAGTGTTGGCTAAAATTGTAAAACATATGAAGAATCGTCATCAAGATGGAGACGATCATCCGCTCACTATAGATGAGATACTTGACGAAACGAATCAGCTTGATATTGGCTCATCTGTGAAAAATGTAAGCATAAAATTATTGTTTGAAAATTATTGAGTTCTATAAAGCAAAATAGAACAGATAAAACATTGAAATTACTGAATTTTGGGCAAACTGCTCTATATATGTCGATCTGAGTAGTTAAATTGGTCCTATAATTTATAGTTTTTGGATACATAATCTGTGAATGACGAAATTATTGAGCGTTTTATTTATTTATTTACATATATACAATACTTAAATATTTATTTATGTAAATTCCGTCCGTTTTTCCAGTGGCTAGCGTCAGAGGCGTTAATGAACAATCCAAAGATTGAAGCGACTCCAGATGGGCAGCGATTTTCATTTAAGTCTGTCTATAAAATAAAGGATGGTAAAAGCCTGTTGCGCCTGCTAAAACAGCAAGATTTAAAAGGCCTAGGTGGGGTTTTACTTGATGACGTACAAGAGTCCTTGCCACATTGCGACAAAGTGCTGAAAAATCGTGCTGCGGAAATTATTTTCCTCGTGCGTCCTTTGGATAAGAAAAAAATTCTCTTCTATAATGATCGAACGGCTAATTTCACAGTAAGAACTGGATTTAATCATTGAGGGAAAAATCATGTCCCCTTTCTTTAGGTAGATGAAGAATTCCAAAAGCTATGGCGTTCAGCAACTGTCGATGCAATGGATGATGCTAAAATAGACGAGTATTTGGAAAAACAAGGTTTGTAATGCATTAATAATATTACAAATTTAATAAAGAAAAATTTTTTGTCCTGTTTTAGGCATAAGATCAATGCAAGATCATGGACCAAAAGTTCAAGTACCTAAACGAAAGAAAGTGATAAACAAGAAGCGTCAATTAAAGAAACCCCGAGATAATGAGCATTTGGCTGATGTTCTAGAAACGTACGAGGACAATACATTGACGTTGAAAGGTGTAAATCCAACATCGGGGTAAATGTGATCAAAGGTTTACCCGACATGTTTCAGACTTAAGAAATTTACATTTTTTCTAAATGTCAATGTCGAACAGGAAGTTTCATGGCATCCGTTTTTGTCCTATGCTTAAAGCTTTTATAACAAGGCTAATTGCATAGATAAGAAGAAAATCTGAAAATATTTTTAAGCACATAACTCACCGTTTCATGTTAACTATTACACTCTTAGATGATTGTGAATTCTTACACGATTATAAAAGGCGTCATAGATTAAAAAAAAAAAGCCAGAACTGCTATCAAGCAGTAAATAGTTCTGATAAGTGCAAATGGACTGTATGCTCTGCATTATTTTTAAAATAAAAGTTCATGTTACTTTTACAACAAGTACAACAAGACAAGAACATAGCTGTGAAGTAATGATTACTAATCGTATCATTAGTAATTTGATTACTTTTATCCAAAAGTTGAAGTAATTGATTAAGTACGATTCTTTTCTGTTTGGCCCAATAATCCAAGAATTACGAATACAAATAATCAAATTGGAATCACGATTACTTGCGATTACGAAAAATAATCAAAAATAATCAAAAGTAATCAAAAAAGTAATCCGACTACTTTTGAAAATTTTTTTTGATTATTTTTTGATTATTTTTAGGGTTTTCGTCTGTTCAACTAGGAATTTTTCAGAAATTTGATTCAAAAACAAATACAAATATATGTAATATAAATATTTTATTATGAAACAGAACGAAAACACACAATGCATGATAAAACAAAGAAACCATTTTACTTCAAACTGCTATTCGCCTTGAGTTACTATGCCGGCAAAAGAATATATTCTTTCAACTGGCGCTGATGATGTCAAAGACGTATTAAATGCTACAAAGGGTTCCTTCAACAAGTTGTACTTTTGCAAAATAGTTTCAGCACTTGAATTATCGTTCAAGTACTTAGCAGAAGAGTTGAACAGACAAAAACCCTAAAAATAATCAAAACTAATCAAAAATAATCTTCAAAAGTAGTCGGATTACTTTTTGATTACTTTTGATTATTTTTGATTATTTTTCGTAATCGCAAGTTAATCCTGATTCCAATTTGATTATTTGTATTCGTAATCAATTACTTACCAGAAAAATCTCATATTAGGATTATATAATCATTATAATTCCTTTTAAAATGTAATTTAATTGATTACTAATCGTAATCGCAATTTCACAGCTATGGACAAGAACAACACGATACTTTGTTTTTGTAAAGAACTTGAAAATGTCAAAATGAGACGTTTGTTTACATAAAAATTTGAAATTTCATTCAAAAATGTAAGCAATCGAAACTATTGATTTGTTAATTTGCTGAAATTTGTTGTAAATTAAAAATTATAAAATAAGTTTGACAGTTTCAAGTTTCTTCAAAGAAAAAAAAAAAAAAAAGGAAGAAGAAGACAAACTTCATACTAACTCCACCTTGTTTAATGCGCCTTGGTTATAGGGCTTATAACTCATGAAAGTTTCAAAATTCGGTCAGGTAACTTGATCTGTCGCCATTTAAGCAACTGAAACATCGAGCTTATAGTTGCTACTTAAATGGTAATCCGAGCGTATTAGGAGTTTTCCAAATGCACTCACAATCCGCGGTGCGGTTGAAATTTAGGGCCAATATGCTACAGTCATATGATCCAACTTCTAACCAAACCATAGGAAATTTTAAATATCTGTTTACATGATTTGAATTTACGCGTTTTTTTTTTTTTTAATTTTACTAAAAGGGGTTCGGTTCGGTTCAAACGTTTATGAAAAACTTCGGTTTGGTTAATGGTTCCCGCTCAAAATCTATGAGAGTGACATATGGGGCATTTCACGTCAAGTGTACCCGCTCAAAAAATCTTCATACCTGGGATTTCGATGAAACTTGGTGGAAATGTTGCGCTATGAGAGTACATGAATTGTGCAAAAGGAGGAAGGGAAATATTGACCGGGTGTCTAGATACAGGGTGTTAAACTTTCGGTCCTTTTTGTATTCAAAAAATTCTACGTCTCGCAAATTGGGAAATGAAAAAAATGTGATAAAGGATTTTTATAGATTTTTGTCTGCTCTTTCCGAAAAAAATATTACAATTCCCGAAAATTATTATTGATGCACAAAAAAACGGTTTTTATTTTTAGAACGAAGTTCTTTATGAAACGATAGCGACAGGGGACCTAGTCGAGAAAAAGTGAAAAAACCGCTATAAAATCCGCGTTACCTAAATTGAAGTTCGCAAAAAGGGGTATAATAACCTTTGCAAAAAGAAATAAATATACATATATTTACGTAAAATGACTTCCTGATGCGGCCGAGATATTATACTTTTTTAGGCGACACTTATTTCCGACGATATCCCGAAAAAACAATTAATTATTAAATTCAGAAACTACACAGACACATACAAGCATAAATGCATTCAAACAAAACAAAACAATATGTGGTGCTGCCAGACTGAACGTTTTCAGAATAACTCCGATTAGTAGGTTTTTGCAAATATATAAGGGCATTTTAGGTAGCTTATAATTTTTTTGCGCTATCAAAGCATACGTCAATTCGTACATAATTAAAACATATTTAAAATCATCGTCTGTACTCCGGGGGCTGCGGATGTTATATCGGTGTGAAAAATATCGATACTTTAAAACATCTTTATGTATGAAAATTCGCATTTTCGAGACTATCTCATTTGCGATGGAAAATCCTTTACACGTATGCTTTTTCAGTTCCAGTATATTCTGCTTATCTAACTTAGCACTTTGAGGGCTCAACGCTGTTAAAGTAAATTGAAAGGAAGTAACGAGCTCACTACTTTGAAGAAAGGAAATCAGAGTTGAAATTTCGATGACAGGTTGACAGAAATATAGGAAATGTGTGACTTAAATGCAACCCTGTGAGTCCGATTACTTGTAATAAGTACGTTCAAGTAGCGAAAGTAAGTCAAAGTACTTATTTGTTTTTATACCCAGCGTAAGCAACGTATATTACGGTATCTTGTAACAGCTAGAATAACGCTCCGTAGATATAGACATATATATTTTTGATGAGGATCAAAAATTCGATTTAGACTGTCCGTCTGTCCGTCCGTCCGTGTCCGGATCTCCTCCGAAACGGCTGGACCAATCAAGTCGAAATGTGGCACACAGGTATATCGGGGTCCGAGTATGATCCTAAGTAAAAATGGGAGACATCCGCTCACTGCCACGCCCACAAATGAATTTAATGTGTTTTCAGTAAAATGCTTGTAACTTGCGAACCACTCAACACATTTCATTGATATTTGGTGTACTGGTAAACTACGAAAAGGGACATATCCTGGAAAAAATGGACGCCGCCCTCCGTGAGCCACGCCCACAAATAAGGGCTTATCTTAACTTGTGAAGTAAAAGGCGTAGAAGCTTCAAATCCGCAACATAGGTTGAGCAAGACGAATTAAAGGTGCAGGAAAAAATTTTATGTGGCTCGCCCACTGCCACGCCCACAAATGAAGATTTTTCTTAACTTCCGAGGTTTAAGGCGTAGATGCTTCAAAATCGCAACATAGGTTGACAAAGGCAAATGAAAGGTGTAGGAACAAAAATTTATGTAGCCCGCCCACTGCCACGCCCACAAATGGAGAATTTTCGTAACTTCCGAAGTAAAAGGCATAGAAGCTTCAAATTCGCAACATAGGTTCACCAAGGCGAATGAAAGGTGTAGGGAAATAATTTATGTGGCCCTCCCACTGCCACGCCCATAAAGAGAGAAGCAAAACATAGTGCGCTCATAATGTCGGGACGCTGGGTATTTCAAAGTCGGGCTTGACCGATTTTCTTACTTGTTTGTTAATAAAATAAATATTTGGACGGCGTTCTTTTAAGAATTCAAGTATTGTTAAAGACATTCTGATATGTTACTCAAAAATACAGCAAAAAATTTCGGGTAGGTGCGTTTTTCACGTAAGTGCATAAAATTGTCTGGAAAATAATTGAATGCAGCTAAGCAGAATATACTGTATCGCATTTTCGCTTGTTAAAAACAGTTGAAAACAACAAACAGCCGTCTTGTATACATATATTTTTCGATTAATAAAAACAATTGAGTTTTGCGAAAAACCTTGCTGCGAATTATATTTACTAACATTTATAAATACCATAATGAACTTCGTTCTTATCTGGTGTCCTATGACACAACTCAACTTGTTATAAGCAATTTTTCGCCGAATGCGACATTTTTTATATTTTTTAAAATAATTTTAAACGAAAGCTGAACTTTTTTTCTATAAAATGACATCTTAAACAGGATGGGATCTCCAAATCTAACAACTCAATGGAGGTGTAGAACCCAGCGCGACCCACGCGCCAAGCACGCAGAAGCCGCTATTCAGCTGTGGCTGCTGAACTTTTCTAGTTGATAAAGCTGAATAGCGGCTTCTGCGACAGACAAAAATCTATAAAAATCCTTTATCACATTTTTTTCATTTCCCAATTTGCGAGACGTAGAATTTTTTGAATACAAAAAGGACCGAAAGTTTAACACCCTGTATCTAGGCACCCGGTCAATATTTCCCCTCCTACTTTTGCACAATTCATGTTCTCTCATAGCGCAACATTTCCACCAAGTTTCATCGAAATCCCAGGTATGAAGATTTTTGAGCGGGTACACTTGACGTGAAATGCCCCATATGTACACCGAGAGAAATAACAACAGTTAAATCAACTACTTAGAACAGTTAAAGTAAGAGTGGTCAAATAAACTGTATTCTGCGTTAAATGCACTGAAAAAGGCAGTCAAATGAACAGTTGAAAAACAGTTACTTTTTATGTTCAAATTCGCTTTCGTTCACTTAGACGTATCAGTTCGCATTCTGATCAACAATCTCCGGAGGTTTCGATAGCTCAGTAGTTTAAACTGTGACTCGACAGTCGTGAGCTTCGGGGTTCTATCCCTGCTGGCGGCGGGAATTTTTTTTTTGAATTTTTTTTTTAATTACAGCTTTTTTTTTGTTCAGAGTGTAGTTGTTTTGGAAGACAAACATTTTCTCCTAAATTTTTAAGGTTTTATTTTATTTTATTTTTTTTTTAATGGTTCATTTTCAAGCAAAAAATTTTGGGAGTGAAACAATTCCTTAAGCACGTTCCCCAAAACTTGAGCAACCATAAACTCAAGTGAACATTTTGACCAATAAATTAAATTCGTTAAGACGTTCGCCCAGCGAAGTTGAGGTCAGTGGTTCAAGGCTCGGCCGAGGCGAGGCGAGAAAATTTAAAGAGATGAAAGAGAAAAAGATTTAAATAGAAACAAATAAGTAAAGAAAAAATACAATAATTTAATTAAAACAAGTAAGGGTGTTATAGTCAGGTGAGCCTTACAATAGAATACCCGACACAGACACACATGTTCAAATAATTTTAATATCAAGAGGTGTTTAAGACCATAAGGGGCCCCATATACCGACTTTTGATAGATTTCTTTATGAAAAATGCCCCTTTGCCACGCCCACTTTTCCAATTTTTGTTGAACTATAATCGGAGGCTTAAATATACGCTCAAATTTTAAGTTTCATTAAAATAATTCGAAAAAGTCCGATTTTAAGGCAGTTTTGAGATTTTTGTGACAGACCCTAGTACTGGAGGTACCCTTAAAAATGGACCGATCAAGGAAATTTTTTGGAAAGATGTTTAAGGCTACAAAGGAAGCATAAGTGCCAAATTTCGTTCAAGTCCCATTTGAATTTCAGGTGTAGGAGACAATTTTCGAAAACCACCCTTCTGCCACGCCCACTTTTTCAATTTTTGGTAATAATATTACTGGCCTTTAAATATGTTCAAATATTAACTTTCATCAAAATATCTTGAAAATCTTCGATTTTAGAGCAGTTTTTGTGATTTTCGTAACAGACCCTAGTACTGGAGGTACCCCTAAATTTGATCCGATCGTGTCCATTCTCGAACTTGTTCTTACTCATGTCCCCGTGAGCACGCGTACCAAATTTTGTCGAGATAGCTCAACTCCTTCGATAAGATAACTGTATACAGACAGACAGACAGACGGACGGACGGACATGGCTTAATCGAATCTCCTGGTGACGCTGATCATTTCTATAAATATTTTGTATGGTTTATCTCGACTGGTTCTGGGTGTTACACACAACCACACAAATGCAATGTACCCTCGACACAGAGTGTGTCGGGTATAAAAAAATATTAATAAAAGAAGATAAAAACAAGTAAGGGTGTTATAGTCAGGCGAGCCTGACAATAAAATACCCGACACTGACACATGTTTAAATAATTTTTTTACCACGCCCAAAAACAGGACCACTAAGTAAGAATATTCAAGAGGTTTTTAAGGCTATTAGGGGCCCCATATACCAACTTTTGTCAAATTTCTTTATGAAAACCGTCCCTTTTCCACGCCCAGTTTTCCACTTTTTTTGCAATTCTAATCTGAGGCTTAAATATACGCTCAAATTCTAAGTTTCATTGAAATATTTCGAAAAAGTCCGATTTTGAGGTAGTTTTGGGATTTTTGTGACAGACCCTAGTACTGGAGGTACCCTTAATAATGGACCGACCAGGGAAATTTTTTGGGAGTATGTTTACGACTTCAAAGGAAGCATAAGTGCCAAATTTCATTTAAGTCCCATTTGAATTTCGGGTGTAGGGGACAATTTTGAAAAAACGCCCTTATGCCACGCCCACTATAAAAATGAATGTTTAACTTACTTTGCTTACCTTTTCCCGTTGGGTATATATACATAGATCCATTTCATACAACCAAATGTAGCCTATCAAGCCTATGCCAATCCCTGTAAGAAATTGAACTAGTGCAGAAGTATTTTTCGACTACTTCCCAAATCAACAGTACTAGTTTCTCGTAATTTCGCCGCCAAATCGTCGTTCATACTATGCGACAAGACAAGCGACCCAACGGGAAAATACGTAATACATGAACTTTGTAATTTAATGATTCATTTATAAGTTCAAACAAGTGGAACTATGCATTACCAGGTTATCGGAATTGTAAGGAGTAGAAGATTTTTGTTATATTTTCTACCAACAACAACGTAGACTAAAATTTTTCATTTTCTAGCATGTGGAAAATTAAAAATTTTTGTCGAAGATAGAACTTTTTCGATTCTCTATCAGTAGTCGACAATCATAATAGGGCTGAATATCCCAACGGGAAAAGGTAAACAAAGTAAGTTAAACATTCAACATAACTACTCATTACGTAAGCAATGAATTTTTTTACAGCGATGTCCTACGAAAATCGTGCATTACCATTGTAATTGGAACTGTAAGCACATGTAAATTTGGTTGTTGTTGGTAGAAAGTATAACAAAAATCTTCTACTCTATACAATTGCGATAACCTGGTAATGCATAGTTCCACTTCTTTGAATTTATAAATGAATCATTAAATTGCAAAGTTCATGTATTACGTATTTTCCCGTTGGGATCTCCTTTTATTTTATAAAAACTACTATTTTTAAAACATTTTGTTACTTTCTCTGATACGAAAACGACAGCACTGCTTTGAAGTGCCATTGAGGCCTTTTACACTAGGCAACTATCGCCGGCAATTTTTTTCGTTTATAGGCGCGACGCAGAGCGGGGGAGTACAGAAAAATTGCTCGTTTCAGAATTGCCCGTACTCGGCAATTTCGTGTTGCTCTCTTTCGTTTTGTCAAATATTTTCGGGAAATGTAACATTTAAAGTTTCAAATGTCGGGGAAGTGGCCGCGCGAATGCATAGAAAAGCTAATTGTGCTAATGGAACAAAATCGTTGCATTTATTATATTAAATCGCCGGAATATGCCCGGACGCTTCGTTTTAATCTTAGACTGTCTTTACATTATGCGTGTTCACCCTTGAGTTTTTTCGAATTCCCTTTTAAAACTCCTACGAAACGCGCAGAGCATTTAGACGATGATTTTGACCCTGCGTTGCTGCTTGTCGTTTTTTGACATTTAAGCGGCCTATCGTTTTCATCGCTTATTCACAACATAAACATCTTTGACAGTTTGAATAATATTACATATATTTCATCGACAAATTGATAAGAATAAAATGAATAATAATAAAGATGAAATAATTGAATATCTTCTTTTTTCTGCAAGAACGGATTTACCCAGAATGTCGAGTTTTTTTTCTTTTTTAGTTTTTATTTAACAAAGTTCAATGTTTTAGCGCTTCTAAGCAGCGAATTTTCTGGCTAAGTGCCATCTTAAAATGCTCATCGCATACCGAAATTTGCCCACTCAAAAAAATCTCTCTACCTGCTGCCATCGCATACCATAAAATTTCACAGATGGTATGCGATAAACCATCGCATGTCGAGTCGCACTGTTAGATTAATGTGTGGGCCAAATTGAACTGTAGATGCCTCGTTGAATATGTCACTAGTTACGTTCTACTGTCCGTGTCTCTACTCGCGTGTTAGTAATTTTTCCTATACTCGAGCACTACTCGCTAGGGGCCAATTGACCCCACTATTCCTACATGGATGCCCCCGTTTACACATACTGTCAACATCGATCAACAAAAAGAAGATTGGTAAAGTACGGTGAGCGAGCAGAAGAGTTTTCATTTGTATGGAAATGCAACGTAAACATTGTGCAAACCAGTGTTGCCAAAAAAAACTGATCAAAAAGTACACAAAACGGACCTTTTTTATAGAAAAAGTACGCACACATATATTTTTTTTTGTAAAGAAAAATCACAAAAACTAACGTAATTTTTTCATCATGGTAATATATTTATACAAGATGAATTTTTTTTTGTAGTCAAAGACTAGACTAAAAGACTAGTTTTGAGTATAAACTTATTAAAAATAATTTAACGAGCATTCGATTTAGCGAGGCTCGCATTTAACGAGCATTCAAACTCTTTCTATTGAATACTTTATATAACGAGGAAAATGGCATACTTTTTTTTTCTGCACTCGGTTTAACGAGCAACATAAAACATCAGTGAAAAATCATAAAGAGAAACAAAGAGGAATGCAAGAAATACAGCCCAATTATGAATATTTCCGGGGAACGATTTGCCGGGGAATTTACATTTCTCGAGACTAAAATTCTCCGTTTTTAATTCGACAGGGTAAGAAAAATTATGAGTATGGGTCAAATACCCATTCCCTATCAATTTTCTTCCCACATATTTAAATAAGATGAAGTTTACTCTCGAGAAAAGTAAATTCCCCGGGAATATTCAGAATCGAGCTGATCGTTCGCCCAGTTTCTAATTTTAACCGTTAACAATCAAAGAAAAACTAAAATCGATAGTCCTGGAACTCTAATGCGGAGTTGATCGAAATAGTACGCAAATCGACCAAAAATAATTTGGTACATGAAAAGTACTCAGGTGATTGAAAAAGTACGCAATGCGTACTAAAGTACACAAAACGGCAACACTGGTGGAAACAGACTGAAGGCTATTTTTAGCGCTGCCAGTCTTAATGTTTGAAAAAATCCATCAATTAGTAGATTTAATTTCTAAATCTTCGAGATGTGAAACAATGGGGGCTTTCCTTAAACGTGAAAAGTTTGAAAAAGCGTAAAAATGTAAAAATTTCGTTCATTAATTTCTTAGCCTTCTTGATTTATAAGTTTTCCAGGTTTTCGAGGAAAATACACGTTTAAGGGAAGACCCCTAATATTTGAAGTTTAATAAGAAAATTCTGCTAAATAAAGGAAAAAAATTGCATGAAATATTTCAAATTTTCAGCTTCTTACTACTTTCTAGAAAATTGTGCTAAAATATAGAGAATTTGAGGAGAATGAAATTATTTCGAAATAAAATAATAAAAGTAAAAAAACAACGTGCAGAAGGCGTGGGTACGAAGCAGAGCGTAGCGACGCGAGCAGGTGGCGTAACATTAGCGTAAATTATTATTCTGATATCCGATTTTAACAATTTCAATTGAAAAACACTGCGTTATGCGCAAGGTATATTTAACAAGGTGATATCAATATTACAACAAAAACAACAGATCTGAAACTAAACTGTCAAATTATTTGAAATTTTTTGACTTTTCAGTTTCTTTGCAACAACAAACCAATGTGTTGTTGTAATATTGATATCACCTTGTTAAATACACCTTGGTTATGCGCACTGGTTAATGTGGCAACTACACAAGTTTCAAAATAAATGAAAAATTAGTGCGATTTTGGGAAAATTTCAAAACGCGACATCTCCTAAGCTAGACACGACCCCGAAAAACTGATTCCAGATTTGGAATCAGGGAGTCCATAGCTAGGGACTAACCAAAACAAAGATTCCAGAATCGTCCAGAAACTATAATTGTTCCGGAAAAATAAATAAATATTGCCATGAATACCCACCACCATGGCATGCAGATGGATCCCGAATTGGCCAGGAGGCTGCTGTCAAATGGGGCACTCTTAATCATAGCTGGAGTGCCAATGGGCAGTGAATTCGGCATTGATTTATGTTCATATACGGTTGCGGAGAATTTTAGAGGCATAAAAATGATTCCTGATGGCCCCCATATGGTATGGTGTGCAGCAAGGGTATGAATATTACTAGGACAAGGTGATACAACCAGATTTAAGTATTAACTCTCATTGATTTGCAGGGGCCATACGGAGACAATGCACCGCGCGTTAGTTTCGTTCATTATTTTTCCGCTGGAGAGATTGTCATACGCGAATGGGATCACAACGCTGAGGAGCTGAGAAAGCGCCAAATTGCAGATCCAGAGCTTGAGAAAGAGCGTATACGGCAGCATATATTTGATTTGGATCGGTATTTGGCCGCCTACGATTATAGTTTCGCTGCTGCTTGGAGACAATTAACTGATGATGTAACTACCAAAACGATAAAACGCTGCCGTCCGGAAAAAGGCACCATACGAACGAACATGGAGCTGCAATCATGTCCAGACTCTGAGCGCCCAAAGGGAAATTCAAAAACGGAGACACAACTGGCACATATAGGCAATAGCTTTCATAAACTTATTGATGATGATGATTTGCTTCCCCAGCTGAAGCCCATTGAAGGTACGGCGCCACGTTTTACTGATTTACCGGAACGTGTTCCGAAAGATGTTGAACCATCGGAAATATCCAGACATAGTATAGACTGCATTGAGGCTGTTGTTAAACTTTTGGAAAAATTTTCATCATCAAAGGAACTACTTGAGGAAATCGAGCTAGCTTTTGTTTTTTACTTGATTGGGCATTCATTTGAATCCCTTACCCATTGGCGGCGAATATTCCATTTGCTTGTTCATTCCGAAATGGCAGTGGAAAAGTACAAACTGTTTTTCATGAAGTACAGTGAATTGCTTGCACACCAACTGCCACATTTGCCGGAAGAGCTTATGGTAGCAAATGAGCGCAATTCAGTATTCAGGGATGTTCGTTCACTGCTTAAAAACTTGCATGCAAACAATTTAAGTGTTAGTGCTGAACGACTTTGTGGAAAATTGGAGTCGGGACTCGGCTGGAAATTTCCTGGACTGCTAGATGAGGACCCAGATGATTTGCCAGTTATCGTTGAGGGCGAAGATTTATTGTCAAATCCGATGCCTGAAGAGGTTAAAATATCATAAGCAAGAAATTTCGAATTAAAGGTGATGTCAACAGGTCATAAGGTTTGCAGTGACGACTATTTGTTTGTGAAGCGATTTAAAATCGTATTAAAAGTAACAACAATGGGGTAACTAAATGCTCCTATAGCATGTCTGTTTTCAACATTTTGGATCTTCTTCTTCTTGTTGAATAAATGCTCAAAATCTTATCAAATTCAGGAGATTTCTCTCTCATATTTTCTCAGGCTCAGAGATCGTAAAAATGCAATCTGCACGCCGCCATAAATTTCTTTAGCTAGTTAACATCGCAATACATGCGTGCAATCCACTGCACTTCCATCTACTTATGATTGGAGCCTAGCTAGCTAGATATGAGCTAAACTTCTCTTTTTTTTTTATAGTGAATCAACAGATTCCTATATTTGTTGCATTTTTTGGTCCCATTTCGGTGACTCTTTTCTGCAACGAAGGTTTTTCTAGGAGAACAATAATTAATTTATTAATGTGAATTTTATTTTTCAAGCGATGCTTGAGAAAGGCATCCATAAGCGACTATTTGCTGACGTACGATTCGACCTGCCGTCTGGGGCTTATGTAATTTTGCAAGTAGATTTGTGAGATGTAAAAACTTATTGTTAGACTCCTGGTTGCAGGAGTGATTCAATAAATAGTATATGTGTTAAAAAAAAGGGATCGTAATTGCTATAACTTATAGCAAGTACGATCTCTTTTTTTTTATTATAGCCTTTAAGGGATATAGAAAAGACATTTTCAATTAAATTTTTTATTACTTCTTCTTTAGACTGAAAAAGTTTAACTGTTATTTTTAAATTGCAAAAAAAAAAAAATAAAAATAATCAGTTTCAGAATAATATGGTTAATTTGCAAGAAATGTTGGATATCGTTTCTTTGATTTTCCTGAAGTGGACGATGTAAGACGATGATGAAATTTACATTGACTCGTTCGGAAATATGTGAGTCAAAGTAACCGAAAAATATGAAAATAAACATCAAGGATTAGAAGAAGCGAACTCAGTATGAAATTAAAAAATTGCAAAACAAATTTTCAGCCCGATTCTGAATATGCCCGGGGAACGAATTCCCGGGGAATTTACTTCTCTCGAGACCAAAATTCTCCTTTTTCAAATAGATAGGGTAAGGAAAATTATGGGTATGGGTCAAATACCCATTCCCCATCAAATTTCTTCTTCCAAATATTTAAAAAAGAAGAAGTTTACTCTTGAGAAAAGTAAATTCCGCGGGAATATTCAGAATCGGGCTATTTGTCTCTTTACGATCGTTTTTTAGATGCTGATGAGAAAGATTTGATGAATTTTCTCTAGAAATCTGTTTTTCCTTTTTTCAAATATTCAAAGGACTATATAACCTTATTTTCTTCACTGATCTTAAAACCATGTAAGAAAAAGCCTTAGATTGGCTAATTTTATTTAATTAAGAGGGATAATTTGTTTAAATTGAACGATGCATTATCAAGTTCTGCTCAAAAAAGCTACAATGCTCCCTAAAAAATTTTTTTTTGCAAAAATCAATATAAAAAACGTTTAGAAGGCGAAAGTCCACAAGAAAAAGGGTGTAAAGATGTTTAGAAGAAAAAAACTCATTACATATTTGTAAACAGTGTTACGTATGTATGTAAATGCTGGCTTTGTAACAAATTGATGCGGAGCGGCGATTATAATTTTTAGAATTTCACTTACAACAATTCTCTAGCCCTAAGCTATCCCAAAAGTATTCTTATTTAGTTATTGGACATTTCTCCATACTTCGGCAAAAGCGCTGAATACTTATGAATGATTTGAACTTGCCCGTCAGTTCATTTTCTCGTTTACAGTATTCGCCGGATATAAGCACCGTGCAAAATACACGAAAATTGCGCTTATAAGCGGGGAGTGCTTATATCCGGGGAATACTAGGCCTATTCACGAGACCTCGGTATCGTGGCAAAAGTGCAAAAGTGGAAGATTTTTCAATACAAGTTGTTGGAAGCCTAACAAAATTTTTACACTTTTACACTTCTGCAACGATACCGAGGTCTCGTGAATATGCCTACTGTATAGGGTGACCAAAATGCTTTCGGTTAAATAAAGGACACCTTCGTGAAATGTTTTCCATATGCTATGAAAACACTTTTTCACATGTTCTTTTGGGGCGTAGTATATACTTCCAATAGTCAAACACGACCTAAGAAAATCTCTTCGATATACAGAGAAAAAGCAGATTTCTATATATTATTTTTTTTTACTTTTCAAGAAATTAATTTTTGTTGTTGTTTTATTATCTTCTTAATATAAATAAATTTTTGTTGCATTAAAAATTTAGAAAAAATAAGAGCTTTTCATTGTTGCACCACGAAAGCTAAGTTCATAGTGGCAAATCGCGCGCACACAGGTGAGTACAAATTTTAAATTAGCTTAGCTAGCCCCCTTCTGTACACCCCAAAATAAAGCTCAATTCATTATCTTTCGACCTGATTACATTTCACAATAAAATTTTACACGTAGGCATCCATTTGAGGTATAAATTACAACCCTTCCTTCAAAAGTGGAGGTTTCCCCATAAAATCCATTTGCGCGACCTCTAAACGTCCTTCAAAAAATCTGAAAAAGTTCTCAAAATCTTTTTAGGCAATTGTCTTTCAAATTCCGTGTGGACATTTTAACATTAAAAAAAAAATAATAAAAATTTCGACAGCCTAGTTTTTATTAGTAATAAGTTATATACACTTGAACGGGATTTATTAATATCACCAGAACAATGAATACAATAAAGGACAATCAAAGGCCGATTAATTACTTTCCCCAAACCGCCAAAAAAAAGGACGTTTGGTCACCCTACTACTGTATTACATTTGCAATATTATTTGCACAAATTTCGGGAATACGAATCGGTATTTCAGAAAAATGCGATCATTCACTGAATGCACACGAGTCTAAAAATTACCCGTTCCATAAATTGGAAAATTCCTTGCACACGAAACTTAATTTTTGGTGTACTCATTTGGTTGGGCAAAAATTAGGCAAACCTTCCCCTCCCGTAGCTCAATGAACGAAAGTTGGGCAATTATATTGGTGCAGACCCAGCCATTGGGATATCAAAGGTTAAATTTGGATATCTGCTTAAGGTGCTCTCGCACAATATGTATCGAGCTATATGAGCTGTCAATTTTCATTTCGTATTCGTTAAAATTGGATTGGAACATGCATGGTCTTTTTTCCACTCACACGACAAATATATGTCATATCGATTAATTCCATTGCTTTAAAATTACACTAGTTAACAGAATTTAAGACTTTCGCGAGAGCAGAGACGAAATGATCGTTTTTAGACTAAATTGGGATCGCTGATCACGAAAATGGCATTCGTTTTCTTTTTTCCAAAGAATAGTTTTTGAGATATACGCAAAAAACGTGTTTTTTTGGTTACTTTAAGAGATTTTGCCAAAGAACTCCAAAACTGATCGCCTAAATAAAATAGAATTTTTTCAGTATGGAGCAGAAAACTTGCCCCTTCGCAACAATATATTATTTGTTACAATCGGTGTCTTAGTTTTTGAGCTATAGAGATTTGAACATAAAAAAGTTTGACTTTTTAAGGTTTTTTTTAATTTGCAAAATTTCATTTTAACTAAAAAAATTTTTTTCGGTAATTCAAAATGATAAACATATATTTAGCGTATATAAAAAACTAAATTTCTCCAAAATTGGCTGAAAAATAAAGAAGTTATAAGAGATTTTCCACATATAATTTCCATATAAAAAATTTGTTTAACACTGCAGTCACACGTTCAATAATTGCTTCCAAGTTGAGCACACCTACTGGTTGTCAAAATTCTTTAAAATTGAAGCTATGACGCGCGTCAATTTTTTAAGTTTTTTTTTATAATAGAAAATACCTAAAAACATTTAAGTTTCCCAATTTTCTACATGATCAGATGTGATATATTGTACCCACATATTACTATTTTAAACAATTTTATATCTACCACTTTTTATATAAATTCCCAGCCGGAAATTTCATTACTTCTGCAGTACTTCCGAAATGGTGAAAATTCATACTGCGACTACTCGCATTGCTAACCCTTACTTCTAATGAATTTTGTTAGGAGATGGCCGCTATTTTCCTTACTTCAAAATTCATGTGGTATTCATTAGGTAAAGGAGTGTATCACCCTGGTCCGCATGAAAACTTCATTTGGGCAAAGAGTACATGCTGGCTGGCTGAAATGAATCCAACGTGCATGATTATTTCATTTGAAAATAGAGTATATGGTGGTAATACGAATGAAAATTTCATTTAAAATTAGTAAATGGGATCTGGGAGGGAAAGAAACAGAAATATATTTTATGTTAAAATTTTTTTAGTTTTGTATTTCCATTTCGGTTGAAAGCACTTCATTGAATATAACATATCGAGCCCTAACCACGAAAATAACGTAAGCGACATATATTTCGAAATTGACTTTTTGATGAAAATATGTTCTTCAGCCTGAAACTCATCACCTAGTAAAATATTACGACGATATGCTCAATATTAACGTCAATGCAAAGGAGATCAGAAAAAACGCTCTCCTGTAAAATTTGATTTTTGTCGCTTACGTTATTTTCGCGGTTAGGGCTCGATATTAACGGTAGCTCATAACATAAAACGTTACTGATTCTATCACAATTGTTTAGTTTTAAATGCACTTCAATGAAAAGCAGAAGTGAATTAAACTTGCTCAAAAATGTGTAAACCATAGCAGACATCTTGAAAATATGCAAAACACTGTTTTCATGAAAATTGCATAAGATCTTCATTGAAAAAAGGAGTAATCAACGATTTTTCAAATGAAAATTTCGTTTGAAGAAGGATCACTTGTAACGAGCTCTTGCTTCCAGGGGCGGACTGGGGATCAAAGGGCCCACCAGGCGTTTGAAAAAAAAACCGGGCCCCCAAAAAAACAAAATCTAACAGCTAAAAACTGGAAAAATTGGGTTTTAAAGTTCATCTGAAATAAACTCCATATATAAAAAAAATAAAAATATAAAAATCCTTACTCCATGAGTATTGATCCCAGATATAGCGCACTGGGGGCCCACCGGGCATTTGCCCGGTTGCCCATAGGCCCAGTCCGCCCCTGCTTGCTTCCATGGAATTTTCACTAGAAAATTATTCGAAACAGCACCATTTGGTCTCTTTAGAAATGAATTCTTCAATACTTCTGCATCGATGATTTTGTCATGAATGCGATAAAATCAGGCTGGGTGAGTTAAAAAAAGTGGTAGATTTGGACCTAGCGTGGTAGAAGTGGTAGAAAGTGAAAATAGTGGTAGATCTACCACTAAAGTGGTAGAAGTACGAGCACTGGCGACGACAGAGCACAAACCCTCCTAGTGATGCCGTATGGCATCGCTAAGCGCTACCGGGTTAGAATAGGAATTTGCAACTCATTCGTAAATAAATATGACTCAAAACGATGGGTAAAAAAAACTCAACAAATGTTTGAGTCATTTTAACTCAAACTAATTGTACATGGATAAAGATATTAGTCATCATATATAACTATATATGTCACTCAGGAGCCGTTTCTATTTTGGCTCTTTTCAACACGGTCTTGGGTACTCTCCAAAATGAGCATTTTTCACTTAGGTACTCACCAAAAGTATTTCTCTCTCGCTCTTTTTTTGCCTGCCGAGTAACATCTCTTTCTAACTGGCGCGAAATGTCCCGCCCAAAACCTATGAGAGTGACATATATAGTAATATATGTTAGTCATATATAACTACATATATATGTCACTCAGGAGCCGTTTCTATTTTGGCTCTTTTCACCACGGTCTTGGGCACCCACCAAAAAGAGCATTTTTCACTTAGGTACTCAAGTATTTCGCTCTCGCTCTTTTTTTGCTTTGCCGAGTACCATCTCTTTCTAACTGGCGCGAAATATCCCGCTCAAAATCTTTGACAGTGACATATATTGTTATATATGATGGTTATATGTGACAGGACCGATGGACTGGTTTTACTTTGGGATGATGGTTTCGCTAACTTCAACTGGTGAATTGTTAAAGATAATATTTTCAATTTTCAAACATTCAAGCGAAATTCTTATTCAAAATTATTTTTTAATTGTAGAAAACTATAACTACGTCTTCCTCAAATTGTTTCTTTTCCGAACGTAATTTGGAGCACGTTCGGTACATCCTGTCGCCCCATATAATAAGATCAAACCTCATTAACGCCACTGTGCTCCACACTGTGCAGGGCATTCTTCCATGGAGGTTGATTTTTGTGTCCGTAGCCAATCTTTGGCTTCTTTCATTTCAATGCTGGTGCGCTTTCCGACCTGGAAGATACGTCCAGGCACGTGCCCACCATACGTAGGCATGCTAGAGTTTTTACGATATACGTCACAGTCGGTCTGATTGCAATCATGGTGCGGGCCAAATTTAAGACCCGATCCGCATATTTTCTCATAACGACGACGTTCAATATTGTCAGAAAACTCATTTAACGCTTTACGAGTCACTTTTCTTGTGGAAATACCAAAGTATTTTTTCTTGTTTGGAATGTGTCCAGTATAGCCTACATAATGATAGATGTCAGGCAAAGAATAAACAATTAACAATAAACAATAAAGGAAAAACTATGATTAATTATGGTGAGCTTTTAGGTTGATCACATCCATCCATACTCTTACCTTCTAATATGAATTTTTCGTCATCATCGTTCGGCATAAAATGGGGCGGTGTGCATTTCGAGTAGGGAGGAATTGCATCTGGAGTTTCATTTCTAAACGATATCACACCATTTCGTTTAGGATCTATTGCAATTAATGGAGTCCTGCATTGTGTTCGAGGCATCTGAGCATACCGAATAATAAAAATATGAAATGTTCATTATGCATTAATCACGTCTGATCAGAGACGAGGAGCTCCTTACCATACGTTCAGCTACTTTTCGCTCAAACCGTCCGCGATCGCTATTTAGCAATGTGGCATGCATGAGATTTCTATTGTAGCAACGCTTTTCTTCCATTAACTTTTCATGTTCGACTAATGCAGACATCGTCGCTTCCGAGTAGCTCTTTCCCACTTGGGCTTTTAGTCTTGGCACAGACCCAGTATACCCGGGCACCATGGTCAGACTAAAAACGCTGTCGACATTTTTCTCGCGTTTATTCATCATTGCTTGCGCTTCCTCTTTCTCCAACGCGAAGTTCGGACAATCTTGAGTTGCTGATAGATTAATATCGGAACCATGTGCTGCGCTGGTACTCAAAAGTGCTCTGTGTGTAATCCGAGCGTACCTATCGCCGATGTAGAACCGAGTCTCTGGGCAATGTCCACCGTAACTGCATGGAACGATGAACGTTATGGATGGAAACAGTTTTAATGACAAGGCTTCAGAACTTACCCTGGTAAAAAATATGGCTCTGGTGTTGGGGTGTGGGTCATTTTTAATTTAATTCGAACTAACAATTTGGGAATATAAAAAATACTTTTGAATCCAAAATTCGTCTTTTGGATGCTAAAATAAAAAATTGAAATTTGCAATTTTTTATTTTAATTCACTTTTCAAAATTTTTTTTCATTTACTTCCTTTTACGAAAATCATTTTGACTCTCAACGCCGACTCAATCGGAATTCGTTTGCGGATGGTCAAGGTGTATTTAACAAGGTGTAGGCAATAGATATTCATGCTTGTTCTTATTCATTTTTGACAAATAATGTTTTTCGAAACTTTAGTGTTTGCTTCGATTTTTCATTGACGTTACTTTTAATTCCGAAACTCGAATTTCAAAAAAACACTTCTCAAAATTTGTTTGTTTAGGCTAGGCGCCGACTACTCAATTTTTAGTTGGCCAATTTTTAGTTGGAAAAGTGCTCTTGTACTATAGTACTATACAATTTAAAATTGGGTACTTTCAATTCAATTCATTTATTATTAATTAACTACATAATAATTTGTTAATTACTCGGTACCATGTGTTTATAGAACACTACCAACTAAAAATTGAGTAGTGTGCGGCTCCCCATAAGAACGTATGTAACACAACACACTTGGCCAATTTAAAATTTGTGGGAAAACAGAAATTTTTTTATTGGGTCAACTAAAATTTGGAATGTCGGCGCGCTTTCATATAGTTATGTGTGCCACAAACACCCAACTTAAAATTGGCCAACTGAAAATTGAGTAGTCGGCGCCTAGCCTTACATTTTTCAAATTTTTTTTTCACTTATAACTAAGCCGATTTTTGAAATTCAAATTTTTTGTTCAATTATGACTAAGCCGATTTTGACATTCCCGTTTCGTTTGACAATGCCGATTCTATGTTGTTTTTGTTCGAGTTGTAGTTGTTGCCGTATTGCTTACACCTTGTTAAATACACCTTGGCGGATGGTCTTTTTCTTTTATTCGATTTTTTTTTTCTTTTGAAGCAAAGGGAGATACAAATATTTAAACTGTCAGTTTTTATTGTCGGAAAAATTTTTAAATTATTGAATTCCTTCATAAGGACGAGAGAACGGCAGTGATGTCCAAGCCTATAGGTTTGTACACATGTATATCTACATTGACATTCATATTTGTGTGTGTGTGTGTTTGTGCATTACCAGTGCATTAACAGTTAGGCATCGAAGTTACATAAGTTCTAGTCGCAATGGCTGTGACGGGTAGTACCTGTAGAGTGGGTTGCCTTTATGCAAAACGGTTATAAAACTTAATAAATTTTACCAAAATTTTTATTCATATATTAAATAGTGGTATATTTTGGGTATTTAAGAAGTGTTCGTGTTAGTAAAGAAACTCCAACTTAAGAAACTTCAGTTATAGGTTGTAAGTAGAAAGAGTTCTACCAAACTTATGAAAGTTAAAAAATCATTAAAATCTACGATTTCAAAATTTTTTCCTGATTTACAACATATTTTACATTACCATATACTTGCGTATAAAATATTTAAACTTTTAAAATCTCTATCCAGTTCCATTGGTAACGTTTTAAGCCCTTATATGACCATATCAGGTGAAAAATGAGAGAGATATTTAAATATTAACAAGCGTTGAATTTTGATATGAATTGTACCCTCACGGTATGCATGTTAAGATTTAAGACTAACATTTCCTATTAGTTTTGAGTATTCTCCAGTGAAATTTTGGAGGGTATGCGTTTCGATTTTTGATAAAATAAAATCCCCCCTCATATCTTGGGACACCCTAGTGTGTATGCGTTGCCGGACAGTAGGCAAATATATGCAGCAGGACAAAAACATTCGTGATTTCAATGGGTCATACAGGTGACATTGTCATTCATGCCAAATCGGGTGACATGTCATCGTAGAGGGGTGCTGTTCATCTTCTTGAATCTCATTGGCTACTAAAATTTAAATAAGATCTTAGCGTCAATTGAGCGTTAGCATGAAGTGGCATAGTGTATAAGTGGTCGACTCACAATCCGAAGACCGCGGGTTCGGTCCCTGGCTGTGGAAAATAAAATTTGTTAAAAATTGATCTTTGAAAATGTTCGAAATAATCAAAGAGAAGACAATGAAGAGAGTTCTCAAACCGGTTTCTATACCCAGCGGGATATGGTGGACATTGGTAAGCGAGCGAGTAGTATACGTACAAATAAGAAGGCATTCCTTAGAAAAAATTAGAGAAAGTGCCTCACACGTCGATGTCGGCGGGTTCAAATCCCGGTCGGACAAGACACAATTTTTGTTTTTTTTGTAAATAAGTACCCAAATAGACAAAATACAACATATTCGCATCATCTTGACATCATGCATGAACAAACGATGCTGAAAGTATGTGTTGCTTATGAGGGACAAAATGTGCTCAACTTGAGAGCAAATTATGATTTCAGTATATGGTTACATATTGACCTCATACTCATATTATTCATTATTCATGTCATGATATGAGATCGTGCAATGAAGTCAATTTGATGTAGTTTTGAAAACATATTTTGAGGACTAGAATTGTTATCAAATTGTGGACAATTTTCATGCATCCCTTGAAATCATTGTATGAATATCATAGCTGTCTATTTGGGTAGATAATTCTGAAATGAAAAACTTAAATTTAAATAAAAACTTAGAGGAATAAAAAGCTTTCAACTAAACTTTTATTGAAAAAAAAAATTTGTTTGAAAGAGCTTATGCATGACGCTTTTGAAGGCGCAATGGAGACTTTACTTTATAGCTGGCACAGGAGAATTTCTTCCTTAAATTGACTTGCATCTTTCAAGTCCCCGTTTTTCTATATATTTTTTTTTTTTTTTTAGCCTGCGACAGGAATCGATCCCCAGCCTTTTAGATTGCTAAGCAAATACGTTGTCCATTACGCCACACAGAGATTCAATTCATCATTCTTATTTAGACGTAAATCACCTTTTTTAACGTGACATTTTTCGCTCTGTATGCATTACCTTTTTCGTCAAAGCTGCTTCGATGCTCATTTATTCGATGAATTCTTTGAAGAATAAGGTAATGGAAGAACAAATTTCCCGCTGGGTAAAGTGACATTTGGAGAGAAAAGAGCATGTGCTGCTCTCAAATGTCCTGCTGGGTGTCATTATAGTGACTTTTTCTACTCCCACGAAGACGAAGTCACCCAGGAAGTCCCTGTCAGTTCGTGCACAAATTTCATACAAAGTGTCCTACGAATTGGCATGCATGCCGCCTCCAAAGTCACCCTGACATCACTGATTTTGTCAGGGGGACTTTTCCTGCTGAACGCCCAGTAGAAAAATATGTACATATGTCATGTTCATATGCTTTAATCTCATTGGCTATTTAAATCTAAATAAGGCTCTAGCTTTGCAGTTGAGCATTAACATGGTGTAATGGATAGCGAGCGTGCCTCACAGTCCGAAGATCGCGAATTCGATTCCTCGCTAAGGCATCCCATAATTGTAAAACAAAAAGATTTCTAAAAATTTTCGATTGTATGTACACATATACAAAAAGAAAGAAACCTCTGTTCCGTAGTTGGCTGAGATGCCAATTTACGAAGTGAGAGACCCTGGGTTCGACTCCCAATTCAGGTCGTGGATGTTTAGCTTTTCTGTTTTTGTCTTTGGTTTACCATTTTTCGTCGTATCACATAGGGCCCATGTGTGGCCTAAGTGTGTCAACCTTCATGGTGGCAGCCACATTAACCTAACCTTACCTACAAGGAGAAAACACGAGGAGAGTTTCCTGGACTCATCAAAGAATTTCTATAAATAGACATTTAGAGAGAAAAGAGCGGTGCGGAGCTCTCAAACGATCTTTTCGCCATCGCATCCTCTATATAGGATGACTAATTCATCCGGAAATTCAATGCCAGTCTGTGTACGAATGTAATAAAAAGTGTCCTGTCAAAGTGAAATTTCATGCATTATTATTGTTCCCTTGGCATTATTAAAAATTAACTTTTAATAGCTGCCGCTCTTAGGCAGAGTACAGGGCAGATATGAATTCCTTCCATCAGATACTGTTGGTCCAAGTTATTGGGCCTTGGGTTCATGTTTTATAAAATATTTTCTGCTCACATTATGTTCTGTTTTATAGTTTGAACTACCGAACTCAAATAAAATTCGCACTAAATATTTTAATCAGAATATTCTGCATTTTTTTTATTGTTTTGCGATACTGGTAATTTAAAACTGAAAATCTCTGGTTTTGGAGCAGGTTTTGAAAATTTTGTATTCGACCATAGTGCTGCAGGTCCTGCTCAAAATGGACTGACTAAGAAAATTCTTATAGGAGATGTTTGTGACTTCAAAAGGACCTGAAATTCCAACTTTTGCTCGATTCCCATTGCAATTGTGGTCTATGGAGGCAATTTTCCGACCTTTTGCCAAGCCCACTTTTAAGATTTAAAAACACAAAATTTCATCAAAATAACTTGAACAAGTAAGGGTGTTATAGTCAGGCGAGCCTGACAATAGAATACCCGACACAGACACACATGTTCAAATAATTTTTAATATCAATAGGTGTTTAAGGACATAAGAGGCCCCATATACCGACTATTGTTAAATTTCTTTATGAAAACCGCCCCTTTGCCACGCCCACTTTTCCAATTTTTGGAATTCTAATCGGAGGCTTAAATATACGCTCAAATTCTAAGTTTCATTGAAATATTTGGAAAAAGTCCGATTTTGAGCCAGCTTTGGATTTTTGTGACAGACCCTAGTACTGGAGGTACCCTTAATAATGGACCGACCAAGGAAAATTTTGGAAGGATGTTTATGGCTACAAAGGAAGCATAAGTGGCAAATTTCGTTCAAGTCGGTATTTCGGGTGTAGGAGACAATTTTCGAAAAACGCCCTTATGCCACGCCCACTTTTACAATTTTTGGAAATCATATTACGTGCCTTTAAAAATGTTCAAATATCAAATTTCATCAAAATATCTTGAAAAACTTCGATTTTAGAGCAGTTTTTGTGATTTTTGTGCCATACCCTGGTACTGGAGGTACCCCAAAAAATGGTCCGCTGGGGTCCATTCTCTAAATTGTTCTTACTCATGTGCCTGTGAGTACGCATACCAAATTTCGTCAAGATAGCTCAATCTCTTCGATAAGAAAACTGTATACAGACTTGAGATGGGCGCGTGCCGTGCTTTTTCCGTGTCACGCACGAACACGATTTTTGTGATTTTCGTAACAGACCCTAGTACTGGAGGTACCCCTAAAAATGGTCCGATTGGGTCCATTCTCTAATTATACCCAGCGTAAGCGGGGTATATTAGTTTTGTGCAAATCTTGTAACAGGGAGAATTAAGCTCCGAAGATATAGAAAAATATATATAGAAATGATCAGGATCAAAAACTGAATCGATTTAGACATGTCCGTCTGTCCGTCGGACCGTCTGTCCATCTGTCCGTCTGTCCGTCCGTCCGTCCGTCCGTGGTCGGATCTCCTCCGAAACGGCTGAACCAATGAAGTCGAAATTTGGCACACATGTATATCGGTGTCCGAGTATGATCCTAAGTAAAAATGGGAGACATCCGCCCACTGCCACGCCCACAAATGAATTTATTGTGTTTTCAATAAAATGCTTGTAACTTGCGAACCACTCAACACATTCCATTGATATTTGGTTTACTGGTAAACTACGAAAAGGGACATATCCTGGAAAAAAATGGACGCCGCCCTCCGTGAGCCACGCCCACAAATAAGCCCACAAATAAGGGCTTATCGTAACTTTTGAAGTAAAAGGCGTAGAAGCTTCAAATTCGCAACATAGGTTGACCAAGGCGAAGGAAAGGTGTAGGAAAAAAATTTATATGGCCCGCCCACTGCCACGCCCACAAATAAAGATTTTTCGTAACTTCCGAATTAATAGGCGTAGACGCTTCAAATTCGCAACATAGGTTGACCAAGGCAAACGATAGGTGTAGGAAAATTTTTTTTTATGGCCCGCCCACTGCCACGCCCACAAATGAAGAGTTTTCGTAACTTCCGAAGTAAAAGGCGTAGAAGCCTTTATAAAAATTTAAGTGTTGATTTGAGCAATAATTACTTTCGGTTAAGCAACAGAAAAATAGGGTGGATAATGAAGGCAAGATGTGATCTCATCATGCTTAACGGGAATGCAATTGGGCAACAGGCGACGGGAATTTGCTCCCTGTGTAACATGGGAGAAGTAGAAGACTTGAGACATTTCCTAGGAAGGTGTCCCATATTACGAGAGTATAGAAGTCTATTTCTGGGACAATCAATATTGAGTGAAGATGGTATGCTGGACATTTTGAATGGCATAAGTCGGAGTTGGGATGAATTAGTTAATTTTCTAACAAGCGCACTCGCATATAGGAAGAAAATATTGGATGAAGCTTTTTAAATATAAAATACAAAAGCCAGAACTCCCGACAGACGATCAACTGATCATTGTCGAATTTCTTTTGTTCGGTTAGGATAAGAAAGGAGCTTAATTATATTTCATTGCATTTTATTAAAATTACTTAGTCATAAGAGAACAAAATAAAAATGAATTGTAAATGAATGGTAGTTTAAGAAAAAAAGGAATAAAAGAAGAATAATAAAAATAAAAAAAAAAAATAATAAAAGGCGTAGAAGCTTCGAATTCGCAACATAGGTTCACCAAGGCGAATGAAAGGTGTACGAAAAAATTTTTTGTGGCCCGCCCACTGCCACGCCCACAAATAAAGATTTTTCGTAACTTCAGAAGTAAAAGGCGTAGAAGCTTCAAATTCGCAACATAGGTTCACCAAGGCGAATGAAAGGTGTAGGGAAATAATTTATGTTGCCCTCCCACTGCCACGCCCACAAATAAAGATTTTTCGTAACTTCCGAAGTAAAAGGCGTCGAAGCTTCAAATTCGCAACATAGGTTCACCAAGGCGAATGAAAGGTGTAGGAAAAATTTTTATATGGGCCGCCCACTGCCACGCCCACAAATAAAGATTTTTCGTAACTTCAGAAGTAAAAGGCGTAGAAGCTTCAAATTCGCAACATAGGTTCACCAAGGCGAATGAAAGGTGTAGGGAAATAATTTATGTTGCCCTCCCACTGCCACGCCCACAAATAGAGAAGAAAAACATAGTGCGCTCATAATGTCGGGACGCTGGGTATTTCAAAGTCGGGCTTGACCGACTTTAGCTTTCTTACTTGTTTTTTCTTACTCATGTGCCTGTGAGTACGCATACCAAATTTCGTCAAGATAGCTCAACCTCTTCGATAAGAAAACTGTATACAGACTTGAGATGGGCGCGTGCCGTGCTTTTTCCGTGTCACGCACGAACACGACAAAAAACACGGCGTGAATGTGTCTGAAATCAGGATTCGTGGCGTGAGCCGTGCGTGAGTGAATTTTACTCCAAAACACGACTCACGACGCAAATTATAAATTTCATATGGGCATTTCCATTCATGTCGAACGGGACAATCGTACGCATTTAAACTAGAAAAAAGTCAAAATATAACGGTTTTTCATTTTGACGAGTGGCTTAACTTATAGATCTTTATTAGCCGTATAATTGGTGCCAAGGTTGATTTTGGCCAGATTTCAGTTTTCAAAATAATTGTAGAAAAGCAAGGCATTCGCACGGGACAAAAACAGAAGTTTTTTTCGCGGGCAACAATTCAAATGCCGATTTCAGCGAAACCTGACGCAATATTTTGATGGGATAAATTTTAGAATGTGGGGCATAGATATCCCTTAAAACTGGCTTTGATTTTACTCAAATCCGATTTAAACTTTCTTTTAAATTTAGTTTTAATCTCGGTCGCATGGGACATGTCGCACGGGACATTTTTTTCCAGAGTGATATTTTTGCTTTTTTGTTGCTCTTTTTACGAAATTATACATAAATAACATGAACAAAAATTTTTTTAAATTAAAAAAGAAAAATTCAATGTATTTATTGAGGTGTTTTGTACCATTTAATACAATAATAAAAAAAAATTAAGTGGAAGTGTTATCAGGAATAACAGAAACAGTTTGTTTTTCCGAATAAGCAGTTCTTGCTGCTTTTATATATACACCATCGCAACAAAAGAAGTGCAACTGGGATATCCCTGGAATGCTTCTTACTTCGCGCCATTTTTCGTCAAAATTGTAGGACATTTCTTGCTTTTTGATTTCATCGGATGGCATATAATATATTTGAATCCCATTTATGCTTTGTTGTGCACATTGATAAAAAGAAAATGCATCGGGTATAACAACATTTTTAGATTTTGTTATCTGCCAGAATTTCCTTTTAATTACTGCTCCGACTCCATCGACGGCTCCCTTTCCATGTGAGCTTGCAAAAAAATTCCATTCTACTGAGGAACATCCTATTTGTTTAATAAAATCATTTATTAATAATTTTTTTTTAATTTCATACTTACGATGTCGCACGGGACAAACTTTAAGTGTTGATTACGATCTCGAATCTTCTGATTTTGCTGCGATTTTTTAAATGTTTTAATTGTATACTAAGTCGCTGTTTGGAATCAAAATTTGGTGACCCTACTTCGACTACTTTCGATGCTATGATAACAAGTGTTGTTTTTTCATGTCGCACGGGACATCGAAAAATGCAATAATGAAAATGAAAAATGTACCGTTATTTTCGATTGCATAGTTTCCTATGCATTCTTTTTTGACTCTTTGTACCCCTAGAAAGAATTATGAGGCCAAAAATCAATGCATAATGTCTCCATTTATGAAATTTTATCAAAACTAAACATGCAGTAAAATCTCTAATTAAGAAAATTTTCATTTGCTCGACTTTGCATTCGAATACATATCTCGAAATGGGATATGAATAAAGGTAAAGTGTTTTTAAATTAGTTAAATATGATTGCTTCCTTATAAAAATATGGTAAAACAAAATGGTTTCAAGAACTTTTAGTTTTTTTGTGCAGGTGGACCTTTCGGTGGAAATGCCCATATGTTAAATGAAAAACAATATACTTATTAAGTACAAAAAAAAAAAAAAAAAAAAAAAAACGGTAGAAGAAGAAATTTATATTCGCAGACAAAAACCTCAAAATAAAGGTAACAAAAACTTTTTAAATTAATGGTTTTTTCAAACTCTTAAAGTGAAAGTACAATTTAAGACAAATAAAAGAGAGAAGAAAAAAAAAATATTATAAAAGAAAATATGAAATTGAATGGTAAAAGAGAAAAAATAAATAATTTTTTTTAAAGGTGTACCTTAACCTTAGATATGTTTTATGTAATGAAGAATGTACAGAATCGAAGCTTTTTATTAAAATAAAAATAAATATTGAAATGACATGTACTTAGATAAAAGAATTGTTGAAAAATAAGAATATATAAGATGAAGAAAATGTGTAGAAATACAATAGATATAATTCAACGGGCTCGAGTACGTCACCAGCATCTTCAATAACAGCTCTTTCTCAAGAAAAGGGGAGGGGGCTGCAATATAACAGCCTTAGCAGTGCACCAGCCGCAACAGCAGCCGTTAATAGGCACAGCAGTTTTCTATGATGGAACATATAGCAGCCTTCGCATCATTCAACGAGCAGCGTACCAGCAGTAGCAGACATTAAAACAACAGCCGTTTATATTGGTAATATAGCAGCCTTAACGTACAATGTAACATGCACCGACAATATAACGGCATTGAAGTCAGTCGACACATAATACAGCAATCATAGCCAGCAGCCGACAACACAACAACTCGGGCAAACGGTCCTGAAAATTGACACTATAAAGGCCTTACATCAATTAACGTGTAGCGTACCAGCCGCAGCAGCAGCCGTTAAATTAAACAACTACAGCAGCCGTCTTACTAACAAAATTTTGCAACATAAAAATTCACATGATGGCTATCCGTACATCAACAGATCTCCACTTTTCCAAGGGGGGGCGGGATGTTGTGAGTCGCGATCTCTCTCAGACTCACAAACATATTTTTCCTCCTCTTTCTACACGCTCGCAAACTAACTCAAAACAACAAAGTGCGAATGAAGCATAAGGAAAGAAAGCTAAAAGCAAAAGGCAGTGACCTACATTTAGGAATTTCTACTTCAAGGTGATTCCATGATACTCAAAAGCACTGTCCAGCGTAAATTGCTGACAAATGCAAACATGCAGTTCGGCCGCTTGCAACAACAACAACACCGGCACCGTATATGCCCGAATGACAAACATCAGCGCTGGCGCA
>CM035806.1:128501797-128527243 GCA_020466095.1 Chlorops oryzae | reverse complement strand
TGGCTGTTTATCGATGTCAGTGCACTCGGGCATCCAAATCTTCTAGTAAATGCCACGCCAACATTCATTGTGCCCCGGATTCTGGTCGTATTTACAATGGGGCAGGGAGGGCGAGCTGACCTCCTCTGAATATTTTCTCCTCATCATACACAACGAAAGACTTTTCCAGGAGTCGCAAAAAATGAGATTAGGCCGCCAAATTCATTTTTTAGAATATAAAATGAAACCTATGCATAGGGACATGTGACAACACCTATGAACACACGCAAAGCTGTTACCATATATATGTACATATATGTACAGTAGAGTACGGATAAATGCAACACGTTTTTTGCTCGAATACTTGTGCACTAATGCGTTCTTTGCATTAATCCGTGCATATTTTCATGAGAATGCATAAAAAAGGATTCAAAGCACCTTGCACTTATCAGGATTTGCCATTTCTTCGTGTTGCATTTATCCGTAGTTCACTGTACATACACGGAGAGAAATAAGTTCCCGAAATATAATTGGAACCAATTACATATGTGATTGGAGCCTTGCCCCGATTGCATTATTAATTGAAGCCAATTACAATATAATTAGAAAATGAAAAATACTCAATTACTCAATTACTTATATAATTGCATTTAAATTTATCATATATGTAATTGCGTTCTGAATACATATGTAATTACATCTGATTACTTTTACAATTTAAAGCATTGATGCAATTATATATATGATTGTATTTATTTTACAGTTTGTTCTTATATTTCTCAAATGGTTTATTATTTCGATCGTATATAACGTGTTTGAATTTTCAAAATCCTTAGGCACTCCAAGGGGCAGGTGGACCACGAATATGACGTGGTGAAATATATTCCGCCCAATCGTGGAGAATGCCCCTTTTTATATTGCTATATAGAATGTATTTTAAATTGCAGGGGATCACAAATTTAATTAGACACAATTATGTATATAATTCGATACAATTACATACATCATTGCAGCCGATTATATATTTAATTGGACGGAATTATATATGTAATTGAAATTATTTTTTTTTTATCATTTGATACATTTACATATATAAATGGAGGCAATGAAAAATATAATTGGACGCAATTATGAAAATATAATTGCATCATACCCAATTACATATGTAATCCCTGCAAAATATAATTGGGTATGTGATATTTTTTCTCTGCGTGCAAGGCTTTTTGGTTATCTGCGGAAACGCGTAAATATACCCAGAGGGCTGACTGATTTCCCTGCGCTGTACTTCACCAAACCAAGATTCATATATTTCTAAATTGATCCGATTTAAGGCTTCAGTAGCCGAAAGAGGTGTATGCAAAATTGTTCCACTTGTGACATCTTCTTTAGCCAGGTTGTCCGCTACTTCGTTAAAAGGAATGCCACAGTGGCTAGGTGTCCAAATGATTTTTACCTCGTCAAATTCGTCGTAGTTGGAGAAACTGTGTATTTGTGCTATTACATGGTTGATTGTCGTATTTTTGCTCAAAAGTTGACATGCAACGAGGTTATCGGTAAAGATAGCAACTTTCTTCAACCTTCTTCTTCAGGCCAGTCTGATTGCCATCAGGATGGCCTGCAGCTCGGCAAAAGAAGAGGACGTAGAGATAGGTAGCCTGTATTTAAATTTTGTGTTGTTGTTTATGAAAAGAACAGCGCAGCCAGATGACCGTTCGCCTATAGAGGCGTCCGTTGCTATGCAGTTGTATCCCTCACGCAACAGAACATCTTTTTCCGCATTATATATGCTTTGCAGTCTCCTATTGCCAACAACAGTTTTTTCCCCCCTAAATTTTTTAAGCTCTATTTTGAGTTTCTTACAGTATCGAAAAACGTCCTCGGGGTTGATATCATCCAAGAATCTGTTGAATTTATAGTATAGGGACCATAGGGACCTGAGGTGCAGAGGGAGCTCATTAGCGAGGGAGTAGGCCAGATATTTGTGAGTTCTGGGAGGGATCCCAAGACATGTTCTTAAAAAAGTCATCTGCAGCGCTTCCTGAAAGGAAAGAGACGAGCAGATTATCGTACCCAGGAATTGGATAGAAGTGGCTTTCGGGATACTAATCCTGTTAAATTGAATGTCATAATTTATCGACGTCCCCCTATTTGGAATAAGGAGGTTTGTTTTCTCAACATTGAAAGACAAGTTTAGGCCCGAGCACATATTGCCGAATCTCTGAATTTTCTGTTTCGTTATGGCCGCAACAGTTCCGCTACAGGAGTGCGAGGAGATAATAATGAAAGCACATGCGATTTGAAACAGCATGCTGTTCTCGTCCAATATTGTATGTAAGATTCTAGTATAGATATTGAATAGAATAGGTGAGAGACAGCTTCCCTGAGCCAAGACATCATTCACCACGATTTCCGATTCCCCGAGTTTTGGAATGCGATGAGAGAGAAAATTTACTATCCATTCTATGTAGTGGTTTTCAACCTTAACCCCCCGGAGGATCGCTTTTAGTAATATGAGTCTTACACAATTATAGGCGTTACTAATATCCACCGAAAAAAATCAAAATTTTCTCCTTTTTATTCTTCCGCCTAGCTATTTCATGCCTCATATGGTTAACACACATGACCGCAGATCTGTTTTGTCTGCACAGAAAATAAAATTTAGTAAAAACACTACGAAAAATTTTCGTAGTTTGGTTTACGAAAGATTTTCGTTTAATGTACGAAATTTTCGTTCATAATACGAAATTTTCTTGACCCAAAATTCCATAAAAATCTGTTTCTACGAATCATTCGTAAATTCAACGAAATCACTTTCGTAAGGTAAATTAGGGAAATTTTTTCGTTCATTGAACGAAAGCTTTAGTACATTTTACGAAAAAATTTCGTAACTCGCTAGCGCGCTTTGCTTACAAATCCTTTCGTACATATTACGAATGCGTTTGTTCTATATACAAATGCTTTTGAAAACTACGAAAGCTATTTGTACAATGTACGAAACCGTTTGGTAAATATCACGAATGTAGGCAAGTCCATTTTTGCATTTGTATAATGCACGAATTATGTCGTAAGATATACGAAATCATTTGTAGTTTATCATCTTGAGTCTTATAAAATTAGTCAGTTGAAAGTGAGCCGTTGACAACAACGCATGCAAAAAGCATTAATAAGAAAAATATTAAGTGTGCATTTTTAATAACAGTGACACGTGGTCAGCTCGGGTAAGTTATAGTATACAGTCTGTGAATAATGAAACATTAAAAATACGTGCTCCTTTTTGGAATAAGAAAGTTAATTTTACGTCTTTGGGGTTCCGTACTTAAAAAGTAAAAAGGGAAGGAGTTATTTGTCTTGTTATAAGTAAATAAATAAATTGGTGCACGGAACCCTCGGTGCGCGATTCTCAACTCGCACTTGACCGGCTTTTTTTTTATATCTGTGGCAACATATAAGAACATCTTAAGTCGAAAAACGTTGTTTCGAGAGAAAGCCCCATTGAGAGCGTTGAGTGAAATTCCACATTTGGGAAAAAATAAAACAATGCAATGCGAAAGAATCGAGAAATAAAAAACATTTATATTGACTTTCTAATTCCAAAAAGGAGCACCTATTTTAGAATAATATTTTTGCAGATTGAATCAGATTTCAACTTCACATTCGGTGCTCGAAAAGAAGTTCTTGACAACCTCATCAACTTCTGCCATTTGATTATTGAAAAAGTGTTAACGGTCTGCTTTAAGGAATGCAAAGATCCTAGTTCCAAAGGTCTTTTCAATGAACTTGTAAAAGGAAAAGACAATCTCTCAGAAGGTGACCACATTGTATATTTTATATCAAGATTAATTATATTTACCTATATATTTGTTCCATTTTTGTTTCGTTCTATATACATATAATAGATTCTATTTGCTGCAGCGTGTTTGTTCTCATTAACACACTCCTGCCGCGTTCTCGAATAAGTAAAAACTCTCTGTACAAGGGAAAAGACAAAAAGCGATTTTACTCTGCCAAAGAATCGCAAGACAGCTTTATGGCGGCTTGCGCTACTGAAGCGGATTATCAGCAATTGTATGATGCGAAAGTAGACACTGAAAAATCTATTGCCCCGTTCATTTCCCTAATTGGAAATCTGAAAGAACCGCAGTCCTTTATGGTGGATTTCGACAACATAAAATATAAATTTTTCAGTTTTGGAAAAGCGATGGATACATGATTTAAAGCATATCATCTCTTCAATATTTCTTACCCAGAGCCATGCGATGCCATGTGGGAATTCATAAATAAGTGTTTCCATCATTTACCGAGCATTGCGAAACCCAGACCAGGAATGGATGTATTGCTCAACCAAATTAAATGTAAGCCTCAGTTTTTTCACTGACATTTAAATTTACATTTTTTTATCAAAACCTTTGTTTTATTTCACAGTAGCCAAGGAACCGAGTTCAAGCAACGTTTGAACTTAATATAAGAAAAATTTAAATTCCTGTACAGTATAAAAGTTCTTTGTGCAATAAATCAAGTATACAAATAAAAAATAAAAAGTTGTATAAACTCAATCTTTTTTTTACAGTGTGGGACGTTTGCAAGCATTCGTGCATTTAACGAAATAATCGTAAATACAACGAAATTGTTTTCGTAACAAATACGAATGCGTTCGTATTTTGTACGAAAACTTCGTAAACCGAAAAACAATTTTTTTTTGTACGTACGAAACTCCTTGGTAAATACTACGAATGTATTCGTACAATATACAAATTTTCTCAGCTCTCATATTTTCGTATGATGTACGAAAACTGTTTCGTTCAATGTACGAAGCGTTTCGTGGCTCAAAACTACAAAAAATTTCGTACAATGTACGCAAGTTTTCGTTCTATTTACGCAATTTTATTTTGAGTGTGAAGGCATTGAATGTATTTGATAGTTTGTTGTTAACTTCAACATATCGGTTTATTTTATTTTTAACTAGCAGGTTTATTATTTTAACATACACAGAGATCTGTGATACGGGGCGAAAATTAGCGATATTTGACAAATCCTTATCCTTTTTTGGGATGGAAACAACATTAAAAATTCGCCACCCGTCTGGAATCTGGATTGTGAGAAAAGTTTGGTTTAAAGCCGTTAGAAGGTTGCGTAGAGAATCTTCTGAGAGAGCTTTAATCATAAAATACGTTACCTGGTTATGACCACCTGCAACTTTGTCGGGCCTGGAGCTGATTCCCTCGCACAGTTCATTGAAGTCAAAGGAAAGATCTTCCTCTGCAATTAGGTGTGAATTGATTGTGAAGGATTGTCGGGAGTTGGGGACTTGGCTTTTAAGGAATTCTAGATAACTTGCATTGTTTTCCTGTAACCAGTTTGATGTTTCCCTTCTAAAGTCTCCTCTTATTGCTTTAACAAAGCGCCACGAATCTTTGGCACTGGCGCACGAGTTTAACACCTCTAGTTTATCCATGTATGTTTTAGGTTTACTCTTCTTTATTTTGTTTTTCCAAAAATTGTGGATTTTAAGGTATTAAATAAAATTCAACAGATGCGGAGACGCTCGTACACGATTAAATGCCTTTTGACGCTTATTAAAGAGTGCTTTAAGCTCCTCATTCCACCATGCTTTAGGCTTCCTACCGGTTTTAAGGGTACACAGAGCCAAAACTGCCTAATAGATTCAAGAAGATTTTCTCTATGAAACGTTTTTAGGCTAAGGGGTATCCCAGCAAAAAGAAGAGAAGATTGTTCCAAAGAGATTTCTTATTATTTTAATGTGGTAAATCTTTTTAATTTTATCAAGAAAGGAAACACATAAAATCAAGAAGAAAACTAGTTATTCACAATTTTTTGCGCTCAATTTCCGTTATTTTTGGCACCAAAAAAACAATCCATAGAGAAACACTTCTTCATTCCATTAGGTTTTATACTGATTTGTATTAAAATTGGATTTCTTATTGATTTCATTGGGCTATCTTCTTGATTTTTTCAAAAATTTCATTAGGTTCCTGTAAGATTATGGGTAAACAATCTTCTTTATTTATTTAATAAGGAAAACCTTTTTGAAAAAATCAATAAGAATTCATAATAAAAGCAACAAGTTTTTTTCTTGACTTATTCAAAAAGGTTTTCCTTATTACAATAATGAGACTTTCTTCTTGAAAAAAAACCATAGAGATATCTTATTATTTTTGTTCTATTTTATTAGGTATTTAGTACACTGAGCGAACGTAACCATGATTTTTTTAAAAGGGCGCATTGTTATTCACAGTCCTTTTGATTTTCGAGCAGAACAAAAATTTCAAAAGAAAAATGGTTGAGTCAACAACATTTTTGGTTGAATTGAAAGGAAATATGTTTAATTACATTTCTTTTCGTTCGGTATAATTCTCATTTGTTTTATAAAATAAGACAATAAGATATGTATTCATCTTAGAACTTTTCAAGCATTGCGAAAGCAGTCACCAAAACGGAGTGACGAAATCGGATGAAGTCCATCCGATGGCTATTTTTTGGGTCATGTGCAGCAGAGTGCTCTATGTCCATTTGCAAGTATTACCTGAACCTGGCCATAGAATACCTCACTCAGATAAACAGCTATTAAATTTTTAATCGGAGGCTAAATATAAGCTCAAATTCCTTATTTCATGCAAATATCTCGAAAGATTATGACTTAACAGCAGTTCAGACGATTTTTGAGGCTGACATTAGTGCTGGAGGTACCCTTAAAAATCGTCCACTTAAGTCAATTTTTGTAGAGGATGTCAACGATTAAAAAAGAAGTATTTATGCCGTCTTTGTTTCAAGCGCCATCTGAATTTTGGGTGTAAAATTCAATTTTCGAATAACGCCTTTTGGCGCGGCCACTTTTCTATATTTGGAATCTACATTTTATGCCCTTAACTAAGTACTATTAAATAATTCCACTATGTATTTCAAAAAATTTTGGTTGTTATGAATTTTATAAAAAACCCTACAACGAAGGGATACCTTTGAAAATCAGACAGACAGAAAGTTTCATTTCTAAAAGCTAAACGTTCAAATTGTAGTCGGTTACTATTTTCACCATCGATTTGCACTATTGACTCGTTCCATTTGGCACCATCTGTTGTCCATGGATGCCACACTAACGTCTAAATTAAACAAGACCAAAAACTCGGAATTCAGTTTTTTGTAGTACGTGAATTTTTCTATTACTAAAAAGAAAAAATAAATGTTAAAATAAATTCTACAGTTTAAAATGGTACAATCATTCTTAAAAAAATCTTTAGAATATCTGATTTTCTCTGTTTATAAATGAAAAAAAATCCCTTTAAAAAACTAACAGCTTGTATGTGCCCAATTTCTAGAGACGACAACAATGCCCAAAGAGGCATCGTGGTGGATTGCCTGGTATGCCGTGTGGTTGTTGTTGCCTTTGGTGAATTGCCTATTAGCTTTGTTGAATTGCCTATTAGCTCGTTTCTCATACTGTAATACTTGGCCATTTGCTTTGAACGTTAATTAAAATTTTTATGACATTTCTTTTTGTATAGGTTTTTTTTTTTGGACTTTTTTAAAAAAATATCTTGTCATTTCAACTATGTCCGTGGTTGGTTCAACAATTTAAATTTAAATCCATTTTTGAAAATTATCATTTCAATTCAACCTGAAATATGGTTGATTCAAAAGGAAAATTTTTTATTTTTTCAACAAGAAAAATTTTTAAAATTAAAAATATTCCTTGTTGAAGCCGTTTTGTATGTTTTTCCTTTTGATTTAACCAGTTTTCTGGTTGATTTTTTTCTCTGTGTATGTACTGTTTTCTCTCTGTAATAATTCTGGAAGCAATGGCCTCTTAGATTGTTAATTGAATGACTTCAACGTCGGGCGTCAGTTCGAGATTCCTCAAGGTATCCACCAGTTTTTTCTTGCTTAAGAAAGGAGGGTTCATACATCTAACCTGGCTACTGGTGATATCTTCAGGCAGATGGTGGCTGTCACCAAGGCGCGACTCTACAACCTCCCACCGTAAGGACAAAGGAGCATTTGTAAACGACAAATCAAGGACGGTTCCACGATTGGACGTAAAATCCCTATAAAAAGTTTGGGCCCCTTGGTTGAGGCATCTAAAATTGGATTCCCCGCTTAACTGAAGTGAGGAGCTCCCCCTAGCATTGCTCTTGTGGTCTCCCCAAGCCATGGATCTGGCATTGAAATTTCCCAGAATAAAGGCGTACGGTTCATTGTTAAGGAATAAGAAAAGTCTATTCATTTCCGCTTCAAAAATATTTAGCTGGATGCTCGGTTCGAAATACGCACTGCAAATGATCACATTTGGGTTAAGGTTTATCGTTTTTGCAATTATGATATCACACTGTGAATTGTACTTTATCTTTCTAAAAATGATATTTTCATGAAAAAGAATGGCTACTCCACCGTACCCATCCCCACGTGGCTTTTATATACTCTTGAAATTGCAGAAATTCCGGTGGCACGACGCACCACTCAAAAAAGTCTCACTCAAGGCACAGATCTGAATATTTACCTTATTAATGAAAAAGTCAATATTGTCAATGTTCGCTGTTAGGGATTGGCAATTATATTGTAAGATCTTCATATTCAATTAAATTTTTGGATCGCGTGATCCGTCTATGGTCATTCCTGACGGCCGCTAAATTAAGGAGGTATTTTACACCCATTACCTCCTCAATCAGGGCTTCATCCTGTATTTTTTTACATATAGATTGAAGTGTTTTGGTAATTTGAGTAAATAATCGTTTGACTCAAGAGTAGTTTGATGTAGAGCATCCGGCCTTTGTTGTGTACGAGTAATCCTCGGAGGAAGCCATGACGACACAGGAGTATATTTGACCTTGGGGCTGTAAAGGGGCACCATGGGTTGTGAGTTAAAGACGGGAACAGTTTTGTGTAGCTTACGCGCTATGGTTTGCGTCCGAGCAACCCGACTGTATGAGCTTTTGGTCTTGGCACGGTTTACCAAGTCATCACAGTTGTATGAATTATCATTATTTGTCAGGTTTGGAAATTCTTCTTCGTTAGTCATGAGCAGATTAAAACGATTTTGGTCCGAGTTTCCAGTTAGCAATCCGTTAGCTTGTCTCCTTGAGACTTTTTTAATAGTTTTCACGGTCATAATGTCCGACTCTTTACTCCAAGTCGGGCATTTGTCTTTTTCAGTTGCAACGTGATTTTTGTTATCACATAATAGGCATTTCTTCTCACAAGAAGGGCACCCTTCTGCTTTACTGCAGAAGATGAAGCGTTTTCTAGACCTGCATGCCTTAGTAGAGTGTCCAATGCGTCCACAGTTGTGGCATTGTTTTAAAGTAGGGATGTAAACCTCAATACGCACAAAAGTCCTGTCAATCGTGATAGATTTAGGGACGTGATTTCCAAGAAACCCAATTTTCGTGGTACCAGCGGGCTGGGGATCGTTAGAGCCTTCTATTTTCCTATTAAACTGTTGGACCGACAGGATTTTTATATCCGATTCGGCTTCCTCCACAATTTCGTTGTCACTATATTCCAACGGAATACACCTAGCGACTCCATATGAGACATAAGCTGATATTGGGATGAACTCACGAATCCCTATTTTATTAATCATCAAATTTGAAACAACCTTGTTTGCCTCTTCGATACTGGAGAAGAAAACTTTGAATAAAAATTTACCCACTGAACAAACCGATTTGATATCATTGACTTTGCATTCAGCTAATTTCTTCTTGAGGAACAGCCCATTTCGATCTCATTTATTTTTCAGAGAGTCGCAATTAGAGGTATCAAAAAGCACAACCGGGATGCCCAGAAAGACATTTGGATATTGTGCAATATAACAGGTTGGCTGATAAGTCCCCGGTCTGACACATAGATGGCATCGCTAGTATTAAATGCATATTATTTTTATATAGTGGCAACCTTCAAATGATTCGTGTCAAAATTTGACGTCTGTAAGTCAATTAGTTTGTGAGATAGAGCGTCTTTTGTGAAGCAACTTTTGTTATTGTGAAAAAAATGGAAAAAAAGGAATTTCGTGTTTTGATAAAATACTGTTTTTTCTGAAGGGAAAAAATACAGTGGAAGCAAAAACTTGGCTTGATAATGAGTTTCCGGACTCTGCCCCAGGAAAATCAACAATAATTGATTGGTATGCAAAATTCAAGCGTGGTGAAATGAGCACGGAGGACGGTGAACGCAGTGGACGCCCGAAAGAGGTGGTTACCGACGAAAACATCAAAAAAATTCACAAAATTATTTTGAATGACCGTAAAATGAAGTTGACCGAGATAGCAGAGGCCGTAAAGATATCAAAGGAACGTGTTGGTCATATCATTCATCAATATTTGGATATGAAAAAGCTCTGTGCAAAATGGGTGCCGCGCGAGCTCACATTTGACCAAAAACAACAACGTGTTGATGATTCTGAGCGGTGTTTGCAGCTGTTAACTCGCAATACACCCGAGTTTTTGCGTCGAAATGTGACAATGGATGAAACATGGCTCTATCACTACACTCCTGAGTCCAATCGACAGTCGGCTGAGTGGACAGCGATCGGTGAACCGTCTCCGAAGCGTGGAAAGACTCAAAAGTCCGCTGGCAAAGTAATGGCCTCTGTTTTTTGGGATGGGCATGGAATAATTTTTATCGATTATCTTGAGAAGGGAAAAACCATCAACAGTGACTATTATATTGCGTTATTGGAGCGTTTGAAGGTCGAAATCGCGGCAAAACGGCCCCATATGAAGAAGAAAAAAGTGTTGTTCCACCAAGACAACGCCCCGTGCCACAAGTCATTGAGAACGATGGTAAAAATTCATGAATTAGGCTTCGAATTGCTTCCCCACCCACCGTATTCTCCAGATCTGGCCCCCAGCGACTTTTTCTTGTTCTCAGACCTCAAAAGGATGCTCGCAGGGAAAAAATTTGGCTGCAATGAAGAGGTGATCGCCGAAACTGAGGCCTATTTTGAGGCAAAACCGAAGGAGTGCTACCAAAATGGTATAAAAAAATTGGAAGGTCGTTATAATCGTTGTATCGCTCTTGAAGGGAACTATGTTGAATAATAAAAACGAATTTTTACAAAAAAATGTGTTTTTCTTTGTTAGACCGGGGACTTATCAGCCAACCTGTTACTTGTTGGTCTTGTTTCTTTTTTTTTTGTGGATGTATTTGTTGGGATCTCATTTAGACCCTCATTTTGTTTTAAGGACTATATGTTATAAGGTGTTGTATAGGTTAGATTGAGCATTGAACTCGAAGGATCTAGAGAGTTATCAGACACCACATTTTTGACATGGCACCTCCACGAAGTCTTAATTTGGTGAAGCTTAGCCGGGATTGGCCTCATCCTCACTGGATCGACACTGTGCATTTATCTTTATTTTCTTAGCCTGGTCCCTATCAGACCTTTTTCTCATATGACCATCTTTAAATTTGTTTCTCTTTCTATCTTGTTCTCTTTCTTCAACAAAAATGTCAAACAAAGTGACAAGTACTGTAATAGCGCCATTTTTAAAAATGGACGCCATAGCGAGACCCTTTACTTTTCTTTTGCTTTGGCAGGATGATTTGCAAATATGACAACCGGTTAAAATAAAGGCACACAAGGATACTCACAAGTCACAACCACAAGGCTTTGGCGAAGGACCCAAAGAAATTCAGGAGCAGATATTCCTTAGACGCTGTATAGTCTTTTTTTCACTAAAAACTTACACGACACGTCTTATTACGACCGAACTCCGCTGCGAATGCAAAAATTCTAAATTTTTGTGATTTATGTATTTATTAGGGATGTTCCAATCATGACTTTGGCCGAATAACCGACTAGTCGGTTGTAAGTAAAGTTGTAAAGGCCGACTAGCCGCCAACTTTAGTTTTGGGAACTTCCGTCGCACTTTTTTTAACCCTTTTTTACGCTCAAGTTGCACTGTTCTGGCTTGTATTAGATAAAAAGTAGCGTGACAATGTCTGAATTTCTCTTTTGACATGTTTTAAGCGTTCACGTTATTTTTTATTGTTGTTTACTTCGTTTGACATTCGTCTCATTTGCACAAAAAATGAATTGACGCCATTACGGTGAGAAAATTGACTATTCTCCTATCGTGACGTCAACTTAAGTATATTTACCTTTGAATTTTAAAGCTTCATTTTATATTCATGTTTTGATATAAAATATATGTATAAGAAATACTTAGTCCCAGATAGCATTTGGAAGACTTTTTTAAAAGAAGTTTCATTTACGAGTCTTTTTTTTTTTAAGGGGGCGCGACCTTAATAATTAAACAAGTAAGAAAGCTAAAGTCGGTCAAGCCCGACTTTGAAATACCCAGCGTCCCGACATTATGAGCGCACTATGTTTTGCTTCTCTATTTGTGGGCGTGGCAGTGGGCGGGCCACATAAATTATTTCTCTACACCTTTCATTCGCCTTGATGAACCTATGTTGCGAATTTGAAGCTTCTACGCCTTTTACTTCGGAAGTTACAAAAATTCTCCATTTGTGGGCGTGGAAGTGGGCGGGACAAATAAATTTTTTCCCTACACCTTTCATTCGCTTTGGTAAACCTATGTTGCGAATTTGAAGCTTCTACGCCTTTTACCTCGGAAGTTACGAAAAATCTTCATTTGTGGGCGTGGCAGTCGGCGGGCTACATAAATTTCCTACATTATTTTCCTACACCTTTAATTTGCCTTGGTCAACCTATGCTGCGAATTTGAAGCTTCTACGCCTTTTACTTCACAAGTTACGATAAGCCCTTATTTTTGGGCGTGGCTCGAGGAGGACGGCGTCCATTTTTTCCAGGATATGTCCCTTTTCGTAGTTTACCGGTACACCAAATATCAATGAAATGTGTTGAGTGGTTCGCAAGTTACAAGCATTTTACTGAAAACACAATAAATTCATTTGTGGGCGTGGCAGTGGGTGGATGGCTCCCATTTTTACTTCGGATCATACTCAGAACGCGATATACCTTTGTGCCAAATTTAGACATGATTGGTCCAGCCGTTTCGGAGGAGATCCGACCACGGACGGACGGACAGACGGACGGACGGACAGACGGACATGTCTAAATCGATTCAGTTTTTGATCCTGATCATTTCTATATATTATATATTTGTCTATATCTCCGGAGCTTAATTCTCCCTGTTACAAGATTTGCACAAAACTAATATACCCCGCTTACGCTGGGTATAAAAACGATTGATCACATGCACGATAAAAAGACGAATATTGAAATACAAAAACAAAATATGCAGCAATCGCCAATTAATTCCGCAGGGGATTGATATATGATTATTTAGGCTGTTGCTTTGTGAAATTTTACTCAATATAAAAGATCAGTCAAATTAGTACAAAAAAGCACACAAAAAATTTTGGTATGAGTGTTTGGGATGGTATTCTAAGTAAATTTTGAAAAGTCCCCTAAAATCCCCCCTTGCTAAATTTTTTATTCAAGGTTAAAGGGGTCAAAACTTTTATTTATTTTAAATACGGTTATCGTTCGCTTTATAATTGAATGAAAAATTACGTTACTAAAGGCCAAGCGATTACATGGAATTAAGGATGAATTTTTCTATGCTCCAACATTTATAAAAATCTACACATTTTTGTTCAATATTGTATTTTATCAAATGCAATTATTTCAGTTTTTACGTTCGTGTCTTGAGTCGTTCTATTATATTTTTCGCTCTGTACTGATAGACTTAGGCAACAAAATTGAATATCTTTAGAAGGGTGGCGCACAGTGTCCCGACTCCATACATTGCTTGGCCAAAAATAGAAGGAGCTGTCGTAGAGCAATGAATTTTGGTATGGAGGTTTATATTTGTGAAATTAAGAAATTTTGAAAAAATTGTGAAAATCGGACCACCCCATCCCCCATATAAAGGGTGGACCGAAATTTTGCAATTTTGGGCCTACAGATTTGAAATTCTGAACAAAGATTAGTATTGTGCCCTTGAGCTGGAAAAGTTTGATTTCATGATGCTGCCACGCCTACTTTTTGTGTACGCCCACTTATATGGTATCCAGACTGTTGCGTTAAACTGAATTTAGTACCTTAAGTAGACTTTAGTAGTGAGTTTAAACTGAGTTTTTGACAACGATGAAATTACCTGTTTGCTTCTTTTTTCAAATCTTTAGATGTGAAATGAATTTTCGTTTGTTTTAATAATAAAAACAAGTTGAGTTGTGTCATAGGACACCAGATAAGAACGAAGTTCATTATGGTATTTATAAATGTTAGTAAATATAATTCGCAGCAAGGTTTTTCGCAAAACTCAATTGTTTTTATTAATCGAAAAATATATGTATACAAGACGGCTGTTTGTTGTTTTCAACTGTTTTTCACAAGCGAAAATGCGATAAAGTATATTCTGCTTAGCTGCATTCAATTATTTTCCAGACAATTTTATACACTTACGCTAAAAACGCACCTACCCGAAAGTTTTTGCTGTATTTTTGAGTAACATATCAGAATGTCTTTAACAACACTTGAATTCTTAAAAGAACGCCGTCCAAATATTAATTTTATTAACAAACAAGTAAGAAAGCTAAAGTCGGTCAAGCCCGACTTTGAAATACCCAGCGTCCCGACGTTATGAGCGCACTATGTTTTGCTTCTCTATTTATGGGCGTGGCAGTGGGAGGGCCACATAAATTATTTCCCTACACCTTTCATTCGCCTTGGTGAACCTATGTTGCGAATTTGAAGCTTCTACGCCTTTTACTTCGGAAGTAACGAAACATCTTCATTTGTGGGCGTGGCAGTGGGCGGGCCACATACATTTTTTTCCTACACCTTTCATTCGCCTTGCTGAACCTATGTTGCGAATTTGAAGCTTCTACGCCTTTTACTTCGAAAGTTACGAAAAATCTTCATTTGTGGGCGTGGCAGTGGGCGGGCCAAATAAAATTTTTTCCTACAACTTTCATTCGCCTTGGTGAACCTATGTTGCAAATTTGAAGCTTCTATGCCTTTTACTTCGGAAGTTACGAAAATTCATTCCATTTGTGGGCGTGGCAGTGGGCGGGCTACATAAATTTTTCTTCCTACACCTTTCATTTGCCTTTGTCAACCTATGTTGCGAATTCGAAGCTTCTACGCCTTTAACCTCGGAAATTACGAAAAAGCTTCATTTGTGGGCGTGGCAGTGGGCGAGCCACATAAAATTTTTTCCTACACCTTTCCTTCGCCTTGGTCAACCTATGTTGCGAATTTGAAGCTTCTACGCTTTTTACTTCGGAAGTTACGAAAAATCTCCATTTGTGGGCGTGGCAGTGGGCGGGCCTCAAAAAATTTTTTCCTACACCTTTCATTTGTCTTGGTCAACCTATGTTGCGAATTTGAAGCTTCTACGCCTTTTACTTCACAAGTTACGATAAGCCCTTATTTGTGGGCGTGGCTTCTGGAGGGCGGCGTCCGTTTTTTAGCAGGATATGTCCCTTTTCGTAGTTTACCAGTACACCAAATATCAATGAAATGTGTTGAGTGGTTCGCAAGTTACAAGCATTTTACTGAAAACACATTAAATTCATTTGTGGGCGTGGCAGTGAGCGGATGTCTTCCATTTTTAGTTAGGATCATACTCGGACCCCGATATACCTGTGTGCCACACTTCGACTTGATTGGTCCAGCCGTTTCGGAGGAGATCCGGACACGGACGGACGGACAGACGGACATGTCTAAATCGAATTTTTGATACTGATCAAGAATATATATATTATATATCGATAGCTTCGGATAGAAAGGGCGTAACTCATTATTTTGCTACTTTACAGGAGAAGGAAAAAACTTCATAAAATCGCAAAGGTTAGATATTTAAAAAAAGTTTAAACGCAAAGTCAATTAAATACTACGCACGAAATTTGTTTTAGGCTTGAATTTTTATTTTTTCTGTGTTTCGAGCAGTTTTCTGAGTTAGGGCTTTTTGATATTATATCAATTTTCGTTCAAAACACGTGAGTTAGGTCTTTGTACGCAAATTTTAAAATATAAATAAAATTATAAGATGCGATCCAGCACTATACTATAACCAATAATATCGGTTAGTGGTTTCTATTGATAAAATTAATTCAAAACAAATATTTTTTGAAACGCATTATTCACTGTTTTCACGTTCGTGTCTTGAGTCTTTGCATGCATACAGACCAAGAGAGACATGCAAAGACTTAAGAAAGGAACGTTCGCTATGAGTTAGGGCTTTTTAAAAGTAACTATAACTTCGGTATTTTCATTCAAAGGTCGTCAATTTTTTTGGAGGGGGTGTATTTGAGAGTCGACCATCAGAAAATGCAAAAATCTCGTTTTTAAAAAAAAATGAGTTACGCCCTTTCTATCCGAAGCTATCGATATATATGTCTTATCTACGGAGCGTTATTCTGGCTGTTACAAGATACCGTAATATACGTTGCTTACGCTGGGTATAAAAACAAATAAGTACTTTGACTTACTTTCGCTACTTGAACGCATACGCTTATTACAAGTAATCGGACTCACAGGGTTGCATTTAAGTCACACATTTCCTATATTTCTGTCGACCTGTCATCGAAATTTCAACTCTGATTTCCTTTCTTCAAAGTAGTGAGTTCGTTACTTCCTTTCAATTTACTTTAACAGCGTTGAGCCCTCAAAGTGCTAAGTTAGATAAGCAGAATATACTGGAACTGAAAAAGCATACGTGTAAAGGGTTTTCCATCGCAAATGAGATAGTCTCGAAAATGCGAATTTTCATACATAAAAATGTTTTAAAGTATCGATATTTTTCACACCGATATTACATCCGCAGCCCCCGGAGTACAGACGATGATTTTAAATATGTTTTAATTATGTACGAATTCACGTATACTTTGATAGCGCAAAAAAATTATAAGCTACCTAAAATGCCCTTATATATTTGCAACAACCTACTAATCGGAGTTATTCTGAAAACGTTCAGTCTGGCAGCACCACATATTGTTTTGTTTTGTTTGAATGCATTTATGCTTGTATGTGTCTGTATAGTTTCTGACTTTTATAATTAATTGTTTTTTCGGGATATCGTCGGAAATAAGTGTCGCCTAAAAAAGTATAATATCTCGGCCGCATCAGCAAGTCATTTTACGTAAATATATGTATATTTCTTTCTTTTTGCAAAGGTTATTATACCCTTTTTTGCGAACTTCAATTTAGGTAACGCGGATTTAATAGCGGTTTTTCACTTTTTCTCGACTAGGTCCCCTGTCGCTATCGTTTCATAAAGAACTTCGTTCTAATAAATAAAATATCTTTCTCCCCAATAAATCTTGTTTGCGCCCAGATTCGAACCTCAGCCTTTCGGGTTCCAAGGCGGAGCCCTATCCACTATACCACGATATCTTTTCGATCAATCAAAGCAAACATCTAATTTAAGTTCGAACAGGCGTGTGAGCTCATAAACTCAGATGCAAATGCAAATGCAGCCCTGAGGAGTTACACGCAAAAAACCAAATTTGGTTTTTTTCGCTGGCGCTCCTAACTTACAAGCCGTAATTTCAAAATCACGTATAAAATTAAAAGATCGGCAGTTTTCTTTTAAAACTGCATCCCACGATTTTAAATAATTAAATTTATCTATGCCTTTTATGGCCATCAAAGTCAAAAATAGTGTAATTTTGACTTTTAAAATCGGTTATTTTTAAATTACTATAATCGACTCTCTTTTTTTTGACGCTTTTCGAAAACTTTGAGTTTTTCTCTTCAAATTGATACCATGCTTGCTAAAAAAAAGTTTCACAATCAATGCAAAACTAATAGCGCGTTTCTATATGGTGTTTAACTCTGAGATGTTTAGCTAAACACTTCAAGGGGTTCCACGTATGCGAGGTGTTTAAGTTTGACAGCTGTTTGTTTATTTACAATTGCAAGCAGTGTTGCCATTTGTAGGAAAATCACTTGAAGGGAAAGAGGGACAGAATTATTAAATTCGGCAAAATGTAGGGAATTTGTGGTATATTCTTAAATATTAAGAGATATTTTGAATATAGTTTCTTGTCGATCAATAAAAACGACAAAATAAACGTCTGGTCTCGTGGAGTTGGAAGTGGAAAACCCAGAAAAAACTGTATCTGAAATAATTTAGGAGGATTATAATTTTTACACGGTTTTGAAATCGATTTCTGTGACATGGCCCATAACCTTAATTTTATTATTTTTGGTAAAAACTATCGTTCAGCATCGATACTCTACCAAGAATCATACAATACAAGATTATGCCTTGCGCATATTATACATTTTTTTCGAATTTTTCCGTTTGTAAAAAAATTTAGGGAATTTTTTTTAGTTTGTAGGGAATTTTTAGTTTTTCTTTTGGCAACATTTTTTTGTTTTTTGTTTTGATTTTCTTATGACAGTTAGATATGCATGAAATTCCGATACGGTAAATCGATTTTTTTCCTATCGATGAAAGTGTTTATGAGGTGTTAAAGAGATAAACACTTCGTTATCGCGTTTTGATTTTGTATGGCAAAACACTAGTTTAACACCTCGTTTAGGGCCCTAAACGCTTAAACGCGAGTTAAACACCATATGGAAATGCACTATAAGCTTTTAAAATAATTATTTTATATTTTTGACTCCCAGAAAAGTTATTTTAATCAGTTTTATTGAAAAAAGGAAAAATCTAACAGTCTTAGGCCCATTTGCTACTGTTCCGGTTAAAGTTTATCGTCACGATATCCTCTCAAAATGTCAAAATTTTCATACAAAGTTTTTTGTTTTTCGGAACGAAAACTTTAATCAGAACAGTAGGAAATGGGCCTTATTCATAGAAATTTAAAACGACTCTAAATATCTGCTAAAATGCTGTTTAACAAAAATTGTATTCATAAACGTATTTTAGAGATAAAATGAATTTTAAATGTGTTCTTAAAATGTTAATATTTAAAATAGGGACTTGGCTTTTTTATCAGCATTTTAAGTAATAAAAATTTAATTAAAAAATGAATTCTATTATGGCAATCCAGTTAATTGATGATATTGCTAATAACGGACAGGAGAACATTTTGCGTCGTGCAAAAACGTATAAAGAACGTGGAAATCCTATGGATTTGCATGACGTTGACTTCCGGAACAAATACCGATTTTGTAAGCGTGTTGTGAACAGGATTGTCAACATGATAAAGGCAGATCTTGAAATTTAGTGGAAGAGGTCTGGGACTTCCGTCTCATTTACAGGTCCTTACTGCTTTGCGATGCTGGGGAAGACGATGAAATTCAAGACGATGCTGGTGAATTATGACACGGACTAAGCCAACCTACTGTAAGTCCGTTATTTGTGCAAGAGTTTCTCGGGACAAATTGGCGAAGCATTGTATAAAGGATAGCCACAAAACTTAGGATGGAAGAGACATTGAAGATTGGAAGGACTTTAAAATATACGGAACTTCCCATCAGTAATTGGCGCTATAGATTGTACCCACATTCGAATGATTAAGAAAGTAACTGGGAGATTCGTCGCAGTAGTATATCAATGCGAAAAGGTTATTCCATTCATAAACGTACAAATGGTATGTGACGCACACCTTAAAATTCAAAATGTTGTGGCCAGATGGAGAGGTAGTACGCATGACAGCCGAATATTTAACGAGTCAAAACTTAAACAAGAATTCGTTGAAAACCGCTACAAAGGGCGCTTGCTTGGGGACTCTGGTTACAAGCAAACTAGCTACCTCTTCACACCTTTACTCAGGCCTGAATCTGTGAAGGAATAAAGATATAACGCTGCCCCTATCTCGACTAGGAACACAATTGAAAGATGCTTCAGTGTATTAAAACAACGTTTCCGTTGCTTGATGGATGGTCTGCGCACTTCACTAGCTAATGCAAAAATACTTGTTGTTGCTCTTGCTGTGCTTCATGATATTGCAATTGAGGAAAAGAAACCTATTCCAGATGATGACGACGATGCATATAAATCATCAGAAGCAGAGCAAACGGATGAAGATTTCAATCAAGCAGAGGGACGATCAAGAGGCAGAGATAACTTTATATTACGATCTTTTATTGAAAAGTACTTTTAGTTAACATTAATAAAAATCACTATGCATGCTGCACTTCGAATTAGGCTTCTTAAACATTTTGAGCTTTTCTTGTAAAAGTTCACATTCTAGGTCTACGTTCATAGATCGCTTACGCTCAATTTCAATTTTTAATTCAAAAAGCTCCAATTTTTTCTTTTCGGCTGCGATTTGAATTTAGTGAAGCTCTAAACGACATTTTGTTTCCATTTCTGCAATGGCACTTATTGATTCGTTTGAAATTGACTTTACTTCAATATTGTTTGTACGTCTTTTGCGATTTTTTTTTTAAATATTTGAATGCTCTTTTTCAGTCTTTTCATTATCGATCTGCGGCTTCTCCATTGGTACATCAGGTATTTGGATTACAGCTGAATTATTAATATCATAATTTGTGGACTCAAGAACTTTGATAGATTCGCCGTTGAATTGGTCACAATCGAACTCGTTGGTATCGATTTCAAATTCCTCCGGTAGCCATGCGCGAATGTCATCAGCAGTTAATTCTTTTTGTTCAACCGCATTCCCTCCACCGGTTTTGAAAAGCTCCCGCTTTTGATACGAATTTTCTTTTTTGGCGTTCATTTTAATAACCGCCCATTGACACTTAAGTTGAGCGCAACTTCTTTGCGCACTGGCCATCATGTTGAAACTTTCAGTGATTGCTTGCCATCCTTCCGTTTTAAGTTTGTTTGTGTTCGTGTCAGTATTTTTGTTCTCTATTATTTTAACATTTTCACGCACCAAATGCTGAATTAAATAATTCCTAAAAACAAATAGGATAAAAGTGATGTCTTCGCCAATAAGTTTTAAACAAACCTTGTCCTCTTTTGTCCAATTTTCTGCGCGATTTCTTTTCTTCTTCAAATCCATTTTAAAATATGATTTTAAATGGACGAATTGAAATGTCAAAAATACCGAAATTTAACACCAATGTTGCCCAGAAAAATAGAAAAAAAGTACTTTTTGTACTCTGTTATCGATATCTGTACTTTTGTTAATACAGAGCAAAAAGGCGTAAATGAATAAACAGTTTTTTAGCAGCATTTTATTTTTAATATGCTGTTTAGAAAAATTAGTTTTAAAAACATTTTAAGGAATTTCTATGAATAAGACTGTAAGAAATTTAAAAATTTCTGAATAGTGTTTTATATCATGTTTCCACATAGGGATTAACTATAGAGATTAACGTTAATCCCGTTAGTTAATCTCAGTCGTTTCCACTTTCGGTGTAGGGATTAATTAGTCAATCAGCTGATTAGCATAGAAGCGAGACAGAAAAGCGAAGAAAAAACAGCAAATTGAAAGTGAAAATTAAAAAAGTGCAAATAAGATATAAAAATGGATTTTAAGCAAATTGTTTGTGCTGTTATTGCGCAGGAGGAAGCGATGCAACTGCAATTTCTCCATATTGCCGAGCAAAACGCTGAACTAAGCCGTCGAATGAGAAAACTGAAAATGATTATTCAGCGTAACGAAATGGTAATAGCTACATTTTATGCTGGCAAAGTCTATAGACCACGAAGGCTTTGGACACTGGTAATATATAAAAAACCTCAATTTATTTTGTATATTGAAAGTTTATTCAACTTTTAGGAACGTTTTGGATCTTTCTGGGAGTTAGACGTGCCGAAAAACTCCGATCTATTTTTTAAAAACAGCTTCAGAGCGGACCGAAAATGCTTCCAAATATTGGTGGAAAAGCTTAAGATTTGGAGAAGCAAAATACGTATTTTCGCCAAAGCATACCGCTGGAAAAACGGATTGCAATTGCCTTGTACACCCTGGGCTCATCATCTGAATATCGGACAGTGGGTCGCTTATTTGGAGTCTCAAAATCAATTGTGTGCAAGATATTGCTGGAGTTCTGCACGGAAACTTGGCGGATACTTGCACCTGAATATTTACCACAAAATTTTTTGACGCAAGAAAAAATTGAAGAGAACGTCAAAGGATTCGAGGCAATGGGCTTCCCACAATGCTTTGGTGCAATCGGTCATTTGCTTAGAATTATAACTTTTTTCAAATTTAATACGTCGGGATATTTTTCAGATGGATGTCATATTGAAGTTATGGCACCTTCAGACGAAGCTGTGGACTACCACAATTATAAGGGGTGGAATTCTGTGGTGCTTTTCGCTTTAGTTGACTACAGGTACTAAATGAATGCAAATTTTTTTTTTTAAAACTTAATTGCAATAATAAATTTTCAGATGCAGGTTTTCGTATATTAACGTTGGTTGTCCAGGTCGTTGCCATGATTCGAAAATATATAATATGTCAAGCTTAAAAAAATTTCTAGATAATTCATCTCTTCTCAAAAGCAACACCAGACAGTTTGGAGAAATTATGGCCCCCATGGTCGTTATTGGGGACTCCGCATTTACATTTTCGGAGGTATTAATGAAGCCATACCCTTTTTCTACCAGTTCGACTCCCGAGCAGAAAAGATTCAATTACCACCTGTCAAAGAGTAGAATTGTCGTTGAAAACGCATTTGGACAGCTAAAGGCGCGTTTTCGAAGACTTGGAAAGGGGTTGGATAGCCACGTAACTAAAGTTAACAGCATCATAAAATGTTGTTGCGTGCTGCATAACTTTTTCAACAGCCAAAACAGCAGAATCTCAGAAAAATGGCTCTCTGATTTAATTCCCACCGAGAGGCCCCAACCGGACTACAACAATCTGTGCGGAGATGGGAATGCTTCAGCTGAGGAAATAAGAAAAGCCATAGCATTTCATTTGTGTATGTTTTTTATTTTATTTACTTTTTTTGCAATAATGCACTCAGCAGTTTTTTTTGTGAAAATCTTCATTTTCATTTGCCATCTTTTCGAGTGTGGCAGCATTCCTCTGCATCAACTCCATGGATTGTCGCATTTCTTCCTTAACCATCCTATTGGACTCTTTTATTTCCTCCAACATCTCTTCCTGCACATTAACTTTTTTTTTTTTTTTTTGCAGGTTCTGAAGACGTATTGGATACGCTCAGCGTCATGTCCGAATAGCCGTCTAAAAATTCGACGCAATTAAATGAATCGTATTGGGGAGGAGACTGCGGTTCGAATGCTGAAATTAATTACTTCATATATTTACATACACTGAAGTGCAAAACTGTAAATGTTGTTACAATTCTAATTTAGAAGCTATTATTTTCTTTAATAAATTACTCGTTATAAGTTTTTGTTGTTATTGGATTGGTCCATAGTATTCTCTCTGCAAGAAAAGTGTGAGGTAGATTGACTGATAGAATTAAAAGTACCAGAGCAAAATGTAAGAAAAGTCAAATGTTACAGTTTTGCACTCGCGATATTTTATTATACAAAATTTAAAAAAAGTGATAAATTTTCATATTTTCTCCAGTATCTTTCTGTTTCATTTGATTCACTTATATGGTCTGGTATACTACTCGTATATCTACGTACAAATTATGCCGGAAACGATTCCTAAATTTCCTTCGTTCGTTCCCAGAGCTCAGTCATTCCTCTTGGTAGTCTTGGGTACGTGGAAAATTTGTGGTTAGAGGTGGCTCCAAAAATTTTTCTATGGGATTCATGTCCGCAGATTGAATTGGCCACACTAAAAAACCCAAAACTTTGGATTTTAGACCAGTTTGGTTCGATAGGAGCGGGATGTTTTTGGTCTTTGATTTGGTGAAATATCACAATATCAGCACCAAGGTCCATCTTTCTGGCAACATCGGGACTAATTTGTTGCAGAATAGATAGGTACTGCTCCTGATCAATTATTCGACCGATGTGTACCAATCAACCGACGCCATTGTTCGAAATACGCCCTCAAACCATAATCGAACCACCTCCGTGCTTAAATATTTGACAGTAAGTCTTAAAAGAAACAGCATTAATACATAAATCACAAAAATTTAGAATTTTTGGTGTTATGAGATTGGAATATATCGCTTTCAATCTGATGTACATTTGTGGCACTGGACTAGTCATCTATCAACACCAGAACCAAATCAGGTGCGTCAAATAGTCAAGCACGGAGGTGGTTCGATTATGGTTTGAGGGCGTATTTCGAACAATGGCGTCGGTTGATTGGTACACATCGGTCGAATAATTGATCAGGAGCAGTACCTATCTATTCTGCAACAAATTAGTCCCGATGTTGCCAGAAAGATGGACCTTGGTGCTGAAATTGTGATATTTCACCAAATCAAAGACCAAAAACATCCCGCTCCTATCGAACCAAACTGGTCTAAAATCCAAAGTTTTGGGTTTTAGTGTGGCCAATTCAATCTGCGGACATGAATCCCATAGAAAAATTTTTGGAGCCACCTCTAACCACAAATTTCCACGTACCCAAGACTACCAAGAGGAATGACTGAGCTCTGGGAACGAACGAAGGAAATTTAGGAATCGTTTCCGGCATAATTTGTACGTAGATATACGAGTAGTATACCAGACCATATAAGTGAATCAAATGAAACAGAAAGATACTGGAGAAAATATGAAATTTATCACTTTTTTTAAATTTTGTATAATAAAATATCGCGAGTGCAAAACTGTAACATTTGACTTTTCTTACATTTTGCTCTGGTACTTTTAATTCTATCAGTCAATCTACCTCACACTTTTCTTGCAGAGAGAATACTAGTGGACCAATCCAATAACAACAAAAACTTATAACGAGTAATTATATTAAAGAAAATAACAGCTTCTAAACTTAGAATTATAACAACATGTTACAGTTTTGCACTTCAGTGTACATATTGAAATATAAATAAATGCAAATAGGCCTGTATACGTTCAACTTACTTGCACTTTCTTCCATCACACTTTCCAAATTAAATTGTTTGGACGAACCCAAAATACGGTTTATATCTTCATACCACTTCCAATTCGACGGTGTACCACCAGAGGGCTCAATCTTTTTTCTCTCTTCGCTGTAAACATACTAAATTTGTAGATGAAGTCCAATGACCTAATTTTTGTAATTTACCTATACAATCTGCGGAAGTTTTTTAGCTTCACTTTAATTTCCTCTGCTGAAAAATTGAAGCCTTTTGTCACCATTTCCTGCTCCAACTCTGCAAAAATGTGGTTATTTTTGCGAGCACCTCGAAGCTCTTCATTTTTTTCCTCCCACAATTCGACAAGTTGGGCTTCAGCCGATTCGCTCCAGGCTGTTCTCTTTTTGCGTTTTGCTAAAATAATGAAAGTATTTTTATTATTTGAATTGAAGATTTTGGAAATATGTACTTAGAACATGAAGGCTCCATCGTTTATTTTGATTTGTTTTGTTATGCTATCCGTTATTTTTTTATTTGACAGAACAGTTGATATTTTCCGTACTTTTCGTACTTCATTTTGTATCAACCATGCTTTTTTAAGGAGATTACTTTTTAATCCCAAATCGGCGAAAGGATTAAAGTCAAAATATTTGTATGGTAATCCCATGCATAATCTGGGATTAACTCGTTAACCC
>CM035806.1:128483201-128501697 GCA_020466095.1 Chlorops oryzae | reverse complement strand
GTCATTTTTTTCCGAGCTATACTATATACAGTGTACTCTCTTAACCGGAAACCTACGGGTCCGAAAACTGTGTCCGCTTGACAAAGGGGTCCGCTTAAGAGGAAACTATTTGAAAATCAAGAACACTGGAGCATTCCCAAATAGTATCCGTTTAAGAGGAGTGTCCGCAAGTAGAGAGAGTACACTGTATTGTTAAATGAATGATAAATTTGTAAGCACGAAATAAATTATGCGAACTCTAACTAGAATTTTCAAAAACATTGCTTACACCTTATTCCATCAGTCTTACATGTAAAATAAAAAAATTAGATGTGATTCAAACAACACATACGAACATCGTACCATATAAGAGCGTCATATAAGAGCCTCATATATACGTACATATATAGTATAGTATAATAGTCGAGCATCATTTCAGACATCGACAACAAAACTGACATAGGTTCAATGAATGATCAATTTCGTAAGCTAACGAAATGCAAAGTTCACAATGAATTTCTCGACCAACCGATCTAACATAGTTTTAATTTGGGTTTTGTTTGTCCATTTTGTTAATAAAAATCGCAAAGTCACTTTGGTTCCATTTGATGCTTACATGTAAATTTAGAAAAGCACTTTATCGTGTTTTCCGAAACAATTGTCAATTATTGAGTTGTGCCATTCATAAGTACGCCGATGTGCGATAATTTATGTATGCACATCTGAACCAAATCCGACATATTATTCGTGAAGTATGGATACTTCAGAGGGACTGACCCATTTCGATGTGTATCGTTTTCTATAGCCAAACTCGAGCCTCAACCGTTCGAAAATAATCAATTTCGAAAAAGCGACAAAACCAAATTCAACAGGAGAAGTGTCTTTGAATTTTCTCGACCAACCGATTCTAACATGGAGGATTTCAATTTGGGTTTTGAAATGTCCAGTTTAGTTGAGGCATAAAAATCGCAAAGTCACTTTGAGGTTCATTTGTTGTCTACATGGCAATGTTAGAGTTTTGCTTACTTTTTTTTTGCAATTACTTCCTGTAACCACGATTGTCACACTCTGTGTCGAGGGTATGTTGCCATTCTAGTGCGCACGATGTGTAACGACCAGATTTATGTATGCACAGATGGACCGATAATCCGACAATTACTGTCCCCGACCATCGTTGGAACTCAGTAGGACTGTACCCATTCGTACCTTGTTATCGGCCCTTTTCTACTAGCCAAATCGTAGCACTTGTACATTACCGCGAACAATTTGTCCATTTTACGTACAATTTCAAGATGACAGAAAATTTTGTTGGTGAATTCAACATGGAGAAAGTGTCTGCTGTGAATTATCTGAGTAAGTGTCTCTGCAGGAATTGTCATTACTAGTTTTGACAAAAAAGATAGTCATAGTGCTTCCAGTGCGGATAAGAGTTAGATGTTCTGATGTTTCACCTTCTTGTATTTATGCTCTTGTCTAGAGTCAGGTTGATCATCGAAATTTCAATACAGTATTTCGCTATATAAGCAATTACTCGTCATGTAAAAAAACCACCTTTAAGAAACTGTTTACCAACAAAAAAAACTGTTTTTGTATGGATAAATTTTATATAAGAAACTGGCGTTTTATCAAATTTAACACGCCGTATTTTCAAATATCGGTTGTTTATATAAGAAAAAATTTTCTTTATAAACGGTTTTTTTTATAAGAAAGAATTTTCTTATAAACGGGCTCTTATTTAAGAAAAACCCGAAAAAAGGAATGAAATTTTTTGGCAAAATCGACTTTCTTATATACCGAAACTACTGTATATTACTCCATCGTATCAGTACCTCTCGTTTTGCAAGACAATGCCATCGTTCGGGAGTGAATAACACCTTCTCTCGATGACATTGCCATTAGAATTGGTATGAATAACATCTCTTTTAAATGATCATATCATCAGATTTGAGAAGTACTCTAATTTTCCCTTTGATGTCTTCGGTGAAAACATTAATAAATTTGCCATTTATGAAAAAAATTCCGGCTGGGTATATTAGGTACACTTTACTATATTTAGGTAAAATTAATGGGCCATTTTAGGTACACACTGAAATTTCCATTTTCCTACACTGCCCCGATCTGCACGATTGTGCAAATGAGAGATTTTGACAGAAGAAGAAGACAAATACTCTGTCGAAATCCTCTCCCATTTGCACAATCGTCCAGTTCGGGGACAGTTTTCGGTAAAATTAAGCTGTTTTGGGCAGTTTCGTGCAGTACGGGATCAGACCTATTTATGAGTCCGAAAAGAAATACGTAGAAAATAAGAAAAATAAAATCAGATTCAATTTGACTTTAAACCAGGGACCGTAACTGTTATGACTTTTATTTTAAAAGTAAAAAAATAATCGTTATTTCTTAACGTATAAAGTTTCCGTCAAAAATTAACAGTTAAAATTTGACTTTTATTTTTTCGGTCAAAAATAACAATTAAAATTTGACTTTTATTTTTTAAGTCAGAAAAAAAAGTTAAAATCGATTTTTATTTTTTCAGTCAAAAATAAAAATAAAAATTTGATTTTTATTTTTTCGATCAGATTTAAAAGTTATAATTTAACTTTAATTTTTTCGGGCAAAAATAAAAAATAAACAAGTGCAATGATATAGTTGGTCGCTCACAAGATCGCACCCATAGGTGGAAACGTTAGTTGTTGGGCCCGCTGAGGGGTCTGCATTCTTCGAGGGTAAAAAATTTATGAACTAGGACGTGACTGATAAACTAGTTCTGCTGAATCCCAAAATTTTAATAGCAGCTATGTGCACATTTTTCAATGATACACGAGTCACCACAGTTGGTCGATGAATGGGGCATTCTGATTCGACTATATACCTAGAATTGCAAAAACGTCTCGAGCGCTAAGCGCGACTATTCATGTTTTTTTCCATTTCCCTCTCTTCCTCACCTGCCTCATATCGTGGGTATATTAAGTTTGCCATGTCTGTCTGTCTGTCTGTCGGTCACAAATAAATTTTTCGTAATTTAATCCTAAACCATGAAAGGTATCATACTGAAATTTGGCATGCACTTGCCTTTGGTATATGTTTGAAAAACTGCGTACCAGTTTCTTTCGTAGTCCTATCTGAGTTGTGGTAAATGGTTCAGAAGTTTCAAAATTCACGATATTTACGATTTTTCGCGGATAAGTTTTTCACTATACATCTCAGACTGTTGAAATGTGGAGTGGGTATAGCTACTTTATAGACTTAAACTTTGGATAAAGAAAATTTGCAACATTGCTATAAATATGGTTATCATCTTTAAAAAATTATTGTCAGTTATTTGGATATAGTTATAAAAAGAATTTTAATTTTTACTACTTCTCATTGTGTATTTAGCAGCCAGATATAATGTCCTCTTGGTGTTAAAATTTGACCATGGCCATTATTCGCGAAATTTTGCAAAATTTGAATTTCACTATTTGAAATCGTGCGTTTAGCAACTAAATAAAGTGCTCTATTGGGGTTTAGCTTTGACCATGGCCACCATTCGCGAAATTTTGCAAAACTTTTGTTTTGACTCTTTTGAATTGAGTATTTCGCAGCCAGATATAATGCCCTCTTACCGTTAAAATTTGATAACGACCACAATTCGCGAAATTCGCAAAATACTACCAAAATTGAGACTTTCTTTTTTAACATATCGCACTCTTGCTCCTAAAGCGGCACAATTCAAAATTCCGCACTTCTCGTAAAATATCCAGTCTCTTTCGAGACCTCGTAAAGAAGATATTTTTCACACGTTGTTAATATTCTTAATTAACTGCTGAAGGTATTAATTTCAAGGTAAATTTTCTAAGTGTTGTGTTCGTACAGTAAAATGCGGTCAAACATGAAAAATTAGATGAAAAAATTTTTGAATTGTGGCGGTTTAGTAGCAAGGGTGCGATATTTGAAGCTGAGGAAAAGGTATGTATGCAATCGGCATAGCCGATGTAAACTTCCTTACATGCGATTACAACTTCAACTTTTATTTTTGCCCGAAAAAATTTAAGTTAAAGTTTAACTTTTAAATCTGATCAAAAAAATAAAAATCAAATTTTAATTTTTATTTTTGACTAAAAAAATAAAAGTCAAATTTTGATTTTTATTCTTGACTTAAAAAATAAAAGTCAAATTTTAATTGTTATTTTTGACCGAAAAAATAAAAGTCAAAAATAACCGTTATTTTTTGACTTTTTTGGAAAAAGTCAAAAAAATAAAAATTCTTGAAGATTACCACTCCTTGCCTAAAAAGCATTACATTTCTCAATGTAAATATCGAATACGCAAACTCTTTCCCTTTGACTTTTTAACTTTAAATTTCAATAATAATTGTTATTTTTGATCCCTGCTTTAAACTTATAAAAAAAAAATCTTTGACTTTTGATTTGGCGAGCACGGTGTCGATGGATGAGCGCATGACTAGAAATCCATAGTTGCGAGGTTCAAATCCCACACAGAGCAGAGAAATAAGCATAAAAAAATAAAATTATATTTGAAATTTTAAATACGTAATTAAAATCCGATAAATATATGTGTATCGATTAACAAATTTTTTTGAAAGCAAATTTTTGTGTCATTCAAAATTTTTGAGTCTGTTTAAACTCATAAGTCTGAGTGCGGAAGGAGGGGTCATATATGACTCTAATATGGGCGACTTCGGTACATGATTTCGGACTCGTATAGGACGATCTTCGCAAGACGGGAAGCACGTTCTTTTTGGACTGCTTAATAAGATCATGATGAGCGTATAATAACAAGCGAATAAGGATTCATAAATGACTCATTTAGGACTACAATTGTTTGCTGGGATCATATACCTACTACTTCGTGTCTAAGTTGCATTCAAACTCAAAATTTCGAAAAATATCGCTAACGTTATTTTCGCGACTATGGCTCGATATATGTATGTATATATACATATAAACATACTTACTACCTATACATTCCCGAAAATCTGATACTATTTATAATGATATCATATGGCTTGTTGGGAATGCACTGCTTACTTTTTGATCGATTTCAAGCAAATGCTAGAACGAGTTGTACCCGTTGCCAAAAGAGTTTAACAAGGCTAAACTGGATGTGCTATTCAACCCGTCAGCCTTACTTAGCTCTTCCGAGTTAAATCGTTTTGAAAAACGAAACTTTTATCAATTTTTGTTTTGTTTTGCTTCATTATTTGTATTTTTTATATGTTTTTATTTATTTATTTTTTTTTTGTTTTTTTGTTTTTGTCAACGGAATTGCGTCATGCGAGTGTATTAAAAAAGCAACAGAAATTTTGGATTCTCTCTCCATCTCTGTCACACAAGCAGACCCACGTTAACGAAGGTTTAAAAAATGATGCTTTTGCATTTCATCTCTGTAGATGGCTCAATTGTGGGAGCCGCACAAAAGTTATTTCTAGTTGCTATATTTGATACAAGTATGAATTGAACCACAGTTCGTTAGCAATCAAAAGTTCTGATACGCTTTAGGAATTAGAGTGATTTTAGGATAAAATATGTCAAAGGTTTATTTTTTAGCAAATTTAATGAAAATTTTAGTCATTAATTGTGTTTTGATGTAATGCTTCACATTCAAAAACAAAACTGCCTGCGGGCCCAGGCAAAGTCAATTTCAGTTTCAATATCGAGACGAATAAGAACACAATAAATCCCTTAAGGCACACAGATGCGACGGAAATTAATCAAAGCTAAACCAAATCAAACTAAACAAACAAATTTAATTGATCAAAGGAGAGGATTGTAAATAACAAAAATGAATTTCTGGATTATAAATAAATAGATAAATAGAAATTACAGAGAAAAACGGAACTGAATGAATAAATCAAAATCATATTATTACATAATAAAAGAATTTCAGGAGAGGAGGCACAACAGAAGACATAAGACAAATCTGCGTCGCAAGAACGAACAGGTGAGTCAGTCGTCAGTCGTTTTATTTTTAAATTAATTTCATTTGTCATCTACATATTTCTATTTTCGTCATTTATGTAATTTATTATGGGATGGATTGAATCTTCCATCGGAATATAAAGATAGATATGACTTTTTTTTGTAGTTCATGCTATAACGTAACTAGGGCTGCCAACCATTCCATATAATATAGTATACTACTTTATTTCTGATCGATATACTTTACACTTTCTTGGAGCCATAAAGTATGCTTAAATACTTTATTACTAATATGTACGGCAGTTTTTACCAAACATACATCATGTAGTTCATTGAACAAAATACATACAGTCGAAACTCTCTATAACGATCTCCTCTAAAACAAATTTCTTTCTATAGCGAACCTTCTCAAGGCTTTTTCGTTACATTATATTGCCTTTTTTCTCCGAACAACAAATTCTCTCATCGACGATTTTATTTTTCAGGTCCATTGAAATTCACTATAGAGAGTTTCGACGGTGCTGAGATTGATTGCATGCTCAATCGCAAAAATCGCAATTTTGGCAACTTAAGTACATACTTATTTATCCAAATAGATTTTTAATTATAGTTGTAAAAAGCTGAAACAATTTAAGAACAAAAGTGAACTTACTACTAGTAAGTTACTAGTATTTCAGTATGAGAGACAATTTAAATTGAATTTATGGTATGCCGTATGAAAGCATGTTATTTATTTTTATATAAGTATTTCTTAAATATTTGGTATGTTCTGTTTTTTTTTTTTTTTTTCTATAATATAAGCATGAATATAGAAATACTTTTTCTTTTAATTACTAAATAAGCTTATACATTATTTTTCCCTTAGAAAGTTGGCAACCCTAAACGTAACGTACTTTCCAACCACTGTACTGGTACTGTATCGTCGAGTACATTCATGCTCTCCAGAGACGTAGGCTCGTTTGGCCTACAAACACAATTAATAGAAGAAAAAACCCGTCATGCCGATAAACGATTATTTTGGAAATTTTTTCATTCGTTGTGTGCATTTTGCTTAAAGAGTTCGAATGAACAAAAAAATTTGCCTAAAAAAAGCCATGGCCAAAAGGATATCGAAAAGTGAAGTGCCTAATTGATGTTACATGTGTACATTAGGGTGATGACTTTTTGTGAAACTCTTTTCCTGTATCAAAGTACGATGAAATTTTATTAAAGACTTCATAAAATACTAATTTTAAGGTTATTTGGTAAAAAAAAATGTCACGCACCAAGTCATTTGAAAAATTTAATTTTTGATTTTTTTCCAAATTTTTTATGTTACTGTAAGCAGAGTCGCTCCTAGAGGGGTCAAATGTAAGACCAACTACCATTATTTTTTTATTCCCAACAATTTATCCAAACATACCTTCCCCCTATCTCCACTCCTTAAGGGAGCTCTCATACAAAAGTAATTTTTATATGAATTTTCCCCCCACTGTCATAACTAGCCCCAGAGTGCCCCTAGAGAAGTCAAATGTTTGACCGACCCCCCATTAACTTTGTCTCCCTAACATTTTTTCGCAACATACTGACCCCCTATCTCCCCTCCTTAGGGGGTCACCCAAACAAAATTACCTTAATTTTATCACAATTTCATACAAAATGGCTGTAACTACAGTCAAACCCCTCCTAGGGGGATGATATATATGACCGACCCCCATTATTTTTTTACCCCAAATATTTTCTTCAAACATACCTACCCTCTATCTCCCCTCCTTAGGGGGGTCCCCATACAAAAAGAGGCTTAAATTAAAGAAAAATGCCTCACGAACTTCAACCTATAATATAGATGCCGTAGGAACAAGACCGAGCATGTTCAGTATGCATATTCGAAAAATTTACAAAATTACCTTTTAAACGAGCCTAATATGAAAAATATTGGATTAGTTTTTGGTATGTTTTAATAATATGTTATAATTATTACTTTTTTTTAAAACTGAATTTTGGGTTCCATCCCCTAACTGGCCAAATAATGACCCTAGTAGAAAAAAATAAATTTTCGAGTCAAATGCCGCAAACCTCAATCTATGACGAGTTTTTTAAAACTATAACCATTAATATCGGTTAGTGGTTTCTATTCATTAAATTAATAAATAAATGAATGTGAAGAGAGTTAATAGTATCAAAAGTTATAGGACTTTAAAGTCAAAATATCGATTATTTTCGCTCATACCATGCAAATACGTTATGAGCGGGTTCTGCTGTGAGAATCAATAGGATTAAGAATGAGAGAGAGTTTCGTTTCTTCCACATCTTCCTTACCACCCGCGCCTATTATGCGCAACGAAGCAATCGTTCAGACGCTCCTTCTATATTATTACTTATTCTATGGTTATCATATATTACTATATATGTCACTCAGGAGCCGTTTCTATTTTGGCTCTTTTCAACACGGTCTTGGGTACCCACCAAAATGATAATTTTTCACTTAGGTACTCACCAAAAGTATTTCTCTCTCGCTCTTTTTTTGCCTGCCAAGTGTGCTAATTTTTACTTTCATTCTCCTTCTGCTTTTTTCCACGAAATGTGTGAGCCTTCCACACTGTGCGTCGTCTTGATTGTTGTGCCCATATAGTAATATAGTGGACACTTACAACAACAACGGAAATCCGTGGTGAACTAGTGACGCTATAATTTTTTGAGTATTCACTGAAATTTGTAACTCAACATACTTGCGTTGAAATTTTTAAATGTTTACTTGTTAATGTAAAACGTTTTTAGTTTTTTATGGCAGTTTATGCAATTCTGTACACTTTTCATTCAGAAGAGCTCCAAAAATATATAGTTTATGCATTCTATTTATCATGATATGTAATAAGTACTTGAGCCACTAGTTATGTATCGAGAAATTTTAGTTATGATATCACTGAATATTATGTATATCAGCTGCTCTGTGGTGGAATTCAAACTTTTTGAGAATCGGTCATATTCGACGCATGCTTTAGCGTTCCTCAATAATATGAGCAAATTTTATCTAATTACACTGTGATAGTTTTTTTCAAAAATTTAAGAAGACAAGATCGAATTTAACGGTTTCCCCCTTATTTCGGGCACGAGGAATCGAACTGCATCATTAGTTTTTTTGAGTTATCGGTATACGCCTTCATGCAAAATTTTTTTAAAGTTTTTATTGACCACTTTTTGGCTCCTATCTATATATGAGTTGAAGTTTGGGTATTCTAATATAACACAATAATGTACTCTGGATAAGGCCTAACAATTCTTCCCAAAACACTATTGTGATAAAATGCCGCATTAGGGAGCTATAACCGTTTAAAACTCAAAAAAGCAATATTTTTTCTACATGCTTTTTTGCCAACTTTTAGGATTTAGCTTAAATATATATTTATGAATTTAAATATCGAAATATTTAATAGCATACTTTTAGGCGAAATTTTGAAATAATTTAATATTTATGAAATTAACTCTTAATTTCCCTCTCTTTCGCTTATCCTACAAGAGCGAAAGCAATTACCTTTAAAAAAAAATATGTATAAGGTTCGGGCAGGATTGAACCCGGATCTCCGGATCACCAAAAAAAAGGACCTCCTCATAAAAATGGCATCCCTTGAGGAATTTTTTTTCGAAACGGCACATGATAGCACAAACTGGGCACAATACAGACAAAATAGTTTTTTTTGGGAAATTCGAAAAAGTGCAAGCTAACTTGACACCAAAAAAAGGACCTCCTCATAAAAATGGCATCCCTTGAGAAATTTTTTTTTTCGTAACGGCACATGTTAGCACAAAATGGTACATTACAGCACAATAATTTTTTTTTGGAAATTCGAAAAAGTGCAAGCTAATTTGACACCAAAAAAAAGGACCTCCTCATAAAAATGGCATCCCTTGAGGATATTTTTTTTCGAAACGGCACATGATAGCACAAACTGGGCACTTTACAGCACAATATATTTTTTTTCGGGAAATTCGAAAAAGTGCAAGCTAACTTGATGCACATTTTTTATTCACTGTAAACTAAAAATGTTTTGAGGGCAATTTTTTTTGGCGCTTCGCATTATTATCCGTTTCTCGGATAAGAAACCAACAATCATCGCTTCGTTACAATCCCTTGGTAGCGCGATTCCATTTGTTAAATTTCTTGATGAAAACGCTAACCGTGTTCGTCACTTTCATCACCAGGATTATTTGCAAAAAAATGCAAATGAGAATGAAGGAAGTGTATTTTTAAAAACATATTACGCCTGTTTGAACAAAATGTAATGCATTTAAACACGAAAGTAAAAAAGATGAAAATGCGAAAATTTTACCTATTTTTCTCACAGTTTTTCAACAAATTTTTCTATGACATCCTCGTAATCTGGTCTTTTATAGTTTCATAAGAATCCAGAGCAAAGAGCACGAAATGACTCAAATGTGTCCGCCTCATCCGCAGATAACGTCCAACCGAAATTCGTGTCCTTGAGGATTTTTTTAATTTGCGGGCCCACAAACACACCTTGTTTTATTTTTGCGTTCGATAAATTTGGAAAACTTTTCTTCAAATGCTCAAACGCCAGACTGTTACCATTCCAGTCATCAAAACACTTTTAGTTTACAGTGAATAAAAACGCGCTTTTATACCCGACACACTCTGTGTCGAGGGTATATTGCGTTTGTGTGTAACACCCAGAACCAGTCGGCATAGACCATACCATACATACCAATATATAATATATAGAAATTATCAGCGTCACCAGGAGATTCGATTTAGACATGTCCGTCTGTCCGTCTGTCCGTCTGTCTGTCTGTCTGTCTGTCTGTCTGTCTGTCTGTCTGTCTGTCTGTCTGTCTGTCTGTCTGTCTGTCTGTCTGTCTGTCTGTCTGTCTGTCTGTCTTCTGTCTGTCTGTCTGTCTGTCTGTCTGTCTGTCTGTCTGTATACAGTTATCTTATCGAAGGAGTCGAGCTATCTTGACAAAATTTGATATGCGTGCTCACGGCAACATGAGTAAGAACAGGTTCGAGAATGGACCCGATCGGACCATTTTTAGGGGTACCTCCAGTAGTAGGGTCTGTTACGAAAATCACAAAAACTGCTTTAAAATCGAAGTTTTTCAACATATTTTGATGAAATTGGATATTTGAACATTTTCAAGGCAAGTAATACGATTTCTAAATATAATATTTAAAAAGTGGGCGTTGCAGAAGGGCGTTTTTCGAAAATGTCCCCCCTACACCCGAAATTCAAATGGGACTTGAACGAAAGTTGGTAGTTATACTTCCTTTGAATTATTAAGGGTACCTCCAGTACTAGGGTCTGTCACAAAAATCCCAAAACTGCATCAAAATCGGACTTTTTCGAAATACTTCATGAAACTTAGAATTTGACCGTATATTTAAGCCAGCGATTATAATTGCAAAAAAAATGGAAAATTGGGCGTGGAAAAGGGGTGGTTTTCATAAAGAAATTTAACAAAAGTCGGTATATGGGGACCCTAATGGCCTTCAAAACCTCTTGAATATTCTTACTTAGTGGTCCTTTTTTTTGGGCGTGGTTCAAAATTTATTTAAACATGTGTGTCTGTGTCGGGTATTTTATTGTCAGGTTCGCCTGACTATAACATCCTTACTTGTTATACCCGACACACTCTGTGTCGAGGGTATATTGCGTTTGTGTGGTTGTGTGTAACACCCAGAACCAGTTGAGATAGACCATACAAAATATATATAGAAATGATCAGCGTCACCAGGAGATTCGATTTAGCCATGTCCGTCTGTCTGTCCGTCTGTTTGTATACAGTTTTCTTATCTAAGGAGTTGAGCTATCTTGATGAAATTGGATATGCGTACTCACAAGCACATGAGTAAGAACAAGTTCGAGAATGGACCCGATCGGACCATTTTTAGGGATACCTCCAGTACTAGGGTCTGTTACGAAAATCACAAAAACTGCTCTTAAAGCGAAGTTTTTCAAGATATTTTGATGAAATTTGATAGTTGAACATATTTGAAGTCAATTTATTCAATTTCAAAAAATTGGAAAAGTGGGCGTGGCCGAAGGGCGTTTTTAAAAAATTGCCTCCTACACCCGAATTTCAAATGGGACTTACACGAAATTTGGCAGTTCTGCTTCCTTTGTAGCCATAAACATCCTCTCCAAAAATTTTTTTGATAGGTCCATTATAAAGGTACCTCCAGTACCATAGGGTCTGTCAACAAAAATCTCATAACTGCCCCAAATCGGATTTTTTTGGATATTTTACTGAAACTTAGAATTTGAACGTTTATTAAGGCCTCCGATTAGAAAACAAAAAAATGGGAAAAGTAGGCGTGGCAAAAGGGCGGTTTTCATAAAGAAGTTCAATAAAAGTCTGTATATTGGGCCCCTAATGGCCTTAAAAACCTCTTGAATTCTTACTTAGTGGTCCTGTGTTTTGGGCGTGGTTCAAAAATTATTTAAACATGTGTGTCTGTGTCGGGTATTTTATTGTCAGGCTCGCCTGAATATAACACCCTTACTTGTTTTTTGCTTAATTGCGAAAAACTCAGTTATTTTTCCATTAATTTGAATCAAAATAGGCTAAAAATGTTCGTCATAAAATAAAATATTGATTAACATGGCGAAATAAGGAGGATATTTTTGTTTTATGTTACAAAAAAGTATGTAAAAGTTGTAAATAGCCAAAACGTACGAAAATTTACACAAATTATAGACTTTGAGCGAGCATAACTCTTTTGTTTTTCGACGAATTTAAATAACTTTTTCACTTTAGAAAAGATTATTTTATTTTCTTTCATTTGATAAAACTAAAATAAAAATCGGTTTTCAAATATTGAAGAGTTTACATAAAAAGTGAGCCCGTCTTTTTCTGTTACCAAAAAACCGGCAATTTTGCAATATCTCAAAAACTGTTCTACTTTTGTACAATATCTGACTTCATATTTGGGTTCTACATAGAAATGATGTATCAAATGTCGAGTATATGAGAATTGTTGAAAATTTGTGGTGTAGTGTAATTGACTAAGTTTTGTAAAGAATACTTAAGCTCTTTTATTTGGATGCTTATTGAATTCTTTTTGTTCCTCATGGAACTTTTTAAATATTTAAAATTTTTCCATTTCTTTTGCAACTGCAGTAACCTTGGCCAATAATAAAAAATTTTCGATTTGATGTCATCCGCAAATATATTTACATATGCACATACATATGTATGTATTTACGCAAACAGATTATATTTTACATCCAAAATAAAAACTGTGGTATATAATATGCTAAAAATCACATATTAAAATGGGCCTTTGGTAAAAAATCGACGGCAGCACATTGTGCTTAGTGATGAAATGTACTTCGACTGTTCGTTTTGTGATATGGAAAATCAATAGGTATGTATGTATGTGAAATACTTAGTAATATTGCTTTGCCTTTCCGTCGTTTCATTACACCGTCATTCAATCATCTTTCCGGCATTCCATCATTCAATAAACAAAGAATTCATGCAGCCAATTCAGCTGCCTCCGCTGTTTGCTGTTGACTTAATCTCCACCTATTTAACTCCATTCCATTCGATCCGACTCGCTTGATCAAAAGAGCCATATAAGCCTATTACCACTGAATTCGATAAAAAAAAAAAAACAAAAGAAAAGCAAAGCAAAAAGCTCGAGTTAGTCGGACCCGACTGTGAAATACTCAACTTACGATTCTTTTATGGCGTTCCGCATTAGCTACGAATAAGAAATACCTATTAATGGCTCAGTAGTAATGGACGTATACATACATACATACATATGTACAGTCCCATTTGAGGGCATGGCAATGCGGAGGTACTCTGATTTTTCCAAACCACTAGATTTCCGCTACAGGCAACCTCAGTGCCAAAATTTAATCCAACATACCATTGCCTGTTTTGGTTGCGAAAACTCTCTTATTTATGTGGGCATGGCAGTGGACAGATCAAGACTATTATCGTCCGTACTTTGCAATCGAGGTTGGACCTTGATTTTCAAGTCGTAATTGCTTCGATTCTCCAAACTCCGAATCTTGCTACGCTTCATTGGGCATAGATGTACAAATGAAAAGCTTGAAGTAGTTTCACATGAATGCCTTCATATGTATATTTATTTCATTTGTAGGCGTGGCAACATACATACATATGTGCGCACTTTTATGCCAGCGTCAGCAGGCAATATTACTAAGAATAGTGAGTGTATGTGTACGTATGTGTATGCACTCGCTTATGTTTTTCTGCCTGTTACAAGATGCGCATTGAACTAATAAGTAGGTATATATAATATGTATGTATGTATATCCTGCTGATGCCAAGTATGAAATTAACAAGCCAAAAATCAGTTTACCTACATCAATGCTTATTGTGCCAACTCGTTGCGTTCGGTGTAGGCATTATGTCATACATGCATCCATACATATATACATACATACATATGTATATGGATGTTATCCAATTGATAGGGAAAAACACCAACGCCAAGTAAGGCGGCAGCAGCTTCCAAAAACTGTACAGATTACAAAGCAAAGGCAAACAAAACTATGTATGAAGAAGCAAATTAACACAAAATTGAGGAAATTAAAGTTAATTTCCGCTTTCCGTAAGTTATAATTTTTTCTTTGTGCACTTTGTTTTCGCCGTTTTCATGAGATCATACCGAAGTGCATTACGAAATTGGGAAATTTGGAAATCATCTTTTCTCTTTTGGGGTCTTCTTATTGTACCTATGAAAAAATTTCGTAGCTTTTTGATACAGATTCCAGGCTGTCTTATGATTGATATGCCTTTAAAACTGTTAGCTCAGGACTCGTCATAATGCCAATGCCACCAGTTGGCGCAATTCAGCTGCCAGCAAAAAGTATACTTATTTTTTTTAGCCCTATTTTGTGCTCTTCGATCAAATTTATGCTCACTATTTAACTTTTCTTATAATAAGTATAAAGCTTTGTCGCTGCAAAGCCACCCATACATATATAAAGCAACAGAATAAAATAGTTTCTTTAAGATAACGCAACAATGATTGTTGCCACTTCTTATGAGTAATTAATAGGTATCAGTAATTCACCGTTCCAGGGGCTTACTGCTAAAATATCTAAAACAGCCACTGAGCTGAGCAATTCAAGTGAATGCGGTTAACACCCACAGTCGATGAAACACCGATTCACCGACGACGACGACGCGACGACGACGACGACGACAACGACATCGACCCCGACACCGAAACGATACGCGCACGCAGGTGTTTTGTGTAGAAAACAGGTGTGGGACGCCGTCATATGCAGGTGTGTGTGCGTGCAAGGTTGAGAATATGAGTGATAATCGACGTAACCCACACAGGCAAAAAGTCCACCTAAAAGACCTATGAAATCTATGAACAAAATTTAGATGATTTCTCTATGGTTTTTATCCAAGAGTCTCCGACTTAATTTAAGTGGAATTTCCGTCTCAATTAAATTTAGATGATTTCTAGTAAAAATAGAGGAAAAATCTTTTTCACAATTAAATTAAGAAAAAAATTTTGTTTTTTTTCTCTTTTTATTTATTTCTAAATTTTTTAGTTTTTATTAATATAGTTATTTTATTAATTTATTTCATTTTTCTCAATTTTCGTCTTCACTAATTTGTCTTCATTTGCTTTCTTCGCACGAGTTTCGAACCACCGACATGAAGCGCCTGACATCCAGCGTGCTAGGCGAACGCTTTAACATTAGGGCTAAACAAACAAACCCCATTTCGTCAGCGTCAAAATGCTCTTTTTTGAAGCTTATGGTTTATTCGGATTTTGGGAAACGTGCGTAAAGAACTTTTCACTCCAAAATTTTTTTTTACTTGAAAATGATACTTTAAAAAAAATATAGTTAAAAAAAAAATTATTTTGAAAAGGAAAATAAATAATAAATTTTTTCATTATTTCACTCATTATCTCCGTAAATTACGATTCTCGGGATTTTAATATTATATTATTATTTAATTTAATATATATACATCCCAGCCTATTGAAATTTGTGTTTTGGGGGTATAGCTACTATGTAGACTTAAGCTTTGGCTCATCACACACATTAGAAAAAACCCTCTTTTCTTATTCCCATATCTGTATATAAACTGTTTTTTTTTTTGCTTCTGATTGTGTATTAGCCGTCAAATAAAGTCGTCACTTATGGTTAAATTTTAAAAATTGACCACAATTCGAAATTCGCAAAAATTTGATCTTCACTATTTTGAATTGAGTATTTTTCAGATAGACTTAATGCCCTCTTACGGTACATTTTGACAATGATTAACATCGCGAATTTGCAAAAATTTTGATATTGAATGGTCAACACAAGAATTTACCCATACACACCTTTTTTTTTTTTGCCGACTGCAACTGAAGAAAGGTAATGTTTTACATATATTAGGCTGAGGAAAAGGTATGTGTGTAATCGGCTTAGCCGATGTAAATTTCTTTACTTGTTTCTTCTAATAACTATATAAAGTGCATTGCAACGCGTATTTATGCAGTAATAAGCTTGAAAACTAGTAGGGTTCTGTACGGTCTAGCTTGCCCCACAGTACCACTCTCATCTTGTTTTTCTAGATTTTCAAATGAAAAGCTTGAAGTAGTTTCACATGAATGCCTTCATATGTATATTTATTTCATTTGTAGGCGTGGCAACATACATACATATGTGCGCACTTTTATTGCCAGCGTCAGCAGGCAATATTACTAAGATAGTGAGTGTATGTGTATGCACTCGCTTATGTTTTTCTGCCTGTTACAAGATGCGCATTGAACTAATAAGTAGGTATATATGTATGTATGTATATCCTGCTGATGCCAAGTATGAAATTAACAAGCCAAAAAATCAGTTTACCTACATCAATGCTTATTGTGCCAACTCGTTGCGTTCGGTGTAGGCATTATGTCATACATGCATCCATACATATATACATACCATACATATGTATATGGATGTTAGCCAATTGATAGGGAAAAAACACCAACGCCAAGTAAGGCGGCAGCAGCTTCCAAAAACTGTACAGATTACAAAGCAAAGGCAAACAAAACTATGTATGAAGAAGCAAATTAACACAAAATTGAGGAAATTAAAGTTAATTTCCGCTTTACCCGTAAGTTTATAATTTTTTCTTTGTGCACTTTGTTTTCGCCGTTTTCATGAGATCATACCGAAGTGCATTACGAAATTGGGAAATTTGGAAATCATCTTTTCTCGTTTTGGGGTTCTTCTTATTGTACCTATGAAAAAATTTCGTAGCTTTTTGATACAGATTCCAGGCTGTCTTATGATTGATATGCCTTTAAAACGGTTAGCTCAGGACTCGTCATAATGCCAATGCCACCAGTTGGCGCAATTCAGCTGCCAGCAAAAAGTATACTTATTTATTTTAGCCCTATTTGTGCTCTTCGATCAAATTTATGCTCACTATTTAACTTTTCTTATAATAAGTATAAAGCTTTGTGGCTGCAAAGCCACCCATACATATATAAAGCAACAGAATAAATAGTTTCTTTAAGATAACGCAACAATCGATTGTTGCCACTTCTTATGAGTAATTAATAGGTATCAGTAATTCACCGTTCCAGGGGCTTACTGCTAAAATATCTAAAACAGCCACTGAGCTGAGCAATTCAAGTGAATGCGGTTAACACCCACAGTCGATGAAACACCGATTCACCGACGACGACGACGACAACGACATCGACCCCGACACCGAAACGATACGCGCACGCAGGTGTTTTGTGTAGAAAACAGGTGTGGGACGCCGTCATATGCAGGTGTGTGTGCGTGCAAGGTTGAGAATATGAGTGATAATCGACGTAACCCAGTAGAATATTATGTCGGCGGTGAACAAGTCCGCGCGTCCTTCAGAGCGGACGCCTCGGTGAAATGCTCAGAATGACAGTGTCAGCGAGGTGGAGCGAAAAAGTGATGCCCGATGGTCATTTCCATTTTGAGCTCGTCTGGCTTGAATATCATTGGATGGTTTTTAATAGGGTTTTATCGTCAGCAGGGCGTAGCTTAGTGCATGCATACTGGCCTCACAAGACGAAGATCGCGGGTTCGATCCTTGGCCGAGCCAAACATTAGGTATGTTCCCGTACTGCACGAAACTGCCCAAAACTGCCCAATTTTCATACAGTTTTCAAAAAATTGGCCGGTTTTGGGCAGTTTCGTGAAGTACGTGAACAGATCTAATAATTATAACAGCAGAAAGATTTCAAGGAAACTTCGAAATTCACAAAAAAAAAGAATGATATTTCCTCTCTCTCGAAACACAATTTTCCTGTACTCAGGAGAGAGAGAAAGAGACCCACCGGCGCAAATGTACGTTACGGAATCCAATACTTCTCCAATACTTAGCAGTCAGTATGCCAGAAAGAATCGATTACAAGCATCATTACTTTTTACTTAAGCTTGGCCGCTTTGTAATCAGCTCCCTTTACGAACTTATTTACTTGTAAAGGCTGGTCTCCAGTTCGGTAAGGAATGTCAGCAGAAATTTTCTATTTTTTTCTCCGAGGAAAAAAGGTAGTACTACAGAACTTTTTAGTGCAACAGAGGCAATCTGTCATATGTCACATGTGTCAAAAAAGTGAAAAGAAACACAGAAATTAA